>BCKM01000006.1:561975-744343 GCA_039545415.1 Udeniomyces megalosporus | reverse complement strand
GGGGGGGTTGAAGTTTCTCTTGTCAATCAAATTCGGGGGGGCCTCTTCTCCTCCCTAAGTCTTCTCCTGGGGGGGGCCTGAGCTCTCTCCCAACGATCCCCCTCATCCGTCATGATCCTGGTTCCATTTTCACTTCCTACTCCTCCAGAGACTGAGGTTGGTCTGGATGATTTACTCATCGTGGTCGTCGTCGTGGTGGTGACCTTGATTGACTCTGATCCTTCGTTTCCCTCTGATGAAACGTAGCTATCGATCAAGTCATCGTATCCGCCACCTGACGAATCGACGTCATCATCTTCTAGACTGGTAGATTCATCATCGGCATCCGAAGGTACTGCTGCTGCTGCTGCTGCTGCTGTTGCTCTTGGAAAGTGATGAGATGGCAAAAGAGGTGAAGATGAAGATGAAGGAAGGTTGTTGTCGGTAGTGGTTGATGTTCTGTTCTTACGAGGACTGATCGTGTTCGTGACCTTACTTGAGGTTGATTGAGGGTGATGAGAAGAAGAAGAAGAAGAGGAAGGAGATGAAGATGATAGTGTACTCGAGGAAGATGATGGGATGATGATAGGTCTTCCGAGAAAGAGTGATTTGTCAACGACGTTCCCTCCTCCTGAAGATGTCAATCCACCGATACCGTTATTGATGGTCGTTGGATTGAAGATGGTGGATGTGATGTTGGTCGGATGTGAGACCCTTCTGGAAGGTGAGAATGAAGAAGTACCACTTGACGAGATGGTCGGACTGGCTACTGCTGCTGAGGGTGAAAAGGAAGCAGAGGATGATGAGGGTGGTTGTTTCCTTGGTCCGATCGGTGAACGAATGACAGAATCGATCGAGTTCGATGAAAGCGTTCGGGAGTGAGGGATATACCGTTGACCATTTGTCGATGTCGATGACGACGACGTCATCGTCGTGATGATCTTGGGAGAAGGACGAGTGTTGTTGATGTTGTTGATGACGGTGTTGGTGTAAGGCAAGGGAACAGAGGATGGTTGGCTCGATTTGATGGGTGAAGAAGGGACCGATCGGATCGAACAGTTCTCAGACGATGTGGCAAAGTCGAGAGGGGGAAGTGAAGGGACCGAAGGAGATCGAGGGAAGGTCGATTCACTGCTAAGAGGGGTGGCATCAGAAGAAGAAGATGGAAGTGGGGGTACATCGACCCTTGTCGTTCGGGATGATCGTCTACGAGATGGAGAAGCAGGAGGATTTTGGAAGGCCGATGCTGAGGTCGATGATGAAGGTGATGAATCGCAGACCGAGCTTAGGAAATTTGTCGACGGAACCGGAGGAGATGAAGGCGACACAGAGCTTGGAAGAGGGGCAACGACAGAGGAATGGCCAGTGGTAGCTGGTTCAGACGACATCACCGATGATCGGCTGATCATCTTGGCATTGGGAACTGGACCGTCATCAGTCAACGACCATCCGCCTGGCCTAACTCCGTTACTTTCTGTGCTCTGCACACTCATCTGAGAAGGAGGCCTAGAACTACCCATTGGGCCTTCAGATTCGCTTCCTCCCCCCGATCCACCACCACCGTTACTCGGGGCAGGCCGACCTCGGAGCGCTGTTCGAGAGGTCATTCGGTTGGGGACACCATCCGATCGATCCGTCGTATCGCTGTCGACACCGCCGACAGCAGTGGGAATCGATGGCCTTCCGCCCGAGACCGCTCGAAGTCTAACGCCAGAGTTGAGAGCCTTGGACGTTGTCTTGAGGAAGGATCTCGATGTGTTCGAATCAGGCACGTAGGACGATCTTCGATTGACGCCTCCTCCGATTGGGATTCGAGCGGACGAAGAATCTGTATCAGAAGATTCTCGGAAGACGGGTCGCTGATTGTTGGTGTCTTCATCCATTGGAGGTGACGGGATACGGAGACCAGTGGTCGATGAAAACGATGATCTAGCTGAGGATATGTTGGTAGGGGATTCAGCCCAAAATGGCCGATTCGAGTTGGGACTAAAGTTGGCTTTGTATGTTGTTGGTGAAGAAGCGTGATGATGATAGATGGTCGAAGGCCGAGCAGAGGCGGATAAGAGAAGAGGTTTGGGCGAGGAACCGGAAGGAGAGCGAGAGATGCCAGTTGAGCCCGGAGGAGTAAGAGAAGCAGGTGTTGAGAGAGAAGCCGCTAGACGTTCAGCTAGGGATCGAGTCGGCGTGCTAGAAACAGTTGAGGTGATGACTGAATTCGAGTTCGAAGATGATACACTTGTGACGGGGGATGGGGGCACTTCCGAAGAGGCCGAAACGCCGTCTGCGTCGCGCAGCTCACGAAAGACGGGTCGAGGAGAAACTGACCCATCCGACGAGGAGGGATGCTGCTGAGCAGTAGAAGTCGGAGGCAAAGATGACGATGACGACAAAGACGACCTCGAATGAGCCTTGGCTTCCTCTTCCATGACGGTAGATGGTAGACGTTGCGGTGTAGGCCTTGAGCTCCAAGTGGCCAAGAGGTTGGTACCTCTCTTGGAAAGAGCAGCAGCTGTGTCGCTTTCTTTGAAGTTCTCAGCGTAGCGCCTGAGTCGATCGGTGTAAGTGGCGGAACCATCATCAGGGTGATCCTTTGCGGCCGAAGGAAGAGGCGATGGCGTGGTTGCAGGCGCAACCACGGCTGAACCAAAAAGTCGCCGACGTGCAGAAGAGATGGATGCAGAGATAGGTTGGATGGATGCTGATGAGCTCGGCAAATCTTCCAAGTCTTCGGGACCCTCCCCGTCAAGTTCGGCGAGAATCCGACGTTGACGTGACTCAAAGGCAAGGTTGATGATACGCTGCAATGTCGAGAAAAGGCCGCCGTCAGTACCAAATCATCTTGATTCGATGTGCTCGACGAGATGGTGTGTTCCGACCATCAACTCACCTCGATCCTGACTTTTTCCAGTGGGTATTTCTGGAGTAAAGCCATTCCTTCCACGAAACCCTCGCCGAATTCCCCCCCGTCATCGATATGTTCCCCCCAAAGAGCGTGTCGACCAGCCTCGATGAGTGGCTTCCGGATGAGAAGGACCATGGCTGTGCAGATGTCGATGAGGAGTTCGATTTTGGGTGTCGAGTCTCGCGTCGAAGGCCCTTCGGATAGCATAGCGTCCCAGATTCGGAGGAGAGAGCTCATCTAGATGAGAGAGATACAAGACTGATCAACAGGGCGATTCTGGTTTAGTCGAGAGACCATGTTACTTACTGGTAGGTCCTGAGCGAGAAGAGTTGAGATCCAACGAAAAGAATAGTATGGTAAGACTGGATCGAGCGACTTAAGTTTCTAGTAGTAGTGTCGGCGAACGAATAGAGGAAGAGCTTAGCCGAGGGTCCAAAAAAAGATAAATGGTGAGACCGCAGGTTCCAGGTTGATGAAGCACGCTTACCAACTCATCCCACAACGCTTGATCGGCCCACCGTACGCGGTTAGAAAATCTCTGAAGAGCCCACTTGACATCGCGATCCCCTGTTCCTCTAGCTGCATCCCACCTCTCTGATCCCGGTCCCTTAACGACATCCCCCACTTCCGCCATCAAGCTGACAAATGACCAGAAGACGTCTCCCTCCTCAAGATCCTCATCTCGATTGGCGTAGATCCAGTAGAGCGGACTGAGTAGATCAGAGAATCCTTGAGTGTATGCCAGATGAGGATGGAGAAGTACAAATATGTAGAGGATTCGAGTAAGGGCATCCCGGTGTAGATCTGGAGAGGTCGAGGGACCTTGAGGGGTCGGAAGTTTCTTATTGAGTCTCGGTTTTGAGTTGAACGGAACATCCAGTGTTATCGGCTTGGATGTGGAGAACTCATTGGAATCAGCGATGTTCTGTACAGTTGGTGACGAGTAGGTAGAGGTTGAAGGTTGCTCTTGGTCTGATGGACGAATTGTGCCGTCTGACTTGATGGAAAGGCTAGGGCTGGGAGGAACCTCGATGGACCCGCTCCTCTTATGGGGTGTGGTCGATCCATCGGCTGAGGTCAGAGTCAGAGATGGACTAGCTGTGGGTTGATGAGGGGTCGATGCGATGAGGTCGAGTCGAACAGCGAGTGCTCGTTTCCGAGGTACGTCGAGGTGTGGTATCGGGGCAGAAGAAGCTGAGTACTGTAAGTTCTGAGAGGATGCTGTTGGGATGCCATCTTGACGAGTTGGTATGGGTTGGTTGAAGAAGTCGAGGTGAGTTTGGGTTCGAGACACGTCCTTGTGGATCTCGTCTAGGAGACGATCGTTGGTGGATAGTGGGAACGAAGGAGCCTGGAATAACCAGTACGGATATCAACACCCGACCAACTAAGGACCCATTTTGAAGCAGAACGCCATCGCATACGAACAGATGACTTCTCGACCGACCCCAAGAAGCTCTCGGCAAAGTTCAGGTACTTCTCACGAGAAGCTGCCTGTTCCTTGGGCCAAGCAGTCGAATCCTTGCTCAGTGAGCCCAGGAGGATCGACCAGACCAGCGGTCGAAGATGCGGTGGGTGAGAGGGGATGCCTGCACCGGTTGCAAGGGTAGATGTTGAGCGGGGGAGGACGAGGAGATTCAAGGAAGCGAGTACGGGATCAGCTCCGCTGCGAAGTCATTGTCAACTGAGAGCTGATCATAAATTTGAGAACGATTGGGTCGATCTGACTAGCGAACTGACTGACCTCGGGCAGCCAATCTGCGCAAGGAGGAGAGCTCAACGATCGGCTCTTGAAGTAGGGCAGCGAACGCGTGCAGCCTGTGAACGACGGACAGGATGAGTCAGATTAAAAAGAGGTGGGCGATGTTGACGTTGATGGGGCGTACGTGTCCTGCTCTGGCGAAGACATGAGATCAAAATGGAGCTGGAATCAAGGCGATCGAGAGGAGATGATCGATGATGGAGGTTTGGTTAACGCAGCAAACGTTGATTCTTCAGCGAAGTTGTCTCCTTTCTCCCTTCTATTTTCATTTTTGTTCATCGTGATCTCGACAATCCGGCATCATGAATATACCACACCATTGCCTCATGAGTCTCGGCTCATCTGACGAGCAACTAGCTCCTTGACACCACCCTCTGCCTCCCACTCTTCCCAACTGATACCTGCATACCACATCTTCACTCCGACTCCCCTCTCGGTCCGATCTTCACCTTCTCCCTTGACTACCTCTCCCAAAGAGAGCTCGCCCTCCCTGCCTCGCGTCCAGCAGCTCGCGTCCTTGTCTTTAGGGAAATCCCAAGTATTCCTAAGGATACCTTCGTGTTTGAATCCCATCCTCAATGAGGCATTGCGCGAAGCGACATTGGGCTCGACAGCAGTGTACTGTACACGACGAAGTCCGAGTCCGTGTGTGACGTTCGTTTCGATCGAGGGGGGGAATGGGGGAGATGATGGATTCGGCATGGTGAAGGCATACGCGAGGAGAAGTGAGATGGCGTGGGTGAGAACGTGGGTTCGACGGAAGGGCTTGAGGGTGATGACGTGACCGATTTCCACGCTCAAAGTCCGGCGAGAGGCGAGGTAGTAATTGATGAAGCCAGCAAACCGGGGCTCGCCTGCAGTATTTCGGCTCATGAGTGTCAGTAAATGAAGGATCCAGCGTCGACAATGTGGGGCCATCACCTTGAGTCAGGTCGAAGATGGCAAAATTGCAGGCTGCAGGATTCTCACGCCAGTCCTCCAGGAACTGAAGAAAGCTGTTGAGAGTAGTGAAGGGACCCCAAGGGAGGTATTGGAAGCAGGTCTCTCTGAGATGCAAAGCACCGAAGCAGTTAGTAGTGGATTCAACTATGGCTTGTCAAAGAAACTTACGGATCGTCGTTAGTGCCATCGACGTAAAGTTGAGCATGCAGGCTTGGCTGCCCAAGACGCGATTGTGTCATGGTGTTCGAAAGATCGGATCAGATACGGGACAGGTGCATGTAAGGCCGAAACGAATCCTTGATACTACTCACGATGAAGGGCGTGACAAGCACTTTACTGGATCGAAGTTCTTGAACGGGAAACATAAAGTTGAGATCATACTCGTCTGCTGGCGTCACTGCATGAGGAGGTGAGATGGAGCTGTCCCGAACGACCTTTATCCATCGGTGATAAGGATGAGTGGTCTAGGTTTCGGTGGTAGGAAGAATACTATCTGATGGACCTACTTGAGCAGGTGGCTTCCATGAGTTGCGGAACGAGGCTGTAGATGGAGGAGGGGCTGAGTGGTGTGTTCGAAACGATGGAAGCGGTCAGATCGGTCAGTGGAGGCCAAGAAGGTTCGATCAAGTAGTCGAAGGGAAGCGGGTGGAATGAAGGGTTGGAGGAATGGCTCACATGTCATGAGGGATATGGACAGGAAAGCAAAGGGCGAAAGTTGGGTTCAATGTGACGGTGGGAACGGGGCCAGCGTTGGGGGTGAGCTCTTGCAGAAAGTGCAGGAAATAGTTTTATTCATGGTTGGTGAAGAGAGGGAGGGAAGTTTTGGGTGGGGAAGAAAAGAATTATAAGAGTGATATATTTGAAATCAAACGAAACCTTTTCCTCCCAGGTGAAGGCTCAAGGGCTCTTTCCCGTTCGATTCAGAGCCTCCTTTGTTTTGACCCCCAACCTCCCCTCTCTCTGCTTCTCGAACGAGTTCCTGTCTCGTGCCTCTCTCAGTAATCTCCTCGACCCTTATAATCACTTCCTCCCACCAGGCCATCACAGCTCTTCAGCACACGACAGTCCTTTCTTGACGACCACCTGACAATCTCTCATTGGCCTCTCTCGGCACATCCTTCCGACCTTTCCTTCAGCTACCCTACTCCCAACTCGATAATCTTCCCCGGACTTACCTTCCCTCCGTCTTTCCGCATCGTCCTCCTCTCACTCCCGTCTGGTCAGCTTCCCCACCATCCAACACAGACACAAACACAACCCATCCAATCCTCAGCATCCTTCCTTCCTCATGTCCTCAATCAGTCACGTCTCTTCGCTAACTCGCCGCTCGAGCTCCAAGCACATGATGCTCGTAAAGAAGGACAGTGAGTGGCCCATCTCTTCTCTTCCTTTCCAGAACTTGATATATACATGAGTAGGATGTGAGGCGATTCAAAGGCGTCGTCACCCCAAAAAGTCAACAACAAACAAAAGAAAGCTGATTTTGCAACCCTTCTCCTCCTCCCTCCCTGGCTTGGCCTTCTCTCGACAGAAATCTGCACCGCTGATGAGCTCTACACCTTCCCAAGCGCATCTTCTAGCACTATCGACGCTTCTACTGGACCGATCGTCTTCAAGTGGGACACGTCCTGCACCGTCGCCGACAAAGTGACCCTTACCGTTCGAAACCCATCCCTCGCTGAACCTATCATCGCAGTTCGTCTCCTCACTTCTTCCCCGACCGCTGACGGATGGCATTAGTTGACTCTTTCGTCACTCTTGTATCACATCACAGGTCGTCAAGAACGTCGTCTTCTCTTCGGGATCCCAATCGCTCCAGCTTCTCCCTTCCATTTGGGGCTCGTCTTCCTCCGCAACGCTGTCTCTCACCATCTCCGACCCCAGCAGCTTCATTTCCGACACTCCAGCTGGCCCATCGTTTCAGGTCTCATACCCAGCCTCGTCGATGTCTGTTGCTGCCTCCGGGACCAACACCGGTTCGACTGTCGCCCCCGCGGCCAACACGGAGAAAACGGGCGCCATCATCGTCGACGCATCCAAGAAGGAGGGCATGAGTGCAGGAATGGTTGCTGTCGCCGTCATTGTGCCAATCGTTGTCATCGTCATCGGCATTCTGTTCTACGTCAGGAAAGCTCGATCGAAGCAGCTCAAGAAGCGAGAGAGGTCAGTCACGTACATTTGATGAGCATATATTATAGACTGGTTTGACTGATCTTGCCATTCTTACCCGTCCATTCATCCCTATAGGTGGTCTCAACATGTCGACAACCGAATGAGCGTCCTTTCTCAGCACTGGCAACCCGGAACCTCGATCGGTAGGCCCTCTGGTCAGCACAACCGAGACACGCTCCACGCGCGAGGAGCTTCGACCTCGACTTTCCAGGCGGGCGACAACATGGCTGGCATGGGTACTCAACGGCTCGGCTTTGACCCCAGTTGGCAGCATCAAACTTTCCCCGCCGGCGAAGGCGAGGATCAGCAGCCAGAGATGACGGAATACTCGCGAAGGTCTCAGCTTTTCAGCTCGACCCGACCGACCTCGGCCATCACTTACGATCCCTCGACCAACACAAACCGAAATTCAGTCTTCCCTGCCTCAGGAGCCGCCGTCGGTGGTCATGGACGAGCCATCTCGATGTTCGATTCCTCGAAGTCGGGTCGAGTTTCGTTTGCTGTCGAGGAGCAAAGACCCTCTCGAGTTTCTATGGGGGACGCCCTTCGTCCCAGTTCGGCTTCTATGCGACCATCCTCCTCCCACTCTGCTTCCGGCTCTGTCTTTTCCTTCATCGGCAACATCCTCGGTGGTGGAAAGGGTCGAGACAACGGCTCATCCATCAGTCTGCCGCACGCTCCGATCCGAAGCAGCATGCTTTCGTCTCACTCAAACCAGCAGCCCAGAAAAAGTCATTACTCGGAGAAGGCTGGAGGGAGTTACAGGGATGATGACGAGAACGACGAGAAGATGGAAGAGCTTGAGATGGGCATGAGTCCGACGCAGGAT
The DNA here is from genome assembly GCA_039545415.1 of Udeniomyces megalosporus. NCBI lineage: Eukaryota > Fungi > Basidiomycota > Tremellomycetes > Cystofilobasidiales > Mrakiaceae > Udeniomyces > Udeniomyces megalosporus. The sequence continues at coordinate 735,757 of BCKM01000006.1, read as the reverse complement.
CAGGGACCTTGGGTTCTAGGAGAGGATGGACAGGATGAGCACCATCATGGCGTCAACTCTCTTGCCTGTAAGTTTTTCTCTTCCGAGCACATCTTGGTTGAAATCTTTGCTTACAGCTTGCCCTTTGCCACGTGTATCATATCACGCCTCGCTTCTTCCCCTTCAAAAAGACGACCAGAATTCTCTCACCCAAACTACGACCCATGAGCGAGAACTCATCGAAACTCTCTCCAACCGACCTCTATCTGCACTTCCCTCCCCAGGCCTTGAGTCCTCCAACAACTCGATCTCGCCTTTCCCCTCCGGTGCACCATCTCTGACTGTCTCGCCCGACGATCTTCTCAAAGCGTACGCCGCCGGTACCGTTCAGAGGGGCTCGTTCGCCAATGGGGGCACTCCAGCATTCGAGCTTGGTGAGAATGAGGGTGGCTTGATTGGAGCTGGTAACAGATCATCAGGTCAGCAGCAGCAATATCTTCGACCAAGCAGCGTCGGGGGTGGCGGAGCAAACAACCCATTCAGACAATCGTCAGTCCATCAAACAACGCGCTCAATTGACCTTTCATTCGAGCTAGAACTGACGGGCTTGCATCTGCTACATTTCACAGCATGATGTCTGACGGGGCTTCAGCTTACTCTGGAGATGCTAACTCGAATTTCGACCCAAGGAACTCCACTCGGTTCTCCCAGCAGAACTAAGCACCATCACCTCCCTCCCTCTTCCCTCCTCACGCCTGTTCCTCTATACCCTCAGGACATTTTCAATCGTTAGACATAGCTCTAATCCTATCTTACGTTCGCTTCTATTTATCCGTCTCATCTCTGCCTCCCTCATTGACAGTGGTGAGATGCCCATCTCCACTGCTGTCGTATCTCCTCGCCGGCCTTCCCTTACACGTCCCTGTCTATCCTACTGTATACCCCTCTGAACCCTCCTATCTTTTCTGCTCTCCCACGTTCAACCTCAAAATTGTTGTCTTTCGTTCTTTTCTGCCTCTCGTTTTATCTTCTTTTTCTTTGAGTCAATCTCATCTCAGCCATCAGTCATCAGTCATCAATCTCCTGACATCTGTTGATCGATCAATCTCCACCTCTTCTTACCTCTTAGCGTTAGTTTGCCCGGTGTCGTTCCATCTCTTTTCCCAGCTGCCCTACCCGGCATACCACTCATTGTCCCGACTTTTCTTAACCGATCCATGTGCTTAGCTTGGCTTCTGCTCTCTTGGATGGATTTGGGGATTGGACTACAGAAATTCGTATCGTGTGGGTGATGACGATGGGATCGGGTGCTGAGCTGGACAATGCCCGGTGAAGGAGACGTCAATACCAATCAAGTGCTATCTCAATTCACATTTAAAGCGAAATGAGCAAGCTGCAGGTCGGGTGGAGAGGGTTTGTTGGAAAGGAACCCTCGTCAACCGAATTTTCGCTTGATTCGATAGTTGAAATTGAAATCAAAGGCTTGTGAAAGTCGGCGTTGAAAGACCTCGGACAACGACCATCTCTCGCCTAACGTTCACCCCGCATATACTTATCCCTTCCATCCTTCACTCACCCATCAATCACAACACCAACACAGCTAACATCACCTCTTCGTATGGCGACCTATTCTTGCCATTGTCGAAACATCGCGCTTCTCACAAAGGACATTGATCAAGGAACTCCAAGTCCGGCCTCGGCCAACCCTCAAGCATCGGATCAAGGTTCCTCTGCCCATCAGGGGATCGTCGTCGATGTCGGGTCCGTTGCTGTTGTGAGTATGGTGCAGTCATTCATACGACCGGTAGCAGAGGATCCCTCGACGCTTGCTACGTCTTGGCGGAAACTCCCTTGTCTTTAGGCCGGATGACGAGTCGATTCAGGTTCTGAGAGACTGATTGCCACCCTTTGGCTTCTCTCGCTCTCCTTCGTGTGACTAGCGATTTCCCTTGTTGACTCGAGAAGTAGGATCGGGAAACACTCGATGCGTGATCTGCAGGGAGGACGTTTATCAGAGGTTGGAAGGTGAATCGGACAGGGCTAGAATCCTGGTTGGTCCTTGGACCGGTGATGATGATGTGAGTCCGGTCGAGCGATTAGCTTGATCATCTTGGGCTCTCCGTCTGCAGAAGCCCTTCCACTAACGGAAAATCCACTTCCGCTCGTTCCCTGTTTATGTAGTCCTCATCTAAGCAACATCCAGTCTCGCCATCCCTTCAGCTATCCCTCCGTTCAGGCTCGTCCTCTTCCACACACCCTCCATCGCTTCCCTCTTCCTCCATCCAAACTCCAACATATCCATCCTCATCGACTCTCCTACCACTCATTCCAGAACCATTCTACCTCCCTCATCCATTCTCACCATCCGACCCCGCATTCCAAACGCTTGCTCGGCAAGCGGAAGAGTACCTTGCGACCGTTCGGATGGGGTTGATTAAGGAGATCGATGAGTTTCTCGAGGAGAAGAGAAAAGACTGGGTAGAGAAGGAGAAGGGCGCGAGGAGGGATGTGGAGTTGGCTTGGAAGATGGTAGAGGAAGGGCGGAAGGTGGAGAAGCAGGAGGAAGAGGACAAGGTCGTAGACAAGGATGGAGCAAAGCAGCGACGTCACAAAGGACAGGAAACGGGAGTCGCTGCAGTGGAATCCGGTCAGGTGGCTTCTCGGGGAGTGGGTAAGCGGCCATCTGGGCTGGAGGTAAGGACTCAGGGTTTTCTAGAGGGTCCCTCGCCTCCTTCCACCTCCTCGTCATCCATCACACCCAGAATCCCGAGGAAGATCAACGATGGTGATAGGAGTCGGGATATCATCATCACACCTCCACTCGTTTCTCCTCGCTCAGCAGGAGCCGTATCGGGCCCTTCCCTTCTGTCAGCATCATTAGCATCCAGGTCTTTCATGGGCCCTCAAGCATCGTCATCATCGACACCCACTACAAATTTGCCTTCGTCATCATCATCATCTCGAGATGGACCATCGTCTTCCGCATCAGATCTGACCGTCCCATCAACCTCCGCCGTCGTTTCATCCGCAACACCATCGACAGGAATCTCAATTTCAAGATCCAGAAGTTCATCTTCGGATCGAGCTAACCTTGACTTGGCATCGTCCATGATCGCCCAAACTTGGGATGAACCTAAAGGGCTCATCTTTGGTGGATCTGTTCTCCGTGCCGGGATGGTGAGTAAGAAGGACGCTACCATCGGAGGGACAGGAGCTGGTGGAGTTAGTTTGGCTAAGGGCAAAGGTAGTATGGAAGCGATCAAAGAGGACGGTAGGAAGTCTAGTGTTGATGGCGTTTTAGACACGACGACGACGATGACGGAGACACCACCGAGAACTCCAGGAGAAGTCGAAGAGGACAAGGGCGGGTTGAGAGCCAGGTTAGAAGAAGAAGAGGAGGAGAAGGCGGAGAAGGCGGTGGCGAAGGGAGATGATGGCGAGAAGAAGATTGTTGGATCTGGTAGTAGTGTTGGCGCAGGCGAAGTCAGAGGAAAGGGCAAAGAGCGAGGAGCCGGATCTGGACCGGAACAAATCAAGGACAAGAAGCGAAGAGTGACATTCAGCGAGGAACCCGATGTCTTGGGTAGAACTGCTGGTGGAGCCGCTGATGAAGAAGAGGAAGAGGAAGACGGAAGCTCGGAGACACCAACGCTCACGGGCTTGGAGCAGGAGACGGAACAGGAGCTGGGAGGAGAGGCTGTAGAGGGAGAAAAGGAGGAGAGTGTAGCGGATGAGGACGATGAGGAAGATCATGAGTCAGGACAGGAGGATGAGGATGGTAAGTCTGGCTATCGGTCACGCACGCCAACGCCATCTTTCTCTTACTATCTCGAGCAGATTGCTGACGGATCTTGATTCTCTTCTCTTCGCACTTGTTCCCTCTCACCTCTCTCACACGTCCCTTGGCTTCATCAGTGTTCGATTTCGAGCCTCACTCATCCGAACCTCTGCCATCGCCGCCAAAGACAACGTCCATCCTCTCACCGGTTAGAGAGAATGGCACCAGTAGCGGTGGTGCAAACCTGATCCGTGGGGTCGATCGTCCACTCGACGGAGAAGACGATAACAAGGTGTTGGTCTCCATGAAACGATTGTACGTTCTTTCCAAACGGATCATCCTGGTAATTCGAAGGACTGGTACTGATGTTTGGGTCGAAAAACATTTACTTCTCAGAACCGCAGCAGATTTACCAAGCCATCGAGCTGGTTGGAAAGACGTCAATCGGAAATGGCAGATCTTTGGCAGAAATACACCTTCATCATCGTCTTCGAAGCGGACGACCCAGGAAGACGGTGAGGCGCCGGTTCTTGCAATTTCGAGGGGATTTTTTCTTCATGTGTAATGCAAACTGACTTTGTCGATTCATGACCTCACAGAAGATCAAATCCATCATCAACCTCGATTCGGTCAATCCTTACCAATCGCCATCATTGCACCTCCCAACGCTTCAACCAATCCATCAGATCGAAACTCAAATGATCTCGAATCGACCAGCCCATTGGAGCCAAAGACCTCATTGACGGATAGGCAGATGCTGGTACCCCCCTTGCGGAAAGCTCGTCGATCGGAGACAACGACGAAAGGTGTCAATAGCGTGGAAGGAAAAGTTCTCTCCGGTTCTTCCACGAAACCAACACCGACAACATCGACCAACGAGAATCCTTCATCCGATAAGCTCGACCCAGGACCTGATTTGGAGGATCAAGACCAGCCCAGACGAGGGAATCGTCGAGTGAGTGGTGGTGGCGGTGAAGGTGGATTCATACCACCTCACTTGAGAGTGAGGGACAACGAAGCTGTCGAATCGCTTGGCTGGGCAAGTTATGTTAGGTGAATGGATTGAGATAGCATGGCGACGTTCTAGGGCTTGGGGGCTTCTATCTCCATCTTAATTTCTTTTCTTTTTCGTTACTTTGTCGATGAAACATTCGTCGACTTAATCGAATCAACTCTTCTTGTTTGTTCCCTCCTCCCCCCTTTTCTTTCTCAGTTCCTCACTTTCTCTTGTATTGATGTATCCCTGACAAACAAGTTGCGGTCGGAAGGTTACCTCGTAGTTTCAGGAATATCTTTTTCTTCTTCTTCTTCTTCTTCTTCTTCTCCTCCTTTTCGTGTCTTCTGTCGCCTGCAATCATTACGACGTGCGGATGAATCGGCATTGTAAGGGCGAGCAAAGATCGACAAGGAAGAGATGATGAGAGAGAGAGAGCTTTGATGAAGAGATGGTCAAGCAGAACAAATTCAACCACAAAGCAAAGAAAGGTAGGGATAGATGAGGAAGAAAAAGAAAGAAGAAAAAAAAAAGGAGAGGAAATAAGGAAAGTTTGGGATAACTCAGTATCCGAAGAGGAAGATCTAACTCCGTTCCCCTCCACACATATACACACACGGACGATGACTAGAAACTCAATTCCTGTTTCTTTTACAACTATTTCTACTGCACCTGTTCCCAATCTCCCCCCCCCCCCCCCCCATGACTCTATCTAACACATGTGAGCTCTTCTCGCGATAGCTCCACCCGAGACCCTCTTTCCATCGATGACCTTAGCCTTTCCAACTTCGGACTCGAGCCATTCCTTGTTGGCTGGGTCATTAAGCTTGGCAGTGACGGTGTCGAGATCCAACGCCAACGTATCAACGACGAATTGTCCAATCTCGACGTTACCATGATTTCCTCGAAGGACCTCGGTCCCTTTACCGTAGGCGATCAAGCTTGATTTCGGGGGGGGGGGGGGGGGGGGGGGGAGAGAAGAGAAGTAGATTCGTCAGTATCGATCTTGATGGTATTTTGTGATGAAAAGGATGCTTAGAGGGAGAGGAGGGAGCAGCAAGGAGAAGGGAGCAAGGGAAAGGGCAGGTAAAATTTAGAAGATCTCAAGAAAAAAAAAAACTCACTTAACGTCAACTGCAGAGTGACCCAAGGACGAGAATTTAAGCATGGCTCGTCGGTGAAGGGATTGAGCGATGTGAATATCGTTGCTGTAAGTGGAGCCGTTGTACTGTTTTGGTTGTTTGTTCGTTTTTTTTTTTTTTTCGATGATGGGATACGGAAATGTTCATTAGGTGACGACTCTAGACCCGATGAAAGGAAGATGATATCGTTGACCAGCTTACTTTGACAGCAACTTCAACCTCGGTGCTGTTGGCGTCAAAGATACCGTATTGAGGGAAGATAGTACCTGTGAAAACAAAGTGAGACAGGCGAGTTGAGAATGAGTTCCGGCTGTGACTGGTTCGAGGCGATCTGCAGGGTTGAGAACTCACCGTTAATGTATCCAGCAAGGTCATCACCTTCGTAAGAGGCGATTTCAGCAGCGAGGTAGCTCGAGGAGTGCTTTCCAGGCTGAAGAGCGGCAGGGGTCCATCCATATTCGGGAGCTCCATCGTATTGACCTCCAAGGGTCAGGGAACCACACTCGTGATCTATTTTCCGCCCAAAGGCAAGGTCGGATATCAGAATACTTCTTCGTCATAGGGAGCAGGGGTAATGTGCTTACCAGCCGTTCCCAAGAAAGTGGTATCTTCGTGCTCATCGACGTACTCCTTGATGACTTGGACGGCATCGTTCCATGCTAGAATATCGTGGAGATGGGCTACGAGATCGTTAGAGTGTCCAGCCTAAGGGTATTCATGAAGTCAGTTCTCAGCTACTCGAACGAGCGGATGGGTAAGACCCATGAGGAGAGTAGCCCATCTCGATCGTTGGATATGAGCGGAAAAGTCACATCGTTCATGTACTTACGTGATCGATCCGAGAACCTTCAACCATGATGAAGAATCCCATCTCGGTGTCTTCGGTAGCCTTGGTGAGAGCGGTCAAGGCAGTCTTGGTCATCTCAGCGAGCGAGGGCTCCTTGGTTGCATTTCGATCGACTTCGTAGCTGGTGGGACGACAGGCAGGTGAACAGGAAGAAGATTTTTTTTTTAAAAAAAAAAAAAAAAAGAAGAAGAAGAAGAATCAGCACAATCGCTCAGAGACATACGGGGAAGCGAAGGAAGGACTGACGACATATGACCTGGCGTGAAAAGTCCAAGGAAAGGCAACTCGGCATCCTCTCCTCCGTTTAGAGCGTCGAATGCAGCTCGAGTTGAGAAAGCATTGTAACCCTTCTCTGTAGCCTCAGTCATGAGGTTTCTCTCGTCGGGTCGACATGATTTAGGGAACTCGGTCGTGTTGGGTTGGAAGTAACAGAGACCTCCACCGAGAAGGATATCGGTAGTATGACCGAGGGGTGTGTTTCCAATCATCTGACTGGCGATGACTTCCTCAATATCTGTGGAGAACAACGGTTTTTTGCGTTAGAGATGAACGTTACGTCGAAACGAGAAGGGACTGATGACGAACCTCGGTCGTAGATGTGACTGGCGTAAGAGGCCGGCTGTGACGAGTAGGAAGTGATGAGTCAGTACGTCAAACAAGCAAGCAAATCAAGACAGGTGAACGTCTTACAGTGGCATGAGTGATCCGAGAGGTAACCACCAAACCAGTCTTGTAGCCTTGGGCCTTAGCGGCCTCCAAGACGGTAGCAAGAGGGTTGGCGTCCTCGTCAACCGCGATACCTCCGTTGTAGGTCTTGACAGCGCAAGCATAAGCGGTAGCTGCAGCTGCAGAGTCAGTCACGTATGAATCGGAGGATCTGGTTCGGACTGTCGAATTGCAAAAGTAATCAGATCAGTCAATATTCGGAGGAACGCGAGATGAGCTTCGACTTACCTGATCCGACCTGGATAGTATCGGCGGGAAGCTGAGTGTTCCATGATGAGTTGGATGACCACTGGAAGTAGTCTCGAGCTGTCAAAACCGTAGATAGAGGAGATTGAGCGAGACTTCTGGCATCAAGCATGTAAATCCTGCGTTTTCCACTTACCCATCACCTCACTAGCCGGCCCGAAGCCATCAGGAACAGTGAAGATCTGACCGTCAAGAGACAAAGATTGAATTCATCAGATCGACCTTCAACCATGCACGAGATAAGGGTAACGAGATGAAAACATACGAGGTTCCTGTTCTTGGGCTTCTTTTGCCATGGAGTAGGCTGTCCGTACTTGTTCTTCCCATTTAGGACGTTGGGGGGACCGAATGATTCTCGGCTTCCATCGGGGCCCTTTTCGTTCTTCTGAGGTGGGACGATAGGGTAGAATGTAGCGAGAGGAGCAGCTGCGGCCGGGCAGGTGGGAGCGACGGTAGATCCAGGAGCTGGAGAGACGGAAGATGAGACGATGGGTTGAGAAACCTGTTGTCGGGGAAGGAATGTGGCAGAAGCCAGGCTTGAGGTGAGGAGAACGAAGGGGAGCTGAAGAAGGGAAGGTTTGATGGGTAAGAAGAAGGGAGATGGAAGTAGAGACGTCCGTCGGCGATGAGCGACGAAAAATCAAAAGATGCTTCAATTCTCTTTCCCTCCGAGTCGACTCACGATCATGACTGGCCGGGTGTTTGTTGTTGAGTACTGGAAGGGTGCTCAGAGGGTGGATGCTAAAAAGAGCAACTTCATTTCTCGAGTCAATTCCTTTACAAGGGAAAAGGAAGAAACGTTGCGAAAGTCTTGGTATCACGTTGAACGTGCGTTTCCCTTTGCCTCCCTCTCATTCATCTCTAGTCCGATCGTTTTCGAACCAGTTTCTAGGAACGGATCCAGAGGGGGAAATTGAGACCGAAACACTTAGGGGACGCATGGTACCTGACATCAACATCGTGGTTTCGAGGCGAGCACGATCAAGATCACCATCATGCGTCGGAAATTGAATTTCATCAGATCGTCATGTGAAGGACCGACTGAACCCCTCACACGTTCTCAAAGTCCCCTCCTGCCTGGTTCAATTCGATTTCGATGCGGCAGCAAGAGCGAGTCCAGCTCTCGAGATTGGCGGAAATCCCATGTCCTCTCTGGAAAATACAATCGTACCTGTCGCATGAGCGATGTATGCCTTGACATATCCCTGCATAGACGTAGAAAGCGGAGTGGAGCACTGGTGAGTGTCGACTGAAGTGGCTCTCGATGTGAGGGATATGGACACCAGAGAGAAGCATACCTGATCCAGCAAAGATACGCAGATGCATTCAGCATCGCTCAGGGTAAGAATTTTGTCCTCGCTCGAATACTTGAGAGCAACGAGGAAATAAGAGATGGGAAGCGTATATCGATCGGAATCGGGTAGCCGAAGGACGCGTCGATACTCGATGAGGCTGACAAAGACGAGAGAACCTATCAGCTCGATGAGCTTATCAAACAGCGCGATGGGTCAACCACTCACGTCCGCCGTAACAACGTTCTCCAAACCAACACCTCTCCTTTCTCCCTGAGGATCCCAAGAACGCCCATCCTTCGAAGCCATTCACTCCTCGCTCTCCCTTCCTCTGGTGTCGGCCATGGAACGAGTCCCAGCCCCGCGTACCAATGTTCGAACGATCCGGTTCGAACACCGTGTATGAGATCGTCGAATTGCTCGGTGAGGTTAAACTCTTGCAGGAGAGGTAAGGAGGGCAAACGACCCAGCAAAAGGTTGATGGCTATCAAAGGGATCAGGATCAACCTGAAGGAGGTTGTCAATCGTCGGGATGGTAGCGTCAGTGGGGTAGGCCGGATCTTGATAGAGTAGATCGAAGCACCTTACCGACGATTTTTCCATTGTGTATCCGTTCTACTCGAGCAGATGTTGAATGCTCTCTCCAATTCCCTCTGAGCCTGATCAAGGGAAATAGCAGGTATCGTCAGCGACGGGCTATCTCGATCTCTGACTGTCATCACGTGTATAAGCTGACTGACCTCGATCAATCTTCTCTGTCCCATGAGGTACTTTCCAGTCAGCCACCTGAACTCAACCTCGTCCTTCATGGAGTAGTACCCTACCTCAGCTTCCCCTCCTCCCTGAGCAGGCGGCAGCTGAGTTGTGAACGTGTCGGCGAGACGAGGGAGATGGGGTTGAACGACTTGTAGAATCTGAGAACACAGCTTGTGGGTATCAAGTGCAAAGTAGATCTTGAACAGGCAGTTGGCTAGCGGAAAGACTGCATCGCGACGAGAGGGTGGACGAGGAGTGCTGAAAGACATCGACGTTGAATCAACAAGAGCTCCATGATAAGCATTCGGATTACATCAAGTCTTGGGAATTCTTTCGGTACAGGTATCTTAGACACAAGTACGAACGAGTCTTTTGAAGCTTGAGTCAGGGCATCTCGCACGGGCTGAAAGAATGCTCGCAACGCCTCACGGCGGTCAGCGGCAGCTTCGATCTGTGATATGAAGTCAAAGAGCAAACGCATCAGTGCAGGTTCATAGAGCAAGCTATGAACACAGACAAATGGCACACAAGTTTGATCCTAGCGAAGAGCATGTTCGCCGACCTTCCTAGCAACGCGCTGTACTTTGGACCTATCGGACTGAGAAATAATGCGTAGAGTGCTCTGATAAAAGGGGAACAATTGAACATCCTTTCAAGCATCTTTGATTTACATGTCAAACATCTCACTTCCAAGTCTTGAGAGCTGAATCGAAGTCAGACTTGGGATCCTCGCCATCGAACCGCACTTCGTCCAGGTAGAGGCTGAGAAAAGCAGAAAGCTCCTTGGTTGATTTCTTCCCGAGAACCCTTCTGGAAAATTCATCTGATGGCGTGTTTGGTTCCTATCAGATTGGAAGACGAAGCACAAGGGAAACAGGGAAGCATGTGCAAGGTCGTTAGATTGAGGTTTACTGTTGCTGATCTTGTTCTTGAATCCATGCTATAGAGTCTGGGTGATGAGCATACTTGTGAGGCACCGAATCCGATCTGTAACGCGAATCGAATGTCGGCATGGAGCATGTACTGGGCGAGCTGGACTGGGGTGTGAGTTGAGTTTGAGTCGTCGATCATCCAGGATTGAAATTTGGAGAGGATCTCGAGAGCCGTGAAGCACTCTGGCGGAGGTGGATTGCCGATACGGAGGATCATTATAAGTGGGATAGTACGATGCTGTGTGGGTAGGAAGTGGAGAGATGCTGGTGGTTTGCACATAGGAGAAGAGCGAGGCTGGGACGCCATTTTCCTCTGTATTTTTTTTCCTTGTACGAGGGGAAGTCAAGACGATACGATGCAAAGTACTCGGGAATTGACATCATAAGACGTATCCATCGGTCCTCTAGGTGATGGTGACATTCATGGTAAAAGAAAAGAATCCGGCCTTGGCCCGGTCTAATTGCCGAGTGTCCAGCATCAGAGGTCCATATCCATCATACACTCCACCATCTCATCATCGTACAGGACTAGATGCCCACTCATCCCAGCCAGAGCTAGAGTGATACATCGCTAAACTGCACCTTCAACTCCAGATCCCGTCATGTCTCCTGTTCTTCCAGCTCTTTCATCCGACCTTGTCCCCCCTCAGCTTCGATCCATCCCACCTCAATCTCTCCATGTCCTCATTGTCGCGCTCTTGCTGTTCCGACGTGCCTCCTTTCCGATACGCCTGCCTTGGTCTGAAACGGCAGAGAAGCGGAAGGAGAGAAAGCGGCTCGAAGCGTTAACACCCTTGACTACCCCTGCTCTGGAGAAAGAGGGAGCCGATCTGGTGAGCATTGGTGGAAGACTAGCGACCTTGTTCCTGACAGCCATTCGAGCTGACCAGACGTTTGTCACCCTGGCATCCTTGTCTAGTTCATCCCGTCGAGCGATGGCTCCCGCACACTGTTGGTCCCATTTCGAGGTCGAGTTTCAAAGGTGCGACCCTGACATACATAGACAACCACACATCCAGCCCGGATCGATGCCCTATCCTGATCAAGATCTCCATCCGGGCTACAGGTCAAGATCAACCCTATCCCAGAACGGACTTTCGCTGTCCATGCCAGTCATTTTCCACCCGTTTCACCCAACACCCAACTCGGCGTCAACGCTACGTTCCTCAAGCAGCTTCGAGCGTTGCTTCTGATCATCCTTCCTCGGTAAGTCCACCGCGAACGGCATCGGGTGAAAATTTGAGGACTAACCTCCATCATCGCATTCAGGGTTGGATGCAGAGAGACCTTCATGCTCGTCCTTCACACCCTTTTCCTCGTTCAGCGAACCATCCTCTCTGTTCTCGTAGCAAGACTGGACGGAAGGATCGTTCGTGACCTCGTCTCAGCGGACAAGGGTGGCTTCCTACGAGGCATCGGCCTTTGGTTCCTCATCGCTATCCCATCGACATACACCAACGCCATGATCAACTATCTTCAGGCCAAGCTTTCCCTTGCCTTCAGGACGCGTCTTACTCGATACGTACATGACGTTAGTCACCACAGGATGTTTATCTTCCTCATCGCGAAATGGCTCGGGACTCAATCTGGATCTTTTTGCTCCTCAGCTTTACCTCAGCGACAGACAGAACTTCTACAAACTCGGACTCGGGCTTGGTATCGAGAGTAACAAAGGTCTTGTACATTCAGAAGATGGAGAAGGGGGAGCAGGAACAGCTGGCGGATCTGAAGGGGGAGCGGATCAATTTATCACGCACGGTCAGTTCCGACCCCCCTCCCGCTCGCGGGACAGTTAAGGGCTGATTCTTCTTTGATGATTCAGACGTTGCCCAATTCTGCGAGACTCTCTCGGCCCTTTACGGCAATTTATGCAAACCGGTACTCGATCTCGTCATCTTTACGGTCCAACTCGCTGCATCCCTAGGGCCGATCGGAACCGTCGGGCTGTTCTCGTCTTGTAGGAGTATTCCTTTGGTGGTCGCGGGCTCAAGCCACGCTCGGCTAGACTGACGCCGCCGGCTTCCTACTCTCCAGACGGTATCACTGCGTTCATCATTCGACGTATCACCCCTTCATTCGGTCGACTGGCCGCCATCCAAGCTCGGCTGGAGGGAGAATATCGCTCAGGAGTGGGAAGGATCGGGAGGGATGCCGAAGAGATTGCCTTCTATCAAGGGGGACAGACGGAGAAAGGAATCCTCTGGCGAGCATACTTGAAGCTCATCAGCCATACTAACTCGATTTTTAAGATTCGAGTCGCAGCCATGATGATAGAAGACTTCATCGTCAAGTACACGTGGTCTGCTGGTTAGTCTAGCTTATGATCCTCGTTGAACCTCTTGTCCGACTATTTGATGCTGACGGACGAATGTGATACCCAGTCGGCTTCTCCCTCATGTCTCTTCCTGGTGCGTACGTCGCAATGTGCCGTCTCTTCAGGTCCGCAGCTGATAGTGTGTACTTCAATAGTGTTCTTGGATCAATCAAAGACCCCCGAGGCAACAGGAGGGATCATCAACCTGAGCGAGGATTACAAGGTCGCGAGCCGTACTGAAGGTAGGAGAGAATGAGTCGTGTTCTTCGGTTCTCGAGGCCTTGCTGACTTGAGAATCTCAACGCAGGTTACATTTCCAGCCGTCGTCTTTTGATATCACTTGCAGATGCAGGAGGTCGACTCATGATGAGCTACAAGTGAGTTTAGTCTACCGTGCTCTCAGCTTCCAGAGATCTCTACGTTCTTACACGATACCTGTTGTATCATTTCTCCCCCCTAGAGAGATTGCCGCGCTATCTGGATCAACAGCTCGGGTTTATTCCCTCATCTCCAGCCTCCATGCCCTTAACTCCGATTCCTACCCGATCAACGAACGCCCGATGATGCTACCTGATGACGAACCCTTCTACGACATGAGTAGAGTGAGCGGCAAAGTGTTTGAGGGTCCTCGAATCGACAAGATCGAGCTTGCCGGTGTTCCAGTCGTCGTACCCGCTGGTGGTGCAGGCGCAGAAAGAGGAGGAGAGGAGCTGTTGAGGTCGCTTGATCTCGTGATCGAGGTACGTAATTACCTCTTTGACCACCTGATGTACGATCAGCTGACGGACCCGTTCTCTTCGTGGGCTGTTCCGACAGGCTGGTAACCACATTCTCATCACAGGTCCCAACGGCTCGGGAAAATCCTCTATTGCTCGCATCATTGGCAAGCTTTGGCCCGTCTGGTCGGGATCACTTACTCGTCCAGCCAAACCCCAGGTGTTCTTCTTGCCTCAGAAGTCGGTCTTCAGTTGTCGTACCTTTTCCTGGACCATTATTGGTGCTGACGCCAGCATTTGTATGGTTTAGGCCGTATCTCTCGCTCGGTTCGCTCCGGGATCAAGTCATCTATCCTCACAGCTATGCCGAGTGAGTTCAGCTCACGTCAGGATCTCTCGTGTGCTGCGACTCATTCAGACTTGGTCTCCTGCCAGGATGAAAGCCGCTGGTCGAACAGACGAACAACTCATGGTCTGTACCTGAATCTTGATGTCACGTGATTCGCTCGAGAAGCTAATGTTTGATGCTTCGACCTGTCTGCATCTGATAGGAAATTCTTCATCATGCTCATCTAGCATATCTGCCGGCTCGAGAAGGAGGCTGGGAGACTCGCAAAGAATGGCAGGATGTCCTCTCTGGCGGCGAAAAGCAGAGGGTGAGCATTTTCGTTTTCCTTGTCGTTTCCGACGTCACAGATAGGCGAACTCATTCCTACCGCTTCTTTTTTTTTTTTTTTTTTCTTTAAACAGATGGGATTCGCTCGATTGTTGTCAGTCTGCTGGTCTCGTCCCATCTACTGAAGAACGACACTTACTAGAAAGGTTCTTAACCTCCTTGCGACAGTTATCATCAGCCGAGCTTTGCCGTTCTTGATGACTGCACGTCCGCTGTCTCGACTGACGTCGAGGGGCCGATGTACCAACATGCTCAAGATCTCGGTGTTACGCTCATCACTATCTCGTTCGTGCTTTACCATGCCATATCATTCGGACTCAGCCTGACTGATCTGTCTTTCTCTTCATGTCACTCGTCAGACATCGACCTTCCCTCATGCAGTACCACAAGACTCACCTTCGTCTCTTTGGTCACGTCTCACCGGAGACACTACCCACTTCGATCACCGGGACTGTGACCACGCCCCTCACCGGTTCCTCACCGATCGATCGACTTCCACGCCAATGGGAGATCTCCCGGATCGGCGAAGGATGGGAAAAGGTCGGCAAAGACACCGGATCAGTGTCGTCCTCGGGAGGAGACAGTGCCGCAGAAGAAGCAGAGCGGGTCAACCAGGAGATTGAGGCGCTTGAAAAGCAGCTAGAGCAAGTCGAGGGATGGAAGAAGGTGAGCGATGACTCGAGAGGTCTCATGTGTTTCGACATCGTATCGAGTGCTGACTGCTTGCTGTGTTCTGTGTGAGTGGCAGAGATTGGACGAAATCAAGACGGAGCTTAGTGGACAACCAGTCCAGGCAACCACTGCTGCTTGAATGGGGCTCATGTACATTCACGCCTGCGATGTCTTGAAAGAATCACCACAAGTTGTAATGATCGAAGTTGGTTGTATTGTATGCGTCTGAAGCGATCCACCACAAACACTCAGGTTGACAGGCACACTTCACGCACTCACGATCTTGGCTCATCGACCTGCGACCTCTACAGATCAAGTGCAGACAATGGATTCTCTGGTGCTCTAAAACGACCGCCGTTGAGCTTCAACACTATCACAGTGAGGCGGAGACCGTCGTTTCGCACTTTCAGCTTTGTACACTCTTCGTCGCCTCCTCCCTCACATCGAAGAATGTATATTCTAGTCTGCTCTTTATATATTCCTTGTAATTACCCCCGCGACGCTTTTCTGCCCCTCGCTGCGTTTTCGCGCTTTGCACAGCTCATGATTATATTCAATTCGAAGCAATACAGGAGGCAATAGGTCATAAAATTATAATGAAACGAGAATCAAAGAAACAGCAAGGGTTTCAGTCGTCGTGCTTGAGACGACGGCTCCTTTGGACGCTCTTGATCAAGAGCCGAGCACCCCAATTCTGGTCGAGGGCCTTCGTCCCAGAAGGATCCGTCAACTGAGCAAACACTGGGAGGTGCTTGTAGAGCTGAGAGCGAGAAGGTTTGAAGGGACGGACTAGAGAGCC
The DNA here is from genome assembly GCA_039545415.1 of Udeniomyces megalosporus. Classification (NCBI taxonomy): domain Eukaryota; kingdom Fungi; phylum Basidiomycota; class Tremellomycetes; order Cystofilobasidiales; family Mrakiaceae; genus Udeniomyces; species Udeniomyces megalosporus. Next base: position 719,888 of record BCKM01000006.1, on the reverse strand, counting down.
AGGGAAGTCTGCGAAGCTAGGGACATGGCGGCAACAAACGTACATCGAGGGCGAGCAAATCCCCGAGCTCCTTTCGGACCTGAATAGCACTCAGGGATGGACTGACGTTTCGAACCCTCATGTATGCCCGGAGGATGGCCTAGAAGGCGTACGATATCAAGCGTCAGTCGGTGAGGGGATGGATGTATATATCCGTAAAACGATTGAAATGGTCAGCAGAGAAGACGATCTACATGAGCTTCGTTGATGAGTTCTTTGTTGATCTCCGGGGCTCACTGCAGAGCATCGTTAGCGTTGAGCCCGTCCTTCGGGCGCTCCCAGCCTGCCCCTGTGTAAGGGACAAACTTTTGGGCCGGAAAGCGAGCAAACAGTTCACGCTCGCCAGCGGTGACTGTGATAGAGCCGCGATCCGTAACAGAAGGACATCCGGCGGATTTTGGCTGCTCACGTTGCGGTTGATATATTTAGAAACTCAAAGATGAGGTAGGATCCAACAAGTCGGAGGAATTGATGTTCGTGAAGGTGGCGACGAAGGCGAAGCTTAGACGAAGCTTAGTTGTCGAGAGAGATCAGGAGAGACCGGGGGAAGGGGGTTTGGCTTACCGGTCTTGAGATTTTCGAGAGGTCTCCGACCTTTTAGCGCTTCCCATTCCCGGTCTCTCATAAGGCATAAATTTGATTTGATACAAACGAACTTTTGAGACCATGGCTAGAAAGCTGTGTAGCTCAAGAATTTAAAAGTGAAATCATACTATAAAATTTCCAAACGCTGCACGTGTCAGCGAGCCGCAAAGTTTTCCGGGTCCTGTCAGGTCCAGAGAGGAGAAAGAGTGTATAATTTCAGGGGTGCTTTTGGACACTCTTCACATTTTATACATTCTTTGCCTGGTTTTATACATTCTCCGCCTCACTGTGATACTCTTGTCTTGTGAGAGACACCACACTGCCCGTCGAGGCCGTCAAAGGTCTGACCACGTCACTCAGGATCATTCCTCCTGTTTCCCTCCACTTTTGGTTGTTCGTATTTCCCTTTGTCCTATCGCTTGATCATTCTTTTACGTCACTTCGGTGTCCGGGTCTTGTTCTGCCTTGCGAGGAGCTTCAAAGATTACACGCATTTGTCAAAAGGAGATTTCCTTGTCGAACGAGAGACTGGGATCGTTGTTTGAGTTTGGATGATGCTTCTTAAGGGGTCCTATAAACGTAAGGTGATTCGGGGCTCGGTCGCCGTTCCACGTCTGGAAATTCTTTACAAGGATAAGAATGAGGTGACGTATAGCGCCAAGTCGAACGAAGGTAAAAGCCCGACGTCCGTCGTATGGTTGATGCTGGGTTAAAGAAAGACTGAAGTGTAAGCCAGGGCCGGACTGGTTATCGTGATGTCTTGATGATGTTGAGATTGATGGCACGATCGAGTTTTTGGGAAAGGAGAAGAAAAGAAGGAAAGATTTGGACCGATCGTTTACCCCGGGGTCTATTTCTGGCCCCCCTCGCTTTCCCTCGTCCGCCCCTCACGATTTCTCCACTTCCTCAAAGCCCCTCAGAATTTCCCCAACCCTCCCCCCCCCCTCTCCACCATTTCTCCAACCACCACCTAAACTACATCAAAATGAGCTCAGACGGTATCTTCGCCAAGAACAACAGACGGGTCCTACTCATATGCTTGCCTTTCGTCATGTAAGTCCCCGTCCTCGTTCGACCTATGCGGCAGTTGCCAGAGGTCTCACGTCAGACGTCGGGGAAATTGGGGGAAGGGAATGTCTGGTCTCGCCTCTCGAGCCGCTCCTCCGCCTCTTCTCTTTTCTGCCCTCCTCTCTCTTCCTGGGATATGTGCTCACACTTCTTCTGATCTCCTCACGACAGGGGTACGATATTTCACTCTTGTTTTCGGTTGTCTTTCGCTACTGAGGATCTCGCGCGCCCCCTTACCGCTGCCATTGCCTCTCGCCTCTACCTTACCTTTTCTCCTCCCCCGATACCTGCTTACACTCCTCGTCACTCTTTCTGTCACACTAGGCGCGATCTTGTACGGATACGATGGAACATACTTCACCGTTAGTTAGCGATCATTACGTCGTTAAGTCAAATCGTGACATGGATTGTCTGGGATCGTGCTCAGTGCCTTTTCTGCTTCTCGTCCTTTTCTCTCGCTTGTAGGGTATCCTTGCCATGAAAACCTTCCTCATGGAGTGGGGACACCCTGATCCCTCTTCCTCCACCTTTGGATACTCGGTCTCGGCTGGCGATCAATCACTGTAAGTGCTCGATCTCCATTGATCTCAACCGCCCGAGTCCCATTGACTCATCTTGCCTCACACTTCAGCTACGCTTCCATTGTCCAAGTCGGAGAGGTCGTTGGATCCTTGTCGGCTGGTGTGATCGGAGACAGGTTCGGTAGAAAGGGTGCCATGAGGGTGTCCGTCACTCGTTCGTCCCTCGTCTTCTTTCCGTCATCACCCGATCGAGCACGACTGACCCAGATCGTTTTGACGTCGCTTTCGTTCGCTCAGTCGTCACCATCGGAACTATCATTCAACTTCTCGTCGCCGGATCTAAGCCACTTCTCGTCGTTGGGCGACTCATCTTGGGAGCTGGTGTCGGTATCATCTCGAACGTACGTCCTCATGTTTCTTGCAACCTTTCGTGCATTGCGGTGTCGACCCTTAGAGCTCACTGACTAACGCGAAACGATCTGGATTCGTTAGTGTGTCACTCTTTACCTTTCAGAGGTCTCTCCCGTCGCTGTTCGAGGAGTGAGTTGATCAACATCGCCGAGCCTTTGTGTAGACCTGTATTGACATGTACCAATCATCTTATCCATCCATAGACTATGGTCTCGTCTTGGCAGCTCTTCCTTGCTCTGTGAGTGGTTGTTTCTAGACCAGGCAACAAAGATTGTACCCTCGCGCTCTGAAACTGACGACCACCTCTTCTACAGCGGTCAAGTCCTCGGAGCAGGTGTCGGTACGTGTTTGAAGGGAACGCACTCACCTTGCACAGCATCAGTTTCTCAAGCTGACCCGCTACTGTATATGCTCTTGTACTCGTCTGCCATCAGCCCAAGTAAGTCTGCGATCGAACATATCGCCGTGTTTCCGATCGTCCCTTTCTGACCTTGCCTGTTTTTACGGCCTCTCAGGGTACTAAGGATTACGAAACCACTTTCTCTTGGCGGTTCCCCATTGCTCTCAACGTCGGCATTGCCCTCATCATCTTCACCGGAATGTTCTTCGTGTACGTGCGAGATTCCGGTTCATTCAAACCACTCTCCTCTTCAATGTCTACTTGTCTTTGACCCGCTTGACCTGCTGACGATCTTCCTCTCTTGGTTCATCTAGCCCTGAGTCACCTCGATGGCTCCTCTCCAAGGACCGAATTGACGAGGCCTCTCACAGTCTTTCTCGAATCCACCACGGCGAGGAGGGCTACTACCCTGACCGAGAGATCCAAGTCCAGCTCGATGCCAAGGCTGCTGAGGCTAAGGAGAGTGGCGGCGAGTCTAGGTGGGCCGACTTGTTCAAGGGAGCTCAGCGAAAGAAGCTCTTTGGTGCTTTCGGAATCTTGTGTTGCCAGCAAATCAACGGTGTCCAGTTTGTCTTCTCTGTACGTGATCTTCTCTTCTTTTGGTTGTCGGAAGGGCACGGAAGGACGGATGGTTTAGACGCTGGACGAAAGTCTTAGATCCCATGCTAATGCTCCCATTCTTGTCTCTTTCGCTAGTACGGAACGGTCTTCTTTGACTCTATTGGTATCAAGAACGCTTTCCTTATCACCGTAAGTTGTCTGTATACGTCAGCGTCGAAGCTCATGCGGCTGAGAGCTGAACACCTCGACATCATACACCTCCCTAGATCATCACCGACATCGTCGAAGTTGTCGGAGTCCTCGCAAGTTTCTTCATCGTCAACAGATACGGTCGACGACCTCTGCTCATCTCGACTGCCCTCATGAGTGAGTGGCAGGTTACTCGTGCCCGCGATTCTTCGGTCCATGAAGACTGATCGCGTTCAACTTTTTGTTCCTTAGTGTTCGCCCTCATGCTTGTTGCTGGAGCACTTGGAACCGTCTCTGGTCCTGACACCTACGCTGTCAACTCTGCGATTGCTGGTAAGTGTCACCATGGAGACCGAGATCGAGCACTTCCATGCTGATTTCACGTCCCCCCCCTTGTTTTCTCAATAGCTATGATCATCATCTTCGTCTTTGTCTTCAACGTCGCCTGGGGAGGTCTCGCTTGGGTCGTTGCCACCGAACTGGCCGCTGGAAAGAACCGAACCAAGATCATGTATGTCGTTGCGCCTCATATTCTCTTGACTCGCCTCGCCGCGTCTTGATCTGACGAATCCTTCTTTTTGTGTTCTCCAGGGGTGTTGCTACCGCTGGTTTCTGGATCTGTGCTTGTGAGTGGGACCATCTTTGTGGCTGGCCGAGTGAAAGATTCGGCGAAAGCCCGTTTTGCTCTGCTTCCTGCTTTCTTTCGGCTTGTTTCACCCCCTTGTGCCACAGTATCTGCACACGTACTCACACGTTCCCTCTCTTTATCGTTTGCTGTATTTGCAGGGGCTGTCACTTTCACCCTTCCTTGTACGTTCTGCACTCGCCTGTCCCTTTTCGGTGTCTTGCATTGACCCTCGCATCTACCCCTCCTCACCACAGACCTCTACAATGATGACGCTGCTGGACTCGGACCCATGACCTGCTTCATCTACGTACGTCATCGATTGATCTTTTTAACACTCTGCATCGAACCCGTCGTCCTTCATCTTCTTCCTCCCCATCTTCTTCTTATCTCTCCACCCTTTGCTCGCCTTGCTGATCGTCTGCTCTTCGCCCATAGGCTGGTGGTGCCGCTATCGGAGCCTTCTTTGTCTGGTCGTACATCCCTGAGGTACGTACCTTTGACCTGTCCCTCCTTGTACCCTCTCTACTCTCTGTCCTGGACCTAAGCTGATAAGCTATTCACATCGCATCTTTACAGACCTTCGGAAGGTCCTTGGAGGAGATCAACTTGGTAAATTCCTTTCCATGGCCCTGTTGTCTCATGAGGTTTCATGCCGAGGAGCTCGCGCACTCTGCCCAATCTGTTCACTCGGCTGCACGTTTCGCTAACCCGATACTATCTCTCTTTTTCGCCTTCGTCTCGTTCGTTCCCCATAGATGATCGAGCTTCACGTGAGTTGGCTACGCCTAACCTGATCATTCCTCACTGTCGGTCATCTTCCGTTACTGATGCATCTATATGCTGTGCCCTTTTACCGTCTCTTTCTCTCACTCTAGGTTCCTACTCGCGCCTGGCCCGCTTACCAGACCACCATCGACGATATCCCCACCGAGGAGCACAAAGCCGAGTCCAAGGGCAACCGATTCGCCGACACCAACAAGGGCGAGTTCATCGAGGACCAGAAGCCCACCAAGGAGCAGCCTGGACATGCCACCCTTCAGCGAGAGCCCTCTTTCTAGACGGTACTCCCCCCTCTGCTCATCTCTTTCCTTGGAAATCTCATTCATACGCCACATCTCCCATTTGTGATTCTTGTTTTGCCCTGCCCCTTGATTGTGCTCTCTTGTAGACCCATCATCTCCTTCTGCATTCCTCACTGTTTCTCCTCTGCATACTGTTACCTAGAGCGTCTTTGTCTGCCGATAAATCATGTGCATCTTACTCGATATCAGACAAGGTCTTTCGTCTCGCTATGCTACCGAAGACTAGCTTCCTAGTGTCGCTAATCCTACCCTCAGCGTGTTGCTATGAAACCCTGTTGCACAATGGTTAAGGTCGGCAAGTGCAACAAGAGCGTTATCGAGCAGAGCAGAGTAGGACGAACTTGCAGCGACGAGGACTAGGACCAACCAGGAAGAGACCGAGCTAGTAGCAGACGACCACCAGGGGCAATGAGTGGTGCAAACTGTCGGTACTCGATGATATAAGGTTGCTGGAGCGACATGTACATCGGCAGTGCGAAAAAAAAAGCTGTGTAAGCGTGGAAGGAGAGAGAGTGTGTGTAGGAGGTTGGAAACGTTGGGAGGAGTCCAGGTGGTATCTCCAATTCGATGACCCACTGAAACGAACCACCACACTCTCTCTTCCTTCACCTCACCTCTAATCGCCATGGGTCTCTCTATCTCCAAGCTCCTCTCCGGTCTCTTCGGCAAGAAGGAAATGCGTGAGTTTCTGCTTCAATCTGACAACAGCACAATCCCTACCCACCAAGCTACGAGAGGGAGCGAGAGAGAGGAAACCTTGTCCCTTTCGCCCGGCTCTGTCTTCCCCTTCCTCTACGCCTCGTCACGTCGCCAGTCGACACTTGCCCATCCCTAGCTTAAGCGCAACCGATCCGCAACGAGAAGTGTCTCGAGCGCGTGGAGGAAGTGAAGATCGGCTGGATCGAGCAGCCGAGGGGAGAAAGCGAAGGAGGGCGAGGGCGATGTGATGGCAAACACCACATATCTTTGATCCGTTCCTCGTCTCTCCCTCCACGCTAGCACTCTCGCTTGGACCCTTGACGTTCACTCAGCTCAAAGTCTTGGTCCTTATGGAGCTTCGGAACCATTGGTTCATCGCGTCGTTCTTTCGATACTTGATCCCGCATCATCCTCCCAAAGCACAACCCCCCTCCACTGGCCTTCCTGCCTTGCGGCGCTAGCGTGCACTCGCGCGTTCGACTTGCTAAGTGTTTGCCTTTATTGTCATACAACTTGACAGGAATCCTCATGGTCGGACTTGACGCCGCCGGAAAGACCACCATCCTGTAAGTCGATCCCTCCCCGCCATCTCGTTCGTTTTCGCGATTATCGAATGCCAAACATCCGACTAACCATCCTTCCGGCCGCCTCTTCGCCTCCTTGTCCTGCATCTGCAGCTACAAGTACGTTCTTCCTTTCCTCGAAACAGTGTCATCTTGTTGTGGGTCGGGAAGAGGACAGGTTCTGATGGGTCGTGTGCTTTCGCTTGCTTTCCTGTTAGGCTGAAGCTTGGAGAGATCGTCACCACTATCCCTACCATCGGTTCGTGCAACCAACCTACTTCATTATCACCAAGCCCAAAAAGCTTCACCATTCGCTCATCGTATTCGACTAATCGGCTATCGTCCTTCCCAACGTTCCATCGCGTCTCCTCACTCAACTTGGAACAATACATCCACGTTCTTGCTGCTACTTATCTTTCATGCCTACTCCCACCAATATAACCTAACACCTGATAGGTTTCAACGTCGAGACCGTCGAGTACAAGAACATCTCGTTCACTGTTTGGGATGTCGGAGGTCAGGATAAGATCAGGCCCTTGTGGAGGCACTGTAAGTTGAGCGTTCCTGTTGCTGTTATCGCCCTTGCTCGTGACGAGCTGGGTCGGATCTGGATGGAGGACTCGAATTCTAGGGATTACCACGATGGCACGACGAGAGGATGGTTCTGATCCGAATCTGAATCCTCTCCTTCTCAAAATGCTCGCTTCCACTTGCAGACTTCCAAAACACTCAGGGTATCATCTTCGTCGTCGATTCCAACGACCGAGAGCGTGTGTCTGAAGCTCGTGAGGAGTGTAAGTTGACCGTTCTTTCTTGGATGTCCTGCGAACCGCGCGTTGCAGCTACTGATCTACGTCATCTTACCGCCTCAAACCATCGTGACTGTGTCGCTCGCGCAGTGGGTCGAATGCTGAACGAGGATGAGCTTAGGGACGCTCTCCTTCTTGTCTTTGCCAACAAACAAGTTCGTCTGATTTCGTCCTCGTCTCGCACAGTGATCTCGCCTCAAAGCGCTGCGCTCGTCCGCTAACATGCTGATCTCTCCCCTGACCTCTCATAGGATTTGCCAAACGCCATGAACGCTGCCGAGATCACCGACAAGCTCGGCCTTCACTCGCTCCGACAGAGGACTTGGTACATCCAGGCCACTTGTGCCACCTCGGGAGACGGTCTCTACGAGGGTCTCGAATGGGTCAGTCCTTTGCTCTCCAGCATCCATTCGCCTCGTCGAAGCTTGCCCGAAAAAAAGTGTCGATACTGATACCAGACGCGTTCCAATCGCGGGTCCCCTGGATCCCAATTTCCATCCTGCTATCACGTATCCAATTTGACGCAATACAGCTCAGCACGAACCTCAAGCGAAGGACCTAAATGTCTTCAGCTTCATCCGTCGCTCGCCTTCCTTGATTTCCCTTTGCCCAGACATTCCCCTTGTTCCTCGTCTCGCACGCATATAAAGTTCCCTCCTTCCCGCACCTCCCCTTTTCTTTATCTTGACACCCAAACCCCTTCTCCTTCCTTGGCTTCCCTCCCCCTCTTTTCTGGTCTCCCAATCACCTGTTCGCTTCGTGAGGGCTGGAGAGAACTTCTCTTTGTTCTGTGCCCTTTTACCTCGATCGGATGTTACTTTTCCTACAAACCTCAATCCCATGCGTTCTCTCAAGAATGCCGAAGAAAACCCTATCCGAGGTTGTACAGGAAGAAGAAAACTAAGAGAAGAAACGATCAATCCCCTCATCCAATTCGTGAATCGTCGAAGGAAAGAAATGTGTCATCATTGCAAAGATAGAACGTAAGGCACAAAACAAAGGATGGATTAGAGGTTGGGGTCGTGATATACTTGTGTGCTGTGTGCGATGCGGAGAAGAATGAAAAAAAGAAGGGAAAGAAGGACACGTGAGGTAACTCGGGGAGGGGGGGAGGTCATCCCTTGGCCCGCGAAGGGCAAGTGAGATTGAAGGAGTAGGAGAAAAGAGAAGCCGAAAGAGGAGGAAATCAATCTTCATCATCCAGGTCATCTTCCAGACTCATCATCTGCAACGACGATACAAACGACGACCCAGAAATCCAAAAAGTCAAGTCAGCTATATACAAAAAGAAAAGAACAAAAAGAAAGGGCTGGACGCGTTTTGTTCTGTTTTTGATATATATATTTTTATTTTTATTTTTATACAAAAAAAAAAATACGTACTGAAAACTCTACGATGCCATCGTTGATGTCACCCCTCTTCTTCGCTTCCTGATGGGACCTTTTCTTTTCCCTCTCCTCCTCGTTTCGGATCAATCGAACGTCCTCCCTCTCTCGATGCTGAAGCGAAATCATGCATTGAAACATGATGAGACCCGTGCTGAAGAGTTGAACGCTGACTTTGTTTGACGATCCCAAGGCTCGGATCAATCGATGAAGGAAAGTTCGACGGTAACTGTGTTATGTGGAGGTAAGAATGGGAGAGGAAAATCCAACTCATTGAGTGAAAGGGGTCTTTTTTTTTTTCCTTCTCTCTCTTCTCCCAGAGCGATTGGCGGACGGACGCATGAGAGACACTAGCTGTACGCTCAAAGATGATTGATATCGCTTTTGTGTGCTTAAAGTTCATCTGAAGGAAGGTGGATGGGGGTTTTCGCGAGTGGGAAAGAAGAACAAGACAAAGGTAAATATGCATATACCCGTATACCGCAAAGAAACCCAGAACCCAGGTGCGCTTTAAAAAAAAATTGGTATCGGAAAAAAAAGAAGGACTTCTCACCTGGACACCTCCCCAAGTGTTGTCCGCTTCGATCCTGAAGTCTACGCCTTCGTTGAATTTCGCTGGTTTCTTTCGACCACCTGATACCGAGGAAAGGTAGGATGCTGGTGGTTGTTCTGGAATGATGGATGAGATTCTTACTCGGTCGGTCGATGGATCAAGGGATTGAAAGGCGTTGAGGAGCCACATCGATTGCAGTATGATTCGGAGAGCACTGAAAAGGGAGAACATGAGAGGAGAGAATCGATCAAATGAAGGACAGAATGAGAAGGACGTGTGATAGCAACAGATAAGGGGGAAAATGAAGACGCAAAGAAGAGGTCAGGATTCAGAGACCAAATCTCGAATACTTTGGGTCAAAAGTCCGAGAGAAGAAACGGCTGGACGAAACGGTGCATCATCTTGGGCTGGTTCAAAGTCCAGGAAGGGTTCCGGCTTGGATGTGTTGAAGAGAGATATCATTCTCGTTTTATCTTCCCCTTCTGGTATCCTGTGACCAAACATCCAAACACTCAAGACGTCAACGACTTAAGACACCGGACATACCTTTATTCATCCACTTACATCTCGAGTCGCAACGGTTCACCCTCTCCTGGCCAGGACAGCCTTGCCGCCGAGATTTTGGCAGGATTCCGAGCCTCGTTTGCACCGCCATCGGGATATCTTCGACTGTCTTCTCCATCTTCTTCATCATCCCCACCGCCGTCCGTCCACTTCCTCTTCTTTCCAGCCCTCTCACCTCCTCCAGATCCGGTCGATGAAGCTCCCGCAGTGCCAAACATGTTGAGGGCCTCGAGCAGATCGAAGAGATTGATAGAGAAAGACATCTTAACTCTATCGTCCAAGAATTGGTATCCGTCATCTTCCTCAACAAGGTCCGTATCGCTATGGATGTCGGAAGGAGGATTGAACGCGTAAGTTTCGAAGACAGTGAGTGGAATGTATGCTTTACCTTTTCAGTCGATCGGACCGGCAGACCAAGTAAGACCAGGGTAGCCGTAAGTTTAGATGGATTGAGTGCCCTCGCGTGACGAGAGAGAGAGAGAGAGAGAGAGAGAGAGAGAGAAAGAAAGGAATGAAAGGATCGGGGCGCCTTACCTAGAAGGACGCGTGCTTCTTCCGCCACGACCAGCAGACCAGCGGCCGAGACTTCTATGATGGCTCTCTGTGTGGTGGTAGTAGGATGGGTGAGCTTGGAGGGTTGAAAGGATGCTAGAGGAAGGGACTTGCGGGTGAACATGCGACTGAGCGAAGCATGGTGGCGACATGACGGACATCTGTGAGGAATGCTACGAGGACCTGAAGGTCAAGGGCGGTGAGATCGGATGGTATGGTGGGTGTGTATGGGAGAGGCTCACCTCCTCTGGATTAGCCAAGGTAGGCATGATGAAGACCGGGGGGGACGAGACGGACACGTGCGAAAGTCCAAATCAGGGGATTTCCCTCTCCCTCCCGACCATCAGCCATGCAGCAAGACGACGATGACAACACCCACATCTCATCAACCTTCCCGCCTCCTCCAGCGCATCATAAGAACTTTACCGCCCAGAACCTCGACAGACTCGCACTCATACAGCGCGATAAGGGAAAGCACCGGGAGGTCCCCGAACGGGAAGGGCAAGGGGTTGATGCTCCTGAATGGGATCTCATACCCGAGCTAACCCCTCCAAGGGTTGATTGGATCATCGATTCGGGGGGATATGAATCGTTTGGAGAATACTTTCCGGTCCGTTGATGCCCAGATTCTCTCTTGTACTTTCGCCACCATCTCGACTCTCGTACTGAACCGAATCGATCGTTCCAGATACCAGCCAAGTTGGCCGGCGTCGAAGCAATGGGTGTCGCTAGACTCATGCCAGAATCGACTCGACGTAAGCCAATTTGGTACCTTTCGCCATCCCCCATCTTTCATGCTAATTTTCTCTTCTCTTGTATTTTGTTTTATGTCGGAACCTATGTTCTTCCGCTGACGAATCTGTCGCCATCATTTCTCTCGTCCAGATCTGAAACCATACCTTCTTACGCTGCTTCAATCTCACCTTCAAACGACCCTTCTTCTCCTGCATGCGCTCTCGCATCCACCGCCGCCACCGCCGCCTGAATTCACATCTCAAGAGCAGTTCGATGCGTACAATCAATCGCACGGTCTCACCGTTGCTCAGCCCTACGTGACAAGGTTGGCAGAGATCGACGTCAATATGATGGTTGCCGTCAATGGATTGAGGGAGGAGCAAGGGGCAGGAACGATGGAGGGTATGTTGAGGTCTCAAGTTGAAAGGAGGAAGGAAGAAACTAGAGGTGTGAGGAGGTCAGTTTGGCTTCATCACAGCATGGAAGCAGTTGGAAGCTCAAGATCACAAGGACGCTTGGTTGGGACTGACTTCCGACTCTTCCTTTTGTTGTGATCATCTAACTATCGGCTTTGTCCCTTTGGCTGTAAACGACTCAAGTAAATGTGAGGATATCTCCAAGATGCTCAGGGGACTTCGTGAGTCCGCTGCTTTACAGGCAGCCTCTATCGCTCCATCAATCTCGTCAAGGGTAAGCGTGACTCGTCCTCGATTCCCCCGGGTTGAAGTTAGAGCGCATCTCGATGACAGAACAGGTGTTATATGGACGTGATTACTAATACGGTTCTCTGGTGATGATCTCAGGATGGTGGGGGACGGGATGGATCTGTTGTCGGTTCATCGGTTGTGTCTCAGGAATGGACACTGCTCTCTTTACTGGATGAAATATGAACGTGAGGTTCAGATTTGCCCTTGAAAGCCAAGATGAAATGAATCGATGGGGAATGAAAGCGAAATAAAAATAAAAAATCAAGTCGCTTAGACGGGCTGAGAATGAGATTGAATTGCGGGAACGAAACAAGAAGGCAAGAGCGTTCCCCTAGAATCTATACACCCAGACCCTAAGCTGTGCCAGTCGAGTACTGTCCTGATGGCACTACGAAAGCATGAATCAATCCCTCTCCTCCCAACCGCTAACCAGTCTAAACCAGAGCCCACCCCAAGTTTCACCACCCATTCCCCCCTCTCACAGACCTTCACCTTTCCCACCGATCATTTAACCACCATCCAACATCAATTAAATTCAACACGAGTCCATCAAACCAATCCCACTCACCACAACACATCATCCCACCATGAATCAATCCCATCCAATCAAATCCCAGCGACAACATTCGATCCGTCTCCAACTCATGGATCCAAACCTTCGCTAACCAGACTCCTCATCGGTACATCGACAACCAAACCTTCATCCCCACCATCTCCTCCTTCTCCAACATCCAATCAAATCAACGACCAAGTTTCACCCAGTCGTCCGGGAGGAAGATCGCTCATTCCATCGACAAGACCACCCGGTCCGATTGATCAATCAGTTCACCCCTCCGAGCTTGATCAAAGATTAAAATTACCTCAAAACGCTCATACGGATGTCCTTGCTAATCTTAGGACGAAGCTCGATGGGTTAAGGCATCCTCCTCATCCTTCCTCCCCTTCTCCTGATGGTGAGGGTAGAATGGATGGAGGAAAGATGACGAATGGAGTAGGAACGGGGATCGATCACGTTGAATCAACTTCGGTTGGGTTAGGACCTTCCGCCGTTAGTGGAATGATGATGGGATCAGGACGGTCGAGGACGATCAACATCAATGATTCCTCATCATTCAAACCAATCATTCCATCATCCTCTTTGACAACGTCAAAACATCCATCTCTCCTCATCGCATCATCACCATCATCATCATCGTACCATCATCATTACGTTGAATCTCCAACATCATTAGCTGTCGGAACTTTGACTCCAACTGGAGCTAGAAAGGACGCATTCTTCACGAGGCTCGATAAGATCAGATCTTTACAGGGGGAGATAAGGAAATTACACGTTGGGTTGGAAGGTGTTGGTCTCGGATGGGACAGGTCGATTGTGGATCATGATTCGAGAGTGGAGAACCAGGAAACGAAATCGGACAGCAAAGAAGGAGGAGGAGACGATGAGAAGATCAAGGGTGATGGGAAAGATGGACCAAAGGAAGATGCTGTCGGTGGAGGGGATGATTTCGATCGATCTGCAGAAATGTTTAGAGATCGTCAAGGTAAAGTCGAAGAGATCATGGAAAAGGTAAAAACAACAACAAGAACCCCCCTCCCCTTGTTTTTCTTTTTTTTTCTTTTTTTTCTTTCTTTTTTCTTGACCCTTCCTCCTCTCCAGTTTGCATGTCAGATCAGCGTTCTGACCAGATTTTTTACTTCTTACCCCTTCCCCCTCCCCCCCCCCCCCCCTCCTCTCCTCTTTCTCTCCCCCTTCATGTCCGCATCGAAACCAGTTATCAACGCTTTCTCAATCTCTGATCTCATTTCATTCCTTACCGACACCGAGTCTTAAATTCCCTACTCCTCTATCGAACTCTTCATCGACCACGCCAATCTCATCTCGACAGCAGACGATGGATAAACGTTCTGGAGGAGGAGGCTTGTCATCGTCATCGATGAGAACCTCAGGTTTCAGTGATCAACAACAACAACAACAACAACAACAACAACAACAACAACAACGTCAACCGCAGCAGCAGAGGAAGGATGAAGGGATTAAAGAAAGGTGGAGGAGAGATGATAACGATGGTGGCGGTGTTGAAATCGGTGGCGGCTTCGTGAAGGGGTTGGGGATCAGTTGAGCGAGGAGGGTAGGGAAGGATTCCTAAGTAACCTGTCATCTAACAGATCAGATGGGGGGGGGGGGGGGGGGGGGGGGGGGGGGGAGGGGGGTTTCCATTGACGAACAAAAAGGGAGGAACCGCAGAGAAAAGAGGGAAAGAGAGAGTTGACAAGGGAAACTTCTTTCTGTTTTGGTTTTTCTTCTTTGTTGCTTTTTTTTTTTTGTCTTCTCTCGTTTCTCCTTACCTTCCTCTCCTTCCTTCCTCGCTTTGACGACGACTTTCACGAACAAACCACACTTGCTTAACGACGCGATGATGAATCGATTCTTGATTTGAAAACCCTCTTTTTTCGTCTCGCTCTCTCGGGCCGCAAGAAGTGAGGGGAGATGGTGATCGGTCATCTTGATCAGTTTTCTTTTTTTATTTTCTTCGTCAATTCATCTCGTCTCCGCCCCGAACCGATCCCGAACGAGTTGAGCGACTTGAGCGTGGAGTGAATTGGCTTCTTCGTTCGTCAGATTACTTCATTTTGTTTCGTCATGACGCATAGTCGTTGTTTGGGGTTGGCATGATAGCAATGGAAGGGTTAGGGTTCGACTAAATTTTGCGTGAGGTAGGACGAATGAGGTCAAAAGGGAATCGAGAACGAACCGATCCATGGATTGGTAATTGATCCTGTATGTTTTCGAATGTCGACCGGTTTTAGGATGGGTGAAGGTGTCGACCTGAGGGTTTACCAAGTGATGTCGTTGAGTTATTTGCGATCCCGATGGGGCTCGGTCGGTGCCGCCTCATTCAAATCAACTCACCAGCTTGACGCCCTCCACTAGATCTCCCGCAACGTCCCTGACGCCATCACAGAAGTCATTCTCTTGCCACCCTCCTTCCTCTCCGTCCCTCCTTCCTGCGTTTGCGGGCAACCAAAACGAGATATCCTTCCAGCACTCTGGGTATTTCGAGAAAGGTGCGAACTTGACGAGTCCTTTTTGATCCGAGAATTGGGAGAGAAACCGAGGATCCGTTGACCAAAAGAGTCGAATGTCAGGAATTGAGAAGAGAATCATGGCAAGTCGTTCCAAGCCGAGACCAAAGGCCCAACCAAGCTTGTGAGCGCAGTCTGAGGGGATCCAGGGGGAGAACAAAGGGTCAGGGGGAAGGGGAGATGATGAAGAAGAAAGTATCTTGTGAGGATTGTTCCGAACGGGAGGATAGAAAGAGAAGAAGAAAAAAAGTGGCAAGAAACGACGTACCGGATCTCTGTAGAGTATCCTGCTTGACGACCCCGCATCCCAAGATCTCCAACCACTTGCCCTCGAAGAAGACTTCGACTTCATAGCTCGGTGCCGTCCAAGGGAAAGTCGTTTGAAGCCATCGAATCTGGAGAGGTTCTCCCTCCTTGTCGGTATGAGATCGGAAAAGGGTGAGAATCAGACTGTTGAGCGAGAGCTTGAGATTCTCGACGATCAAATCTCGGGTCATTGAGTCGTGTTCTGGTTGAGATGGGTTGGATATGGGATCAGGTGGGTGGGTGTCGTCAAGGAGGATGAGAGGCGAAGGGGAGGAATCGATATGGGAGCGTAGCTGAGCGTTGAGCGTTGGGAGTTGATCAATCGTGTCTGCCGTCCAAACTGAAGCTCCTTCCATCTGATGAAAGACTGGATAGTGACTGGCATCGATCTCATCTCGACGATAAACATCGGCAGAGATGAGGTACTGTTCGAGCCCACGCTTGAACGTCTCAATCTCGTGAGCAGAGGTATGGGTTCGAAGGACAGTGTCGGCGTTGAGGTAATAGGAATCTGATTTGGCACGACCGGGGTGATCAGGTGGGAAACCAAGCTCGTCGAAGTTCTGAGCGACGGACACGATGGGTGAACCAGGAAGGAGAGGGGTGAAGGGGGGAGCGGCAGGATGGGAGGCAAAGTGAGATTCAATAAGCTGACGAATGATGCAGAGAGGATGAGATGGAGTTGTGTGAAGAGAGCGAGAGAGCTTGGCGAGGATAGTCGGGGAGACGTTCGTCCAGTTGTCTGAGGGGTAGGCGATGCCATCGACGAGAGTAGGTGGAAGAGCTATTGAAGGGAAGGAGGCGACAAGCGAGAGATGAGTAACTGCGGCTGAAATTCTGTCGTTTCGCTCATGAAGTCAGCGCAACGCTATGGATATCAGAACATACATGCGTAATACCTAGAAGAGAACGGAACAGGGAGGGACGAGATTGCGGTAGCTTTGGAGGCTTGGCGAGCGAAAGTCGAAGCCAAGCCGGGTCGATACGACGAGATGCGAAGAGAGAACGAGATCATCTCCAGGGAAAATACCGATGGAGATGCAGGCAGGGAAGGGTTGTGTGCCTGCTTGTATGTATGGGGGGTGGGCGACGCTGAGTCTCAAAAGCGGCGATCTCCAAGCTCGACCCTGAAGCGAACGTGACCTTTTCCATATCCTTCTCCTTAGACTGGCGATATGCACACATGGTTGAGTAAGAGAATTTTGACCAGCTGCTTATTCAGACATAGTCAGAGCATGGTGGATGATCAGATCGGTGGACTCTGTGAATCGATCAACTCTGTGAATCGATCAACTCTGTGAATCGATCAACTCTGTGGATCGATGAACTCTGTGGATCGATGAAGCTCTGTGGATCGATGAAGCTCTGCCGATAGTCGGCTTCGCCGAACATCTACATTCACCGTCCTCTGGCCAGCATCGTCCGGCGATATCGAGAATCGTCACAGGGCACCGACTTCGCCAGGATCAGCAACAGTGTGTTGCTGACGTCCGAGCAGGGTATTTTGACCTACTTGACCTTGATTCGTTAAGAGTCTTTTTCTTGTCTTGTTCTTGACAGCGGATGAGTGCGCGTAAGAACCGGGAGCTAAGCAGGAAAAAAGCAACGACTCGTATCGAGAGAAGGTTGGGAAGAATGTCCGGAATATCGAAAAGGGTTTCTCGGGGCTGGAGTCGTTCGCACGAAACGCTCGTCCGGGATTCGGAATACTCGTGATTGCCGGTCGAGAAGAGAAGTGATTGACGACGTAAATCTATTCTCAGGCAGTCTTTCCCTTTCACTTGACTTTTGGGACTTTGGGCCAAGCCTCTCAATCGTTCCAGGCTCTCTTCAACTCTTCCTTCTCTTCCCGACTTCCTCCCTAAACCCCCCGTCTCTCCCCCAGAACACTCCAACTTTGGCCCGCCTCGGTCCTTGAGCCAAATCGCCCGACTTGACCCCATACACGACAGACACCCTTGGCTTCACTTTCAGACCCCCACCATCCCCTCCAACCCTAGCACCAAGAACATGTCCAAAAACCCCATCTCCCAACGTTCATCACCTTCCCATATCGCTACACTCATACATGCCGCCCTCTCTCCTCGCGAGCGGATGAGACGGAACCTTCGAGCTTCCAGTGACACATTCTCTGTCGAAGCCGCCAAAAGATCGAGATCTGG
Organism: Udeniomyces megalosporus; assembly: GCA_039545415.1. Lineage (NCBI taxonomy): Eukaryota > Fungi > Basidiomycota > Tremellomycetes > Cystofilobasidiales > Mrakiaceae > Udeniomyces > Udeniomyces megalosporus. Next base: position 702,285 of record BCKM01000006.1, on the reverse strand, counting down.
CAATCGCTACTCGGACGTCCTTCCCTACGACCGGACGAGAGTAGTCGTCGAAGGGAACGAGGACGAAACCGGTTACCTGAACGCCAGCTGGATCCACGAGGTAGACGGGAACAGAAAGTGGATTGCTGCTCAGGTAAGTCTGGGCTCCCATCTCCCTAGCTTCCTCCTTCTCTCCACATCCTCCGTTTGGGACTGTCCCTTGTTCTTCGTGGACAGGACCAGCTTTGTGCATATTCCCGGCTTGATCGTTGACGAACCAACTCGTATATACGTCTTTCCGTGATTCATCCTCCTTTATCCTTCCCCTGTCTTAGGCCCCTCTGCCAACGACAATCTCGAGATTCTACTCGCTCTTCAGATCAGATCCCAGCCCATCGTCTTCATCCTCCTCTTCTTATGATTCTACACCCAAGATCATCGTACAGTTGACGTCCTTCATCGAACGTGGCGTTCTCAAGGCCGACCCTTATCTCCCTACCCGCTCAGTCCCACTCCTTACCTTTCCGGATGGACTCTCCGTTCGATATCTAGGAGAGAAGCATCTGCCAAATGAGGGCTGCCTCATGACTGACCTGGAGATCGAATGGGAGGCTAGAGATGGTCGAGGCGAGGGTGAAAAAAGGAGGATCCGACATCTTTTCTTTGCCTCTTGGCCAGATAAGGGAGTTCCTGTTGGAACCGATGCTACCGCTACACTCGTCAGGTACGCTGGTCAAACATGCTGGTGAATCAAGCCTTGATCGCATCAGTGTCATTGATTGTCCTGTCACGTCTACCCTCGTATCCTTCGTCCATTCCTACGCAGATTTGTCAAGCTCGTCGACGGCCAGAACATCTCCTTCTCTTCATCTTCAACTCAACCTTCGGCACCGTCCCCTTCCTCCTCTTCTGCCATATCCTCGACTCTGCCCTACGGTCCTCCCATCGTCGTCCACTGTTCAGCTGGCGTGGGTCGAACCGGCTCCTTCATCTCAATCTCTTCGCTCCTTCGACTTCTTCCTCGTAATGCCAAAAGTAACTCAGTGGGTGCTTCTGGAGATAGTGATAGGACGGATGAATCTTATTCTTCACTCGGCTCGCTTCGGACCCCCACGTCGTCAATCAAGGCTTTCACACGTCCAGCAACGTTTCCTCGTCCAAGCGAGAGCTCACTCGGTCCCCTAGATGAGAGAGTCAAGGACCATCCGGTCGCTATCGTCGTAGACAAGTGGGTCTCTGCCGTCCCTATGAATCTTGCCTTGCGTTCCCTTTCAGGTTTGAATACTGATCGAAGCACATTTCCTGCCTGTTACTTGTCACTGCCTCAGTTGCAGAGAGCAGAGATGCATGATGGTTGAAACGCTGGATCAAGTGGATCTAGTTGTGCGTGTGGCGTGTGGCGAGTGGAAGTAGCCTTAGATCTGATGAAACGAGATGTACTTGTGCAAGCGCGTCGAACGATCATGACAGCATCCGAGAAGCAAAGAGAGATCAAGGAAGAATGACCAAGGAAGAGAAAGAAGAAGTAGGAGACGAAAAGAAACATTCACCCTGACCAAACCTTGACCGAGTTGACGTTGTTCGAAAGCCTGAGGACTCGCTTCCTGAGACCATCATCTGCCTTGTCTTGCCAGCCATCTTCTCATCAACCTGGCCACATCGCCGTCCTTCCACGCTTCGATTAATTCTCTCCCATCGAACAAGAATGGAAGACAGTACGCAGCAACCAAACAGTCAAGATCAGGCCAACTCTGGACGTTCCGGCCTGCCCAACTCTTCCTTATCCGAATTGACACCTGACTCTCACGAAGTCGACTCGCGAGATCAGAAGACCTTCTTGACTCCTGCTCAACGGCAGCAACCAAGCAAGCCAGCGTACCCTTACCCTGACGCAATTCAGTCTGGTCGGGAATCGACCCCTCATCGTGAAGCTTCCGATGGTCGACCCTTCTCCTCTTCCCATGACTCGAGAGTCGGACCGAACGTGTATGACGTTCGACGTACATCAGATTCGGGATATCCACCCTCTCGTCAACGAAGAAGGTACAAGTCTGGCGAGGGTGAAGAATCCATGCCAAAGTCGGACTCGTCCTCACGCGAACGAGGAGGATCAACCGCTCCCTATGCGGCTTCTGCTTCTCAACTCTCGCTTTCAGTTCGAAGCAACCAAACTTCTCATGATGCTAGAAACCTGGCTAGCCCTTCCTCGCTAAACCATCGGCAGCAGTCCCCCGCTGTCTCCAGCCGACCCGTCATTGTAGACGCTCGACAGACCAAGCCCTCAACTCACCGATCAACTTATGATCCCAGAGACCGGAGACGACCTACCCAGGATCATCGCCGAACTTCCGACTCTTACCCATACCCGGACTTGCGAAGGTCTCGAGATTTCGATCGACAATCGTCTCGACCGGAAGAAAATGGACGCGACCGAGAGCGCGAACGACCTCCATCCCAGAGGGTCGAGAGCAGGAACGCTTATCGGGACGATCTGAGCCCGCCTACCGCTGAATCGAGATCGGCTAGGAATCATCAGCGAAGTGATGCTGCTGTGGTGGATGAACGATCGATGTTCGCCGCACCAGTTGAGCACCATCGTGGTCACTCTACCGGCAGAGATCATGAGATTCCCCCGACTCTTGATCAGTCATCTTTCGATCCCTCAGTCAAGGCGCCAGAAGTGACGACGTCCATAGCGACACCTCAAGAGGCCACAACTAGGACCCTCTCCGTCCGAATCCGAAAGCCAACTCACTATCAAGTCGAAACGCTTCCAAGGAATGGAGACTCTGCGTCATTCGACGAGGTTACGTCTGATGTCGTGATGACTACCGACTGCGCGTCATCCATCGAGCGTACATCATCGAGTGTCAAGAGGACGGTAAACTACGTCGATGAAGGGACCGAGGAGGACAGCTTCGGGTCGTCGTCAAGGAAGAAGACCAAGATGGGCGAGTTTGTTGCTTCAGGAGAAGCATCAGCTGTAAGTGTCATTCTCTTCTTCCTTCAGCAGCCTCGTTTCTGGTCTGGCAGCGTCGGCCCTGCCTCTATTCCTCGTCGAACATGGCACGTGGCTGAACTGACGTCTCCTTTCTCAATTCTTGTGATCAGGTTCATCGAAACAGCAATCGAGCCTTTCAGTCCCTTCCCTTGGAACGCGACGATCGAAGAGATGTTCGCGAGAGGACTAGAGAGAGGGGGACCGAACTAGAGAACTCGCCCAATGGTGACATGGGACAAGAGCGCCTGTCTTCGCGGACTTCCAGAGATGACGATACGAGAAACCAGTATCGGTCTAACGATGACCGAGCCCGCTCGAAGGCCGCTGAACGCGACATGGACGATGACAGGAGAGAGAGGAGAGAAGTACAAAGGGATCGGGAAGCTCAGAGGGAGAGGGATCGCGAACGATATCGAGGACGAGAACGTGGGTTCGACACCAGAGATCAATCTGGAAGGGCAAGATCTCGTGAGGACCGAGGACGAGGACGCGACGAGCGACGCGACCAATCAAGAGACGACAGCTACCGAGAGCGGAACTCAGATGCCAAGGGACCATCCGCTGAAAACTCCTCTTCTTCCGGGACCCAAAGGGACCATCGATCGGGAAACCATTCTTCGGACCCTAGCCTGGACTATCGATCACCTGCCCCGCAAAATCAAACTCCCGAATTTTCGCTGTCCGCTCCCTCATCTTCGACGACCGCACCTCACCGAGAGCGAGATCGCCAACTCACGTCGACCTCTGTGAACTCGTCCGCTTCACTTCTCGATCGGATTCTCCCTGTCGACGACCCCATTGGCGAGGCGGACGACGCTCAGGACGACAGAAACGTTTTCCGACGATTCCAGCAACTTCAACAGACGGAGACGCCGACTCTCAGGAACGGTAAACCCATGGAGCGCTTCATTCCTCCTGGAAAGCCTCCCAACTGGAGAAGTGAGTCGATCTCGGTCTGTCACATTTGATGCTTCTCCTCGCTCCGCCTGATAATCTGACGCTCGCGCCCTCCCTCTTCAGGTCGACCTTGTGTGAATTACGTCCAAAACGAAACGTGCTCTGCTGGTTCCAAGGTGAGTCGACGACCTTTGCTCGAGCGAAAGACTGCTTTCACCCTCCATCGTCCTCCGAATCTTTCAACTGATGACGCTTTTCATACTCACTCCCCGCAACAATCACGTATACTTCTTCTCTGCTCCCCATACGACCTCTTGCACCGACTTGTAGTGTGATTTTGCGCACACGACCGAAGGCGAAGCTGGTTGTCGGGATTTCCAGTTGAGACAAGAGTGTCCCCACGGCGTCTACTGTCACAAGTCGCACGAGGCCGACGCACCTTGCTGGTACCACCTCAACAAACATCGGGGAGGATGCCGCAAGCCTGACTGCCCTTATCCGTATGTCATCGTCTCCAGGTGTTTTCTTGCTAAATAATCGACACATGTGTCTGACTCTACTCCTTTGCGCCACCTCTATCTCATCTTCTGACTAGCCATGTCGACAAAGACTCTGTTCGAGAGACATACGAGAGGGGCTCGTCCGCATCTCACAATCACTACCCGAGCTCCGCCACTCGTACTCGCGTCTCCCCTTCTCCTCCCGTCGACAACGGCTATCGTCGGAAGCGACGAGGTTCCGTCATCTCTTCCCACGCTGGAGATGAGAGAACGACGAGAAGCGAGGTGGATCCCGTTGTCGCCGACAAGTTCAAGGACGTCATTGAAGTCATCGTTACACTCCTCGAGACCAGAGCCCAGGTCCCCCTCATGTCCCAGGTCGTTTGCGATCTTCTCAAGCTCGGAGGAAAGGCCGTCTATAAGAGGGCGGGAGCATCAACTTGGTTTCGTCCCCTCCATCTCCTCTCCTGTTCGAACATAACAGGCGCTTAACTTTGAAACCGATGACTGATTGGTCCCCTTACCCGTGTGCTGCTCTCCTCCTTCAAAACTCTCGCCTCTTGTTTATACGTCAATCCGGCTGATGTATCATCAGGAAAGAATACAACGAACGAGCACACGAAGCGGGTGTGGTGACCTGCGGAAGAGGCAAGATAGAGGGAAGAGACTGGGCCATGCTGAATCCGTGAGTGCTCCCTTGAGAGAATCCGAGTCGACTCGCAAGCTGACACGGCTCGACCTCTCTTCTTCCTTCCTCTCTCGACATCAACGCTGACGTCGTCCCCCAGGCCCTATCTCCCGGCTGCCTTTGAGCACTTACGACCCAAGTCTCATACAGCAGTTGATTTCGCCCGGTCGTCGAACACAAAGAAACGTAAAGAACGCAAGAACGGCGGTATTATCCCCGACGAGCGATACTTTCCTCAAACGAGCCAAGAGCAAGAAACGAACGATCAACAGAACGAGGACGAAGACGATGAGGACGACGATGCCCCGACGTTTGAGGAGTTCATGGCCGAGATCGACCTTCCTTCAGACATGGAGCTCGATGAGGATGCCGAGGGACGAGTGGGAACGCTGCAAACAACCCAAGCGACGCAGAACATCGACCAACCTGTGGAACTCGCCCAGAACCCACCCTATTCCTCTCTAGTCACTACCTCGAGCTCAACCTCTCCGCTGCCTTTCCCTTCGGCTGTCCCTTTCGATTCGGACTCAAAGGCGGTCGCTGAACTTGTCTTGGCCGATGATGATCTGCTTCATCCCTCGAATATCCTCGATTCGCTCGATCAGGACGAGAAGCCCTCGATTCCTGTTGCAAAGATGCCGACCGCTCAGCCATTCCCTCCTCTGCTACCGTCTTCAATAACGACATCAACTAGTATGAATACCGATCCGTCGACCTTGGTGCCTCAGGCTCCGCTCGCAGCTGGGTCAGCACTAACGCCGCCCTCGATTCGGGACTCTGTCTTATATGGTTCAACTGGTGCCCACGCTCCTACTGTTGACGTGACATCGTCCGACACTATCTCTGTCACTTTGGCTCCTAGTGTTGGTGCTGCCGCGTCACCAGGTTCCTCTTGGATCGCCTCTCTTTCTGCTGCTCCAGCGACCGCCTTTGATACCGTCGCAACACTCTCGAATCCCACGACCACACCTCAGCCGCCGACGAGCCAGAACGACATACTCTCCCTTTCGACTCTTCGTGCTGGTCTCCGGTTATCGGAGCTCAAGCTAAAGCGAGAGGTGGAGTCCTCGAATGCGTTGCGGGCTCAAATGGAGAAAGACAGGGAAGAGGCGAGAATCTACATCGAGGCTCTGGAGGGACAACTCAAGCACTGGGAGGTAAGGGGAGAGAAGTGGGAACGGTTGAGGAAGAGTGTTGTGGATAAGTTGGTCCAAGGCTGATCCGGGGTTAGCTGTATCCTTGCTTGTTCTCTGTTGTATTTCACGATTCTCGACGGGAGATGAGGAGATTGTCGAGATCGTATCATCTCGGTCCACTCGTACATATACATATTCATCTGTTCTTGTGCACCTCTTTGCATCTGATGTCTCTTGATTATCTTGGGCGGAGCTGAGTTCCGGCTGATTGATGCTCGCGAAGGCGAAGAGGGGCCAGACCCCATTCAGGTGAGGTCTTCGATAGAAACTCAAGGTCCAGCGGAGCCCGAGGAACATCTGCCCTATCTCGATCAAGCCCGGCCTCGGGCACAGACATCTCGCGCTCGAGAGTTGTTGTTCGACGTCGAGGTCGGGAGGGGTTTGAAGAGATATCATATAGTATTCTGACCAAGATGAGCCGGATACGGAGGAAGGGACACAAGTCGGCCGGAAAAGCATACCGAGCGGGCCAGGAGGGATACAGAGGACGCTGTGCCCGAAGCGTCCGAAAGGAACTGGTCTTTAAAGGAAAAAAGCAAAACGAAAGGAGGCCAAAGAGGGGAGAAGACGAGGCCCTGGAGAGGAGAAGATCGAGGCCCGTTTCAAGCCTCCGGAATCCCTGAAGGGAAGAAGAGGGATAGAAGATCTTCGGCTCTGCTATCAAGACATCAGAGAGTCCAGGTAAAGGTTGGGGTGTCATTGATCATGTCAGACCTCATCTCGTTCGCGAACCGTGACGTTTGGGCGCAGTGCGAGAGGCGACGTCACGGGAGGAGGAGTTGTTTGGGCAAATCGTCATCATTGCGAATTGTTCTACGAGAACCTTGTTCATTCTTTCTCCTCCAAGATGCGAGCAGAGCTCCCAGCACCGTCATCCGAGAAGGCATAGATAGAGGTCACCCATATGCCACTACATCTGATGTGTGCCTATGGAAAGAGAGAGGGGTGACGAGGAAACGGAGAAGGGGACCGAGAGAATGACGTGTGTTCGGATTTTTGTCCTCCGCTTGAAGCTCCAGCTTCCCTCCAAACGAGAGGTCTAATGGGCCGTGCGATTGGACACAGAGTATAGAGCTGGGATAGTGTATCGATCTAGATGCAGTCGGTTTTAAGCCTTTGATTATGTCCAAGTGAAGCAAAAGAAGATCGTCATTATCCCTTGCCCCAATTTCCCCCTCTCAACCCCGGCTCTCCTCTTCCCTGTTCTCTCTCTCTCTCTCCTCTCGCACCTCAATCTCTCCAACTCAGCGTCCAATCGTCCCCCTCTCCCCCTTCCTCCATATCGAGTCTCACATCGACCCAAAATTCCCATCCTTTCTCTGACGCTCGCCAGTCCTTCTTCTCCAGCCTCCACGAACAACCTCCTTCCAAAGGGAGTTCCCCCCCCCCCCCTCCGTCGCCCATGCCACCTCGCTCGACTTCGCCCATCGACTCGTCTCCTGTGGCCCCATCGAACAACTCGACGTCTATATCTCGCGGCAAGCCTCGCCTTGCACTCCCCGCCCTCTCGTCTTATCCCTTTGCGACGGCCAACCCAGCCGCCACTCCCGCCATCGAGGTGTCCAACCCCTTCGGTTTCCCTCAGTCCACTCACCAAAGCTCCTCCCCTGGAACACCAAAATCGTTCGAGGGCGTGCCCCAACAGGCTTACGCACCAAACACGAGAGCCAATCCGTGGCAGGACCTCTTTGCGAGCTCAGGAGCTCCCACACCCTCTGTTCATCCTCCCGACTCGCCCTTCCATCCTCACAATGAGTTTAACCTACCCAACAGATCATCTGGCTGGATCGGTACCGGTGATATCGGTGGAGGCGCAAGGAGAGGAAGCTTGGGAAACCCAGCCGTGCAGAATGGATTCTCTACGCTCTCCCTCTCTGGGCCGGGTGGCCAGCAAGGGCCACATCAGCAGCAGCAATCAGGTCATCAATCACCAGCCTCTCAAGCGTCATCCTCTACCAACGACTACTCGGCGGTTTCGTCTGCGAAATCAACCCCTTCGGTTGGGGGAATGGCAGAATTCAAGATGCCCATGACGTTACCAGGTCGAGCTTCTTCCACGACTACCGCCGATGCGAAATCAGGCTCAATGTCGCTCAAGCTGCCGCCAAAAGCCAGTCCAGTCAGCATCAATCACCCGTCCCTGGCTATGGACGCCAACGGCAAGCTCGCGGGAGGTGCCATCGGAGGAAACGGGAGAAGGAACATCTCGTTCGTCATTTGCTGCTTTCTTTTCTCCCGGCCTCTCGTCCTTTTAGTGCTTTCGTAGCCTGTCTTTGTCTGCCTGTTCCTATCTCCTATCCGAATAACGGTCGGAGACTAGACTGACAAGACCATTGTCGTCCTTTACCTCACCTCCTACAACAATTCGCATCCCTCTCCAAAACAGCAAATCGTCTGGCACGGTCTCGAATATCAAGCATATAGCCCCATCCTCGATTCATACACCCATCCCCTCGTCGTTCCTTGTGCTCGATCTTCGAACACACGCTCTCTTCTCACAATCTCGCATACCCTCTGCTATCCCCATCACGATTCCCTCGACTCTGCTTAGACGGCCAAACTTCACCCTCGACAAGCTTCTACCCATGCTCGCCTCCGATCACGACCGTTCGCGTGTCCAGCAGTTCAGGCAAGGACTCGAAAAAATCTCCACTGTTGTATGCTACGACCAGGACGGAAGCAGTGCTCAAGAAGGTGGAACCCTCACCGGGCTTCTGGCCAAATTCGAAAAGGAAGGGTTCCAAGGCGAGCTCAGCATCATCAAAGGTGGATTCCTCGCCTTAGCTAGAGAGGGAAACAAGAGTCTTATCGACAGCAGCCCGGTCTCGGAGCACGGAGGAACGTCGAAGACAGTCAACGGACGAGAGCTCCCGGTAAGTGGTTTCAAGAACTGATGACGTATCGAGATTGGAACCCCACTTTATATTCTCCTCGTCCCGTCCAGCTCACGTTTTTCTCGTCTTCTCCTATCGTTTCCTATCGTTCGATCTTGTCACCGCCGTGTCCTGCAATCTCATCCAACAGATCGCGGCATTTCAACAAGGGTCTACGGCCGCTTCTGGTCTTCCTACATCCTCACTCCTTCACCATCCGATGTCTAACTCGACGACCTCGCATAATTCTCTCGCTCAGACGCCCGCTACTCAGACTCAAGCCGCCAACCCATTCTTCGACAACATCCGACAAAATGCTGAGCTGTCTCAGGGTATCACCGAACGAATCCCACTCGATCTTCCTCCGGCCGTCGTCGATCGTAGTCAAGAGCTCCCAGTCTGGCTTCGGAACCTTGTCACAGTGTCCAGTTCCGAGGCTGCCGAGACGTTAGCAATGCAGTTCTACCGTGTCGAGCTGGGCGAGCAGAGGAGACTCCAAGGAATTATGGACCATCACTCGAGAAACCCGGGCGACGCCGTCAACGGGAGCTATGGAAGTGAGAGCGGAGGGAGTGGTGGCAAGACGATCAAAGGAGATCCGATGGAGGTCTCGAGCGATAGTGATGGAACAAGGAGAGCAGGAGGCAAGACACCCGGTCAGAGCGATTCGGGTGGCGATTATTTCCCCTACAGCATCACAGCTGGTCTTGAAAAGGGAGGGAAGAACCGGTTCGTTTATATCGCTCTTCATCGTTCGGCCGCTTAGCGCCAGGTGTACTGGTCACTGAATGCCCATTCCTGTTGTCACGACCTCACCAGATTCAAGAACATTTGGCCGTTCGATCATGGTGAATATCCTAACCGTCCTTTGCTGTCTGTCTCGAACGTTACTGACTGACTCGTGTGTCCTTGTCGCCCTCTGCCTTCTCACCGACCTCGTTATCCAGCTCGAGTCCGTCTCAGCGAGCCCTCACACGATGACGGATCGGACTACATCAACGCGTCGCACATCCAACCTCGAGGCACAAACAAGCGCTACATCGCCACTCAGGGACCTCTACCCTCCACCTACCAAGACTTCTGGACGCTCTGCTGGGAGCAAAACGTTCGAGTCATCGTCATGTAAGCCTCGAAATCTGCACTCGTCCTTATGTCATACCTGCTCCAAATTTTCTCGGTCTAACCGACACGCATGTCTTCCTTCTCAGGCTCACGAAACAACACGAAGGTGGTCAGGTCAAGTGCGGCGATTACTGGAGCGATGATCACTTCGGGCCACTTACCCTCGAGACGTTGGCAACCGAGGGTGGTGAAGACGCTGCACCGGCTGCCGACTCTGGTGGCTTTTACTTCGGTGCACCCGCTGCTTCTGCATCTTCGACGCCACGCCCGACCATCAAGCGGACTTTCCACCTCTCGCACGCCGACGAGCCCTCGGAGCCTAAGCGACTTGTTACCCAACTCCAATACGTCTCGTGGCCGGACTTTGACATTCCAGAGGCGCCCGATGAGCTCCTTGGTCTCATTCAGGACGCCAACGACCTTCAAGAGGCGGCCGCTACCGAGTGCTCCAAGCAAGGCGGAGGCAAGGAGCCTGGACCGCTCGTTGTTCACTGCTCGGCTGGTGTAGGCAGAACGGGAAGTTACGTCATCGTCGATGCCGTCCTCGACGCCGTACGAAGGGAGCTCAAGTCGAAGCGACACGAAACGCCGACGAAGAGGAGTCTCGACCGTCGGACCACTGCGGAAGGCTCCCTCTTCAAACCTCCCTCGAAACGACAGCTCGTCCAACCGAGCTTCTTCGACCAGAAAAGTGTCGACTCGTCAGCATCTCCGACAGTATCGGCATCTCCGTCTCTCATGGCGCAGGACAGCCCTGCGCTTCTCTCTTCCGCGTCAGTGACGGGCCTGACGAGCTCGACAAACCCGAAGTTCCTCAGCGACTCAATGAGACATCGATCGAATGACGCCGCCTCATTCAACTCGCATTCCACGGAAGACTCAATGGATCTTGACGACCAAACACTCTCGCGACGCTCTTCCAAAGGCATCTCTCCCTCGCCCCCACCTTTTTCCTCTCCCCACTCATTCTTCCCTTCGACATTGACATCCTCCAAACATCTTCCATCCACTACCGTGTCTTCACCCCTTCAACCACCCTTCAATCTCAACTCGCTCGACATTTCCGATCCATCGTCATCTACTGGCTCGTCAGTCGACTCCCGCTCAAGACGACCTTCGCACATCGACGATGTTTACACCCACCCGGCGGGGTCTCAGCCCGCTTCACCGTCGAGCGACAGAAACATTCGGTCCGATAGTAACGGTCCCTCGACGGGAGCCGACGCCGGCGCACCTCACACGACCTCTTCACAGGCCTATGCCCCGCCGAGACGGCAGAGGCGAGCCAATGAGGCCAACGTTCCCATCAGCCCACTTGGAAATATGAAGGAGCCCGTCAAGGATATTCTCGAGGATATGAGGCAGCAGAGGATGAGTCTCTGCCAAACGTTGCGACAATACGTGTTTGCTTATCGAGGTGAGTAATCGAGATCCGGTCAATCTGCTTGCCGTGTGATCAGGTCTGACGATGCCCTTTCCTATTTCAAACCCCTGCAGTCATCGTATATGGTATCCTCAAGATGGTTGACGAGGATCGAGAGCGCGATCGCCAAGGCTCAACCGACTCTCACGAGGGGTTTGCTCAAAAACGCCAAGGTAAGCAATCTCTTATGCCAGCCTCGTACGCTTGCGCTCCCATTGACTTACGCTGCTTTTCTGCTTACTTTCCATCAGCCTCCCCGACCGAGCTCCACGGAAACCTCACCAAGCGACCGTCTATCAAACTTCCAAAAGGCGTCGGTCGAGCTAAGGCTGGTTCAAACGGCAACTCGATCCACCACGAACGACAATCCTCCCTCTCAAACCCGGCTAACAACACACTCGCCAATGAGAACGGTCGGGAGTCACTCAAGACTGGCGGCGATGAAGATGACATGATCAGAGAGAATCAAGCCAATGCCGTCAACGGAAGTGGGGATGGCAAGACACCTCCTGTTTCCGACGATCGATCGAACCCCTTCTCCGCCGGAGGAAGCCCAGCTGGATCATCTTCGAGGTCATCGCCATCATCCACCAAAGTCTCGACCGGAAGATCCTCTCGTTCAGGTTCGGGCGACAAGAGTGCTCTCGGAACGGGTAGAGTCTGAGCTAGTCCACGCCAACGACGAGTAGAATCCCTAACGAGTAACTAAACCGACGAAATTAATCTAAAACAAAACAAAACGAATAAACAAAAGGCTCTACTCGAATGTCAAACCGATCCAAACCTGCTGTATTTTTACGATTTGTTTTCCTTCTTACTTCATTCCCCCACCCCCTTCTCCAACTTTCTTTACTTTGCCAATCCCCTCGTACGGTCCCTCCATCAATTTTCTTCACCCTTGAAAAAATTAGGCAAAAGGACATCTCTATCTACAGTCTTTTTCTTCTTCTCTTTTTTCTCCCTACTGTAGCATCTCAAAAATCTTTTCAAAAAAAAAAAAACCACCCCCTCCTTCCTGTGGCTCTTCCCCCTTCGTCCCGCACCTTGAATCTACCTTGCCATCCAAACCTTTCCCTTCCTCCTCTGGGTTCTCGCTATCGGGAGCTTGCCCTTCTTTTTTTCTTCCCTCCTCTAGATCATCGTCGGGATTTTCCTTCCTCCTCTGTTTCTCTCTCTCTTTCTCCTCTAAAGCATCTCAAAGGGAAAACCCCCCTTCGAAATCTCTTTCTCTAACCCAATGTAGCGTTTTCTTTTTTCTTCCTCCCCCCCCTCTTCCCTTCTTGCTCACGTTCCTTGCTTCTCTCTCTCTCTATCTTTCCTTCTCTCTCTTCTCTTCCTTGTTGCTGCTTCTCGATTCGAAGCGAGCGTTTTTCTCATGTTTCAAAGGATCGAGAAGCCGATGCGACGCGGGGAGAGCGGGAGGACAGGAAAGCAGACATTCCGACGGTTCGGTGAGCGAGAAATAGAGAGCAGGCAAGATAGAATGACGACTCGTTGAGGACGAAAGGAAAGGCTTGCGTGAAGAATGAGCCAAGGAAGAAAAAAAAAACAAAAACATGATGGTAATACATGGCAGGATCTAACCAAACCAAAACAGGACTTCCTTGCCCGAGGACCTAGATTCTTTTCTCTTCTTCTCCTTAGTCGAACCTTGCCGGACCGTCAACGTCTGGACCAGCGTGCAATTGGATCGACTAGGGGAGTTGTTGTCGTCCGTCTTCCTGTGCTTGCTGATGAGATCGAGGGCCTCGAGGGGGTGTACGCATGGATCGAGAAGGTGACAAAGTAGAGCTGGTGAAGGCATCAGAAGGTAGAGGTGATGATGAAGCTGACGCATTGGGTATGACGAACCGATTGGTCGGTTGGTTAGGTGAAGATGAGAGGCTAGATCTACCCAGGACAGAAGACGAAGATGAGCGATCTGGAATTGGTGATGTCGATGGTGATAAATCGAGGGGAGGACGATCAGGAGGAGACAGGGGATGGATGTTCATGGAACCAGCATGTGGGGATAGAGATGGAGTGGTATAAGGAGTAGCTGATCTCGATGAGACGTTTGGATCGTAAAGAGGCGTCGTAGACAAGGAGGGAGGAATCGGATTGGTCGTAGTAGCTCCTACATCGGATGGTGTCGGATAAGAATGAACGTTCGGGACCATGTAGGTCGGTGGAAGCTCGATCACCTGTCATTGATCATCGTTCGTGTCAGAATCGACAGGAAGAAGCGTTAGATTAGCGATTATATACAGCTGTGGCGTTGACAAAACGCAAGCAAGCAAAAAAGGTTACTCACCCGTGCAGATCCATCAGAGTAGACCTGCATGTAGTATTCAGCAGCACCAGAGGTAGATTGAGAGAGTATGTGAGTGATTCGTGAGTTACTCCCGAATCGCAATGAGGAGAGACAAACGAGCCACATCATACAGACAGAACAAAGGATGACGGGGCAAGACTTTATACTCACCGTGACAGGTGCCCCTCCTCCATCATGATGGATGACATACAACGACCTCGGATCACCTCCTCTGTTGGTTCCTCCTCGTCTAAGTTCCATCGTTGCGACAGTTGTATCGAACCCTTCCTCTTCTCTCAGCCGTGCCCCCGGACCCTCGATGATCCGGTCACGTCGTTGCCTTTCACTTCTGATCGATCCATCGCCATCTTCAGCTACCGCGACGCGACGATCACTTTCATTTTGGTATCGATGCATCTTTCTGGCACCTTTGGATGCCGTCGCAGAGTGACTGGGTTCGATTCCCATACCTGGTTCTTCGATTCGTCCTTCTTGACGGTCGGCAACGAGAGCTCCTCGGGATGGCGAAGACGAGATAGACCGATGAGGTTGCGAGAGAAAAGCACGATCGAAGGAGGCTCGGGGGGCAGGGTTGGCATCGTAGACGTTTGGCAGCGAGTGATAAGGGGTGGGAACGTAGACGCCTTCGGTCTCGAGAGGGGAGAAAAGAGTTTTAGGATGCTGAATTGGTACGCAAGGTCAGTGATAGCTGTTGACGTGCGCGATAGTGGACAAAACAGGAAGACCTTTATCGGGCGTGAAGGACTCACTTTTCGTCGGTAACCTTGCCACCATCTTGTAGCCAACAGCGCCGCTGATGCTCCAGCCGCCATCGCTCCTATCACTGCACCTGCTACGATGCCCGGGCCCACGCCTGACCCTATATCACCCGCCAGGCATTCTGCCGAACCATCACCTCCAACGTGTAAAGGGCCAGCCGTGTATGATTTGCCGTCGGAGTCGTATACCGAGAGGAAGAAGGGAAAGGCTCTTGAGAAGTCGATTTGCCAGGTGAAAGATGAACTGGAGAAGGTGTAGTTCCGAGGAGGGGCGTAAGCGGGAGAGACCGTCAGGAGGTAGGGTGGAGTACCCGAGACTGGTTCGAGATAGATGTTGCTACCTGATAGTGAGGTGAGATGGCGAAAGCACGAATCCATCAGAATTCGCTACATCTGACGTTGTGCAGGAAGCGATGATTCGTAAGATAGAGGAAGACGGAGGCCTCACATCCTCCTGGCCATCCGGAAAATTGAGACAACGTATTGAGCGCTTGAGTTGTGGAGATGAGACGATATCAGTTAGATCAAGGTAGTATACACGGATGGAACGAGATCAAAAGAGACCTCACGATCAGATTTCTTTGCTTGACCTTTGAGGATCATCCCAAGTTGATTTTCCTGTCCGACCGTCGGCCACCCCGTCGTATTGGTGGGCTGGGTGACGTTACAGGGACTAGATGGTTGAGTGACAGTATAGAGGTTCTATATGGTTGGAAAGGTGTATGATCGAATGAGATGAAGCATCGATGTCATTATCTCACTGCTTGAGATTCGTTTACCTGACAGCCACCAGTCGCATGGTTCGCACTATACACGCATGTGATGAACTTGAAGCCATCGTCACCGATGACGGGTTATCAATCAGTCTTTGGGAAATCGCAAGCGTCAAGATCGCTCGCTTCCTCTCACTGACTTGAGTCCCAACGTCGACTGAACCCCAAGGGAGCTGCATCACTCCACTCGCGCTACTCGTGAATGAAGGTGCGGAGTAAGAGGATGGTGGTTTGCCGGGTGTTTGGAAGTAGAACTGAGATAAGTGACGAAGGTTGATGTCACGACAGAAGAATTATCAAACGAAAAAAAAAAAAACAGAGAATCGGATTGATAAGTAAGTCAACGACGAGTGAGAGATAGATAAGCTTATCAAAAATAAGGGGATAATGTGTACGACTGGTGTATAGGGCGATTGTCTTGATCCGGAACCGTGGATAAAGGAAGAAGAAAAAGAGGTCAGTCTATAAGATAACGGATCTGCCGTATTGTATGGAATGACGATAGACATCGTAGCAAGACGGATGATGGATGAAGAGACCAAAGAGAGACCAAGATGTGTACTCATGACGATGGTTTAACTCCACCGAAGTCGAAGTGACCGAGATGGACTGGAACAGAACAGGAAATACTCACGGATCACCCTGTCCCTTGTCCAAAGAGGTAAACGTGAAATTAAGTAGTTGGCAAGCCGGCAGAATAGGCGGGAAGGAATTTGTTGGACTCGTTTGACCGAAGTCGAACCTGAAGAGTTCCGGGATGATGAAAGAATTCGGTGACGGCAGCATCTTTTAGAGACAGGGCAGAAGTGCAGCTGAGGGGCTAGGGGATATCTAGCTAGCTAAGCCAAAGGGATGGGGCTGGCTGTGCAGGATGCGAGAGCTCAGCTGAGAAAGAGAATGGAGAACGGAGTAGAGGGTGAGTGATAGACGAGGGAGATGGGTCGGGAGGGAGAAAGTTTGACTAATTGGTTTTGTCACCTTTCGAAGAAGAGTTTACCCTCTGCTTTCGAGGGTGCTTACTAAAAAAGCCCCGAGAGCAGGCATCGCCTTTCGGATCCAATCAAATGCTGTTATCGTAGATGTTGTAGGCTCAATCACAGGGGTTGATTGTTGTGACCCCGATCATCGCCTGCTTCGCTTGTCTTGTTCTTCTTCGTTGTTGAGAATCGAACGAGGAATTGAATACAGGGAGAAATTCGCAACGGAGGGAAGGATGCGTTAAGCGATCAATGGTCGATTGCGGGGAAAGAAACAAAAGAGATCAACGGAAGGAAGAGGAAAGGGAGAAGCACAAGAGAGATGCAGATGATGTACGTGAGAGAAAGGGCGAGCAAGAGAAGAAAAGGAAGAAGAGAAATGAGGGAGGACGTGGAGAAAAAAAGAGAGATGGGAAAGAGGAAGAAAAGATATCTGTTTGTATCACCACATCACGACCGAGAGGGCAAAGGAAAGGACGGTAGGGAAGGCTTTTTGTTGGAAACAGTTGGGAAACGAACGACGACTTTCTTAAGGGCACAACGAGGAGGAGAGAGGGAAGCAATCGAGCGGTATGTTGAACAACGTTTAGGAGAGTGCGAGGGCGGAAGATAAGATAGGTGATGGAGGGGAGGGAGAAGAGAGATGAGCACGATAGTGAGAAGAAGGGAGGAGGGCGTTGTGTATGAAGTCGAATTTGCGGATGCTGACAATGGTGACTGGTTTGATTGGATGGAGGTGTGGCGTTGAGGAAAAGGTACAGATGTCAAGAAGAAGCGAGCAAGATATCGAGACCCCAGAAAGAAAGAGATGGGAGCGGAATAGAGAGAACGTCTAGGATCAAATCAGAACAGATGGTAGTCGTAGGATGGATGAAGATCGGGTGAGCGAGACAGAAAGGAAACGAATGTATGCCTTATCCCTTTCTACATGCCATACTGAGGATAAGCTTGTGCTCCAGCCCCGGCTCCGCCCGCCCCATATTCGTTACCCATGCCACCTAGAGCAGCACCATAGCCGCCAAGGTTGCCCGTCAGGACAGACGAGTACTGGCTCATGGCTGGACTCGCACCGGCTGAAAAGTGATCCATTGGGAGAGGGGAAACTCCGCCAACTCCTCCGGCACCCATCATTCCACCAGCGTGCATCTGAGGGTATCCACCGTTTCGACCACCATAAGCTTCGGCGAGAGCGTTGGGGTGATGAAGCGAAGGGTTTCCGATGTGTCGATGGGGGTGAATCTGGTTGCCATTGCCTCCTCCAGCACCTCCGGCACCACCGAGGCCGCTGCCAAGAGCGAGGTTGAGCAGAGCGTTTTGCTGGTTGTTGTTGTTGTTGTTGTAACCTCCTCCGCCTCCGCCACCTCCGCCGTTACCGCCTCCAGACGAGGAGTGATCGTTTCGATTGCCGTTGTAGTTGTGGTTGTGATGATGATTCTGCTCCATATGCTCTCGCTGAAGCTTTGACTGGATTCGCTTGCCGTAAGGGGTGTTTCGAATCATGGGGAGGATGGGTCGGATGCATTCCACAAGCTACGTGATACGTCGATTAGATGACAAGATCGGAAGGAAAAGCAATCGGATGTAACGTTGGTGAATGGACTCGAGGGATGTATATTGGAAGACTACATAGGCGAAAACACGTACGAGCATACGTTGTCCTGGCTCAGCGTAGTCGAGAGCAGTCTGAACGACGTAGTTAGCAAACGAATCCCGGAGCAACTTCTCAAGTCGATTTCGGTTAAGGAGCTCCGCGATGAGAATTTTGCGGGTGTCGGGCTCGGCGACTCGGATGCACTGGATGAAGTAGAGCGTGAGCGACAGTCTCGAGTCGGTTCAGAAACGACCCCGTGCTGAACGACAATGGGAACACACCTTCTCAATGACATTGGATGAGAACTTCTGAACCGAGAGGGCACAGACGTTGCCGATGAACTGTCGCGTGACAGCGTCGCTGAATCGGTTGTCGTTGAGGTCCAAGACGTATTGCTGACAAGATGAGGCGATCGACTGTCAGTTTGACACAAAGAGGAGATCCAGAAATCAATCAGTGGGTCAAACTCACGACGACGTAGTTCCCGAATGGATCCTGAACGAGAGTGAGACCGTGGTAGGTGATCTCCGTGACAAGTTGGACTCTCTGGGAATCAGCAGCATGGTCGATGCATCGCTGGAGGACGCAGCATCCGTGTCGATGGGTGGCAACCTCGACGCAATGAGCAGCAACAGCATTGTAGATGAATTGGTTATCGTCGGGAACGAGTCGGTTAAGACACTTCTGAATGACGTGATTTCCGTTGAGGTCCTTTATGAGGGGAACAACGTTGGCAGAGAGAGCCATGATGATGGAGTGAATCTTTTGGTAGGAGAAGGCGTATGGCGAGTTTGGTCAGTCTGACAGCTGTGATCAAGGCGATGGAAAATCTGCAACCACCTACGACTTACCTGTCGAGGTGTCGAGAGGAAGTCAATCATCTTTTGAACGGCTCGGGTCCCGTGCATGTTGAGCGAAATCGAGACCAGGTCGTTCGCGACAGACTCGCAGATGGCGTTCCTCTGTTCGTCAGTCGAGAATTCGAGGAGCTTTTGACAGAGGTAGTTTCCGAAAGGATCTGATGGTGACGATGAGCGAAGATAGTTCGTGGAATCAAAATCAGTCACAGGACTACAAAGACGGAAGAACGGAATCTGACCCAAGAGCTGAACGCACCAGTCATGAGATCGGAGAAATGACCGTAAGTCTCCCTGAAGATCATATCACGATGCTCGGAGACGCCCTCCTCGAGCTTCTTTTGGAGGTATCGGCATCCGTGTTGATCCTTGCAAAGAGGAAGGATCTCGCCCTGGAGATCCTCGATTCGGGTTCCAGCAAAGCGGTTGACTGTTAGGGTTTGAGAGAAAACGAAACAGAGGGCGATAAGCTACGAGACTCCTGCGGCAAGCAAGCGAAGTAGAAACTCACACTCGGCCTCTCGATCAAGTTCGGCTCGCTTGTGCTTGACACCGCCGAGACCATCAAGCTTGTCGATTCCGAAGCCGCCTCGCCCTGCAAAGTCGGTGGCAGGAGAAAAGGCGCCGTATTGGCTGAACCGGGTCGAACCTCCGAGTCCGATGGACTGGTAAACGTTTGGATCGACGACTCCAAACTGAACGAAATAAGTGGGATCAGATCCAGAGCAGACAGGCAGGTATCGACGACCTGTTTGTCTGGACGCTCGTGTCGAATTAATAAGGCAGGGAGACTCACGTCATCCTGGAGAGGTCCGAAATCATCACCCTTAAGCAGACCGTTGCCCATGACTCGACCAAAGGCCTTAGTGAGGTCAGGATTCGTAAAGCCTCTCTCCATGCTGGCGGCACCTAGGTCTAATCCGCCGTTGGAAGGGCTGACGAGTCCACTAGCGACGCCCAATCCATCCCGCCCACTGGCACCGAAAGCTCCGGCGCCAGCACCAGCTCCTCCGAGGGATGTCCTGGCTCCAGTGTAGCCAGACTGGGGGGTTCCGGGAACGGAGCGAACGGAAAGATTGGGAAGAGAGTCGGCGAGGGAAGCTCCGGCCGAGGGAGAAGCTCGCGAAGCATTGGGAGAGAGGTTTGAGGGAAGGACGGGCGATCGACCAGTGAAAGGAACCGTCTGGGTCTCGAACGAAGAGGAGAGCTGAGGCCAAGGCTTGTTGAGGGCTGAGGGGCAAACATGAGGTTGTCAACTCCCGCAGGACCACGTGACGGCCAAGAAGAAGGCAAAAACGGAAGGGAAGAAATATCTAGGACGAACGAGTAGCAGTCTCTGCGTTTTCCTCGAAGCCAAAACGAGCAGCGTTTCCATCCAAGCTAGCTCGTCCGCCTCCAGTTCCCGCCTGAGCTGCTCCGTTCAGAGCACCTCCCATGGGACCTGGAGTGACGCTGAGTTTGCTGAGGTGGAAGGCGAGGTCATCTTTATTGCCTCCAGAAGGTCGTCTGCTGGCGGGCATGCTAAGGAAGCCAGAGGTGGGTCCGATGGGGCTAGGCTTGGCGAGACCTCCAGGCCCATGGTCGGAAGGAGAAGACGAGAGGACTTTCTGCTGGTCTCCGGCAACGTTGGCAGGCGAGGATGAGCTGTCGGTGGCAGTGGCAGAGTTGCCGAGAAGGGCTGCCTCCTCTCGTAGCTGCTCCTCTTCGAGAGCTCGCATCTGGGCCTCGAAGAGAGCTCGCTGAGCAGCTCGCTGCCGTTCGTGCTCGAGTCGCTTTTGCTCGATCCGCTAAGTTAGGAAGGGCCGAAACTCAAGCATGTAAGTCGTGGATCAACATTTGTCATAGGAGAAAATAGCGGACAAACAGCGTTGATCTCGACTTGACTAGAAGCTTTTTGAGCAGCCTGGATAATCAGCACAAAGGTGAACGTATCGTTTGCAGAGGATTCGCATGGAAGAGAAGTTGTTGGGTGTGGATGAGAAGAGACAAAGGAGGATGTCAAAGCGTCAGCATGCCTCCGCTGTGATCCATGAAGCTCTGCCTGCACAAGCTTGAACCACTAACACTATCGGCAAGGTCAAGGAATTCGGGGACACTCTTTCCTTCTTTGTTGGCAGAGCCGGCGGTAGGGGATGAAGGTGTCGTAGCCGTAGTAGTAGCGGCCATCTCGTCGAGGGTAAAGGTTGAGGGATGGGAGGGTCAGGCTAGGTTGTTATGAGGTTGAGCACCCTGAGGGTTGCGGATGTGCGATACTGTCCAAGAGCGAAGACGGGGATGAGGAGACGACAGGGGCGAAGAGGAGAAATCAGGTGGAAGGAAGATTAGATGCTATCCAGCTGACGTGGGAGGGGGTTTCGGAGGCTCAAGAGACCAAGCAAGAAACCTGAGCATTCCCCCGATAGAGACGACCAGAGACCCTCACGGCCGAAGGGTACATATACTGAGAATTCATCCGACCCGGTCGGGGAGCAGGAGGTCGCCTACTAAGAAGACCGAGAGGAGAGGAGGAGGAAAAGAGGGGAGCTAACTCACCGGGAGTTTGGGGGGTTTTGGTCGTTCGTCGAGCGTTTACAGACGACGGGTTGTTGAACTGTCCTACTTGTCGAGAGGTGAAGTCGCTTTTTTCGAGATAGGGACAGAGAGAGGGGGAGAGGGAGGAAAGTCAAGAAGGTCCGGGCCAAGTCAGGGGGGCGAAAAGAGGAAGGGGAGATGGGGGCAAGTATAAAGGAAGAGGTAATCAGTGAGCAGTGTGATAGATGGTTGAGCGATTGAGTGTGGGTAAGGATGACTGGACTGACGTTGATTTGCTGGTGTGGTGTACAGGGTACAGCGAAAGCGAAGGAAGAAAGAATCTAGTGGTCGTCGAGAGAAGGTCGGTCCCAACTTCTTGAAACCTTGGGACTCTGATTTCTCTTCATCCTCCCCTCCGCAGCTCTACACGTCTTTTCTTTCGCTCGCTCGTCACGGTAGGTATTCATCCTCTCTCCAACAAGACGCTTAGATCTGCAATCCAGGCCTCACCAGGGGAGAGGGAGAGAGAAAGGGATCCAACATCTGGTCCGTCCGGCTAAACCGGCTCGAGCAACACGGGGATCCGTCTCTCTTATTTTAATTTCTTGCTATTGACGAGTCTCTCTTCATCGTACTTTCGATAAGAACATCAAGTTGAGTGCCATGGAAGCGAATAGTATCGTCGAAGAAGTCGCAAGAAGCCGTCTCGAGACCAAACAAACGGATTGACGAGGAGCGAGCTGCGCTTCGCCCGGAATGATGCCAGACGAGGCTGTGGGTGGATAGTAGCGAGGGTTTGAAAGGTGGGAGGTCAAGATGGTCCAAAGACGATCGAAGCAATAAAGACGATAAGCGAAAAGTTGTTGATAGACGTCGAGCTGTGGAATCTTGGTGAAGGGGAACCGGGCTTGGGGGTTTTTGGGGTGCTAACTGAATGGCTCGAGTGAGAGCTCAGTTGAAACGTTGGGCCTAATGTAACGACGGGTTGGGTGTAGATGGTAGCGAAGGCGGCGGGAGGAGGATCCAGGGGCGATGACGGGGATTTGAATGGAGAGAAAAATGGGATGACGTTTCATCTTCTTGCCAGAAAAAGGCCCTCCCAATCGTTCCTATCCTCTTACCTTCACCTCGAACCACCCACAACAACTCCTCATCCCAACCAATAACACTTACCAGCCAAATCGTGAGTCCTCAATCATCACAACACATCCCAATCAAGTAAACACACTCACGACCTATCTTTTCCTTTCCTTTCCGTTCCCTCCCCTTCCTTTCTGCTTCCCTCCCTTTCCCGAATAAAGATGTCTACCCAATCCAACAACGCTCAGGCTCAGGCCAAGGCCAAGGCCCAGGGTCTTCTCAACCACCCTGCCGTCCAGGGTGCTCGGGACACCGTCAACAACAAGGTCAGTCTTCAAATCCTTCCCTTGTGCCATCTCTCCATTTCCCGCTCTCTTTCCCTATCTCCTCTTCCTTCCCTCTCCTCTTCTTCTCTGGCTTCCTCCCAACTCTGATGCTCTTTGCGTCTTCTGCTGACTAATGTCCCTCATACCACACAACAGCTCTCCTACCTCGACTCTGAGCTTGGCAAGAACCAGTACGCTCGACAGTTCGAGGCCTCGACTCGAGTCCCCAAGGCCTACGCCTTCCTCGGTGTCGTTGCCCTTTTCTTCATCTCCGTCTTCTTCAACCTCCTCGGCCTCGCTCCCGCCGTCACCAACCTCGTCGGCTTTGTCCTTCCCGCTTACTGGTCCATCAAGGCTCTCGAATCTCCCTCGGTTAGTCCAGCCTCATCCTCGTCTCTCCATCTTCCCCCGTCACGAATCTCGCTGACGTTTCTCGAAAACCCGTCAAACCCTTGACTTCAATGTATCTAGGCCGGAGACGACAAGCAGTGGCTCACCTACTGGACTACCTTCTCTTTCCTCACCGTCCTCGAGTCCCTGTTCCTCCGAGTCTTGACCTACTGTGCGTCATGACTCGTCGATGCTTTGCCTCACCTCGCTCTCACGTGCTGACGCCTGCTGCCCTTACTTTCTCTCCGCCGCATCCAGACATCCCCTACTACTTCGTCTTCAAGACCGCTGCCATTGTCTGTCAGTAGGACGTCCTCTCTCACGACGCCTCACGTGACTCGCTTGCTCATCATCCCCGCCCATGCCTGTTCACCTTCAGATCTCCAACTTCCCTCCACCCGAGGAGCCATCACCCTTTACGACGCCGTCATTCGACCTGCCTTTGTCCAGAAGAGGGCCGTCCCCGCTTCGTTCTCTAACACCACCTCATCTGCCCCCGTCACTTCGGACCACGAGAAGGTTCTCTAAGTTGCTCGTCAGCAATTCAGCCCTCCATTTCTTTGTCTTTTCTGTTCCGTAATGCCTGAGCGATCCGGCCCTTTGCTCGCTCCTCGTCACGTTCACGTTTCATGTCCGACCCTCTTGACTTGACGACCCTTCCCCCCTCTGCCCTCACTCGTTTCTTCTCCTCCTCCCCCCCCTCCCTTACTGTATCTTCTATCTTTCGCAACAAAACGACGTGATTCGATGGCCAGCTTTTTGTCTTTCGAGATGCTCTCACTATCTGTCGAGAGTTCATGCGAGATTGTGAATTGATGTCGGAAGAAAATCTCTAGACCTGGCGTGTCGTCACCTGCTTTATCGAGTACGGCTTTCTTTGATCATTCATCTCCCCTAGAGGCGACATCACTTCTGGTGCCCGTTGTGAAGAGGGCTTAGTGAGGTGATGACGGGAGAAGAATTCTTCCGCATCAACGTCCGATTCCCGAACTTCCCAAGGCCTAAGGGAGGACCCTCCGCCAACATCGACGATTGCTACCGTTACGACAACCATGGTCGCTCCCACTTCCTCGCCTGCTACTGTCCAGGATCCTTTGTCGTCTCCATTATCGTCCCCCAATCCTTCGCCCGTCAAATCGACTCATGTCCCGACACCCCCTCCTTCGACCGAAACGAACGTGAATCCCCGTCGCTCATCTCCTTCTACTCGGTCTTCTCGCCGGCACGTCAAGGAGCTGCCATCGCCACCTCGGATCCATGTGGGAGAGACTGCCTTCTCATCGCATGCACGAGATCCGTCGTTCCTACCTCCTCCAGCTATCTTAACTGCCCCTAGTTCACCTGGTCGAATCGCTTCTTCTCTCCCTCAACCTTCCCCCCAACCCCCTTCACCACACCAACCATCGTCGTCATCAAGCAAAAAAGCCATGTCAGCCGTAGAAGCGGATTTAGCTGCTATGATGGACGTTGATGACCAAACCATCCTCGACTCCAACGATTTATCGACTCAAGACGAACGACAATCTCGAGGTCAACCAGGTCACCCCAAACTCAAGACCAAAGTCGCTCGAACCGAAGAGAGAAGTGCATCAGAAGAAATAGGAAAAGAAACAAAGAGGAGAAGGGATGAGAAGGAAAAGGCAAGAGAGAAACACCCACCCTCGAAGAAGAGGTCAAAAGGAACAACGAACGACGAACCTCATCAAGAGGCGACGACGACGAGTACACCCTCAACACAGAAGATGACGACGATGACGACGAGAGCCAATTCTGTGGGATCATCTTCCATCAAGACTCGTCCAAAGAGGTCGAATCGTCGAATCACCTCGGATGACGACGACGAGGACGATGAACAAGACGACAATCAAGGGCCAGTCGATCTCGATCGAGCAGAAAATAACAATGTCGCTAACGATCCTACACCAAACCGTGTTAGTGATCGTAGCGGCAGTACCGATAAGAAGAAATCTTCGTCTCTGTCGACAACATCCATCAAGAATTCTAGCTCGACTTTGAGAAAATCACCCTCGTCTTTGTCGACACCAAAAATCAACACGGTCTCCAGCGTCAGTGGTGGTGGGGATGGGACATCATCATCGACATCGACTACGGTCAAGAAAGATGGAGGGAAGGTACCTATCCTCACTTCTTTAGCGGGAAGTGTAAAGAAGGATGGAACTCCGACGACGGTGACGGGGAAAAAGTTGGGTTCAAAACTTGGCGTCAAGACGACGACGACAAAAGCAACAAAGGTCAAAGACCCATTCGCTGATGCATTAAGAGGGTTGGGGTCCGTTGGATCATCCAAATTAGGAGGAGAGGTGAGTTGGGTAGTTTCCTTTCATCGTGCTTCTGATTTGTCTCGGATGAATCACCTCGTCAAGGTTGAGGAAGAGGAAGAGAAGGATAGAGAGTGAGAGTGAGAGAAACTTGGTTTTCATTCGTTCACCTCACTGAACCGAATCACCTTTCTTGAAACAAAAAGGCGACGGGTTCTCAATCAGCTATCTCGATCGCCAAAAAGGAGGAAGATAGGTACGATGGCAGGCTCTCGATACTCCCACGTATCTTAGACTAAACCGACGTCCAATCATCTACCACCTATCTATAGGATGTACTGAACCTCCCTAGCTGATGAATATGACCGGATCGATTTTTTGTTCATTTTCTTCTCCTATATAGAAAGCTTCAGGAAAAGATTCAAAAGATGAAGGAGGAAGAGATGGCTGAGATTCGAGCTGAACTCGTTCGTTTAACTTTTTCTTTTTTTTTCCTCCCTTGTCCTATTCGATACATACGCACACGCAAACGTTTCCTTATTTCTGGCTCTCCTCTCTCCTCTCACACACACACACACACACACACACACACACACACACACCAGATCTGCCCCCTCGACATCGAGTCCCAATCCAATGTCATGGACAACTTCGAGCAATGGCAACGTCAGAACCTCCCACCCGAAGGGAGACTATATCCTCATTGCGATTCTAGAGGTTTCAAGATTGCAGAAGATTATCGTCGTTTCAACAATGACCAAGGCTCATCGATGACCACGACGAGAGAAGCGAGGGGTAGTAGAGGTGGTTTCTTCCCTCTACCAAGGAACGAGAGAGAGGCGGAGGATTTAGGGTTCGCGTTCATCCTGGAGATGGAAGGGAAATGGGGGGATCCAGAGGAGGTCAGGAGGTTCCTATCGAGTAGAGAGCAAGGGGAGAAGATGATCGCTTGAATCGTTCTTCGTGATATCATTCTTCCTCTCTTTGTTCTTCTTCTCTCTCGTTGGGAAGGTTTTTGTATGGATCGTAATCATGAGATCAAGGAGGAGAACAAGAAGAAGAAAAAGAATGAAAGGTGGGGTCAAGAAACAAGCAAGGGAAAGGAAAGGAGAGAGCAGGAAGAGGGGGAGCTTTGAACCTGGGCAAGCCAAGGCAGAGCAGAAAAGAAAAGCGAAACATAAAGCGAAAGTGGCAGATGATGAACTCGAATCACGTACTCCCTTCCCTCCTCCCCTCCAATGTGAGTGCAGCAGACGAACGTAGGACGGAAGGGGGCGAGGATGACCAGAATGGGAAAAAATAGAGCAAAATTCCCTCCTAGCTTCGCTTTTGGGTCCCCATCCACCCTGTCCCTTACCCATTTATTCAATCCAAGGAAAACTTAATTGATGCCGAACTTGAGCGTTGCTCCAACGATATCGACTGTGTCCCACGGAACTGTCTTGATCGTCGTCGAGCTGGTATCTCCCGTCGTCGTGCCGCCACCATCAACCCCCTCTGCATCGTCAAGGTTTGAGTCTGGGGAAGAGTTCTGGATGAGGGCGTGTTCAGCTTTACGGGCTGGATGAATTAGAACAAGAGAGACAAGAACAGAGTGATCCAACGTTTAGCACCACGTCCGTGTATCTAATAAGGGAGAGATAGAGGGAGCGTGTTGCAGGTATCTTGTGATTTTTCGGAAGTCGTCTCTCGTTTAAAGAAGCGACGACGTGGATAATCACTGTTGCAGAGCAAAAGAGAAAGGTGAAAAGGCTCACATTGGATGTAAACCAGTGTGTTCCTGAAATGTCGAACGATAGCGTCTGGCGAATGAACGCCGTCGATGAGACCAGGAGAGGCGTTTGATGTCGGATGAGTATCGGTATTGTGGATGGCATCAATCTCGGAAGTGATGACGCCGACGAGGGAGTTGACGAATCGAGCCGTAACCTGAGAAGTGGATGGACGAAGGAAAGCAAGCAGGAGGATAGACTGGATGAGCGTTCGAACGATTAAACTGAGAGAGAGAAGAAATCGGAGGCTGAGTGAACTGACAGTCTCGACACCTTGCTCGAAGTAGTAGAGGAACTGGAGGGAGAGAGACAAGGAAAGAGGAGAACCAGCCCACGTCAATCTCATAGAAAACGACTACGATCTAACCAACTCAGAAGGGGGGAACAGAGTGATTGTAGACGGACCTGGTCGAGGGCAAGACAATAGAGATGGACGCTCATGACCTCCTCAATGCATGAACCAGCGATCTTGATAGACTTCTGCAGACATTCGAGTACGCGTTTTGGATCGCGGAAAAGCTCCTGTTTGATTCAATGAGTCACGTTCGATGGAAGCCACGATGTCAACTAATGCTGCTGATCTAGCTATCACAAGAGGATAGTAGAGATATGGTGATGCTGTGAAGAAGAAGAAAAATACGTACATTGTCCTTCCTGCCTTCCCTACCTCGACTCTCATTCTGCCACCAGAGATGACTCGCAGCGAGAACAGCGCCCGCCTGCATGCCCTTTTTGAGCAACCGGTTGCCATGAAGGGCGGCTTTGGTGATGAGCGTATCGTAATTATCACCTCCCAGAACTCTCGTGTTCCCAAGCACGCGCATGATGAGGACGATGGATTCCATCTGAGCTCTCGATTCCGAGATCGATTCCTCGTAAATCACAAACGACTGAACGAAGAACTCGTACGTGAGTTCCTCGAGACCGAGCGAAGAGGCTGCTTGAGCAGCGAGGAGGAAGAGTCGAAGGCAGGTTGAGGACGAAGACGAAATGGCGGATGAAGGAGCGTGAGGGGAAGGTGATTCGGATCGGTTGTAGAGAAGGGAGATGAGTTGATGGATGTGTTTGAAAATGGGAGCTAACTTGGTCTCAAAAGCTGTCAAGTTCGAGGATGGGTTGGCATTTGGCGAGGAAAGGGAAGATGGGTCGGTTGAACTCGCACCTTCGGCGGACTCGTCATCCTCAGGAAGATCTCGGTAGCGAGAGGCAAGTTTGATGGAAGAGGTAATGAGGGGCGGGAAAGTATATCTGATTCGATCTCCACCTTCGATGAAATGTTGACGGGCAGTTTGAAGAAGCTAAGAAAGTAAGAAGGCGTAGAGCGATAGATCGAAAAGTAAGCCAAGATGTGAGGCGACGTGAAAAAAAGATCAAGCGAGCCAGCCTCATGTCTCTCACCTGGAATTGTACATCGAGGTCGTCTGACTTGAAGAGATGGATCATCCTTGCGACCCAACCCTGCTCTTCCGCCATCTCTTCAGCATCATAAGGCTGCTGCTGCTGATATCCTCTCCTACCACCACCACCCAGGCTTCCATTCCCATCTCTACCAGCACCGCCTCCCAGCGGGGTGGAGCCGTTGAGCGACTGGTCCTTGATTAAGACGCTACACATTCCCAGTACACCGTTGACATCTTCCGGACTCTCGATAACGGTTCCATTCTTGAGAACGTTGCTGACGATTGCATGAGCAATCGCTCGTCTCGAATTATAGGGCTGACTTTGGAGGAGGGGAATGTAAGCTGGAATGGCGAGCAACGTAAGGACGGTAAGATATGAGTTTATTGGCGATAGTAGGAGGGAAAGTAGATTCGTCGTTGTGGCTGGAGTATGTAGATCAGGAGAGTCGGAGAATTCAGAGACCTTGTAGGTGGCGAATGAGAGAACCTGATCGACGTATTCAAGTGAGGCAGGATAGCATGAGAGAGAGAGGTTGATGAGCGAGACAAGTAGGGCGGTGATGTCTTGGAGAGCGAGATCGGGTCGAGCCTAGTGGGACGATATTGACAGAAGCAGTGAGGTAGGAATGGAGCGTGAAAAGGTCAGTAGTTTGTAGGTATCCAGGGGGAATTCAGGAGGTGCTTCGCACCTTGATGAGCTCGACGACCTGATGCCAGAAGACTTCGAACAATTTGACATTCTCTGGAATGCCTCGGAATTTCTTGACTGCCGGAGGTCGAGGTTGCTGTTCCTGTCCCCCTTCGATGGTCTCCTGATCTTTCCCTCCATTGGCCTTCTCATCGCCCTCACCTTCTGCATTGTCTCCGTCCTGCTTCTCGCCTGTCGTACTCCCTTGCTTACCCTCCGCACTCTCCGATCCGCTCCAGACACTTGCCTCAGCTTGCTGAGGCTCATCCTCCTGCTCTTCTACCCCGCTACCCCCGATCCTGGCCCTTCTCACTTTGTCCGCTAGCCTCTTCGCGGCTTCTTCTTCACCTCGCTTCTTCTCCTCAGGAGACTCGTTCTCTGCTTCACGTGCTGCGTAGGATGCGAGCCGATCGATAAGGGCAATCACGATTTGCTTGATGTTGACGCGTGGATGCAGAAGGGCCGTCGCGGTGAGGAAAGGCGAGAGAGAAAAGAGATGGAATTCATCGGTGAAAACCTGCCATGGGAGAGACACAGAAAGGGTGCCGGATCAGCAAGAGCCGTGAGGAGAGGAGAAGTAGCAAAGAAAGAGCTACCTGAATGACAACCTCCATGAGGTACTCTTGAGCAATAACGTCCTTGCAGTTAACAACCTGTTCGAGGACACTTGGGAGGATTGTCTTTTGGTACATCTCGAGATCAACACCCTCGAGCTGACTCAATCGGACAAGATTGGTGCCGACGAGGATTCGAAGCTCCTTCCGTTCAAGCTCTCGCTTCTGTCTCTCACGAGAATGGCCTGAATGCTGAAGTCGGACCCAAAGCTTGTTCATTTCGATGAAATTTGTGAGGACGAAGCCGATCGAGTCGGCGAGGTTACCGCCAGGTCTGGCGATCGCGAAACGGCAATGGTGCACAGGTAGTAGAGAAGAAGACAATATCAGCATCTAGCACTTTGATTCGAAAGCAGAGCCCCATTGAATGGCATGTACACTTACCCTTGATCGTCTCCAACCGGTAAACAGTCTCTAGTTTGTCCACTCAAGTAGTGTCGTAGGAAGAGGCCTCGAGTTGGGTGCTGTACACCCCGAGTCATTTCCATCATGTCCTTCATTATCTCTTTGACGGGAGCGTCCGGGATCGACATGTATACCGATCCGACGGTGATCATTAGATAGAGTCGCTGACAGGTTGATGAAGACGTCGGCAGAAAAGGTGAGCTGCGTGTGGAGAGTTGACGGAAGTGATGGCCGAACGAGACGAAGCGATGACGGTGCATGGACTTACAACGAGGATGTTTCCAGCATACTGGACAATCTCGTACAAATCGGCGAGATGATGCTTCCCAGAGGTATGAGCTTCGTACAAATATGTCGAGAGATGGCGAAGGGCGTCGAACACGGCCATGTCTGCGGAACAGAAGGCCGACGAGGGCGAGCATCAGCGAGTAGGCACCCGGTCGCCATGGGTACGGGTACGTACAGAGCTCGTAGTACTGTTTCGGAGAAAGCGATGAGGTCCGAAGCTCAGCGAGCATAGTAGAAGCCGACTTGAGGGCATCCATGAGTAGTTCGCCATCCTACGAGTTGAAGCGATCCGATCGCTTTGATTGTCAGTAGATGCCTTGACTGGGCGCTCAGAAGACGGAAGGACTAACGAGGCATCTCTTCATCTGAACGCTCTCGATCTTGACGGTACTATGAGGAAGAGTCGGCTTTATGAATAAGGATGCGCCGTCTTGGAAGGAACGACAGGGACATCTCTCGCTTCGACTTACCTTAGGGCCTCGGAGAGGAGTTTACCCTCTGGTTCCGTCAGACCTGTGGACATTTTGGTCAATGTCTGGGTGATGAAGAATGGAGAGTGTGGGTAGTTTGAGAGACCTCAACGAGACAGGGAAGATGGCAAGGGATGATGGTTGACCTGGGATGTTCTCCCCCTCTCTGCCTCGCTGCTAGCCGACGATTCCCTTGCTCGACCTCGACATCCTTCGCACACATAGCCCACATAGCCTCGTCATCCCTGAGCCCAATGCTAAATCCCACGAGAGCGCCCAGTCTCTCCAAATCCTCTCGCTTCCGATTCGCACCTTCCCCCACCGGTTCACTCCATATCGGCGGCCTCCGGACAGCACTCTACAACCATCTCCTTGCTAGACAATCCGGCGGTCAGTGGATCCTCAGGATAGAGGACACAGACCAGGTGAGCGAGTCCCCCAAGATCTGGCTCCATACCCAACATCTCACCCCATAGATCTCACGCCCGATGACGTTTGATCGTACTGCTCGCGCTCGTCGAGAAAAGGCTCGCAAAGTAGAGGGTGCAGTTGATTCTTTGAGAAAAAGTTTAGATTGGGCAGGGTTGGACTACGATCAGGGTGATCATCGTTCACGTCATGTTTCGCTTCATGACGATCGTGGACTGACTGATCTCTTCCTCCGGCCTATGCCTTCGCTACATCCACCAGGACCTGGCCGGTCTCAAACTCACTCCTCAAGTTACGTTCAGGTGAGTAGAGGCTCGAGTATCCATGCTCACCAGACGATTCTTCGAGCATCAATCCCCTCGATCGAGATAGACTTATTCCTGTCTCCTTTCTGCCTTCATTATCGCTGACCACATTAGTCTGAAAGACTCGATCTATATCGTCATCATGCTCAGCAGTTACTCGATGTCTGTATCACGTTCCCTCTCCTCTTCTCTCCCCCATTGTGCGTAACACTCATGCCTGGCTTCTCCTTTTCGCATGTCAGTCTGGCAAAGCGTATCGCTGCTTCTGCACTCCATCAGAGCTCGATGCCATCCGGCGCGAACTCAAAGCATCTGGCTCAAGCGATACGTACGATCGTCGTGGACTCTACCTGACTGATGAAGAAGTCCACCGTCGACTTCGTGCAGGCGAGAAACATGTTATTCGACTCAAGGTTGGTGCCCAAGCAGCTTCGGAACTTAAACAGTGGCGGACATACACTCATGTGCTACACCTTGAGATTCACCTAGAGCACTCCTGAACCACAACCCTTTACCGACCTCGTGTACGGCGGAACTGAAGCATCTCCAACATGCCCAACTGACGACGCGGTTTTGATCAAGTCAGACGGCTATCCGACCTATCATCTGGCAAGTGTTGTCGATGATCACGATATGTCCATCACTCATGTTCTTAGAGGAGAGGTTAGTAGAGAGGAATCCTGTCCTACGGGTCATTTCAGCATCGACCCCTCGTCTATGGTATTTTCTTTCCATGATCCATCGTTACTCACTCCATGCCACCGTCTCATTTCCCATCATCGCCCAGGAGTGGCTCCCATCTGTCAACAAGCATCTGCAGATCTACGACGCATTTGGCTGGGACAGACCCCAGTTTGCTCACCTACCGCTTCTTATCAATCCTGATGGTACCAAACTCTCGAAACGTACCGGCTCAGTTTCGGTCGAAGACTATATCGTGTGTTCATCCAATCGAACTTCCCAACATCGACCATGGATCACACATCTGATTAACGGCTCTTGTTCCGATTTGTCGTTGGTCGACAGAAAGCCGGCTACGAATCATCTGCTCTCAACAACTGGATCGCCATCATGGGATGGGGTCCCAGAGTTTCTCCGGACCATTCTACATCTGAAGTCGAGATTGATTCATCGCGTGAAGAGGGCTCAGAATCTGATTTCCTTACGATGTCTGATCTTGTGAATAAGGTAAGTGCTTCTCCTCTTGTCACTTCGGACTGGGATTGAGCCGCACGTTGACGTTTGTTGGTTGACTTCGAGATTAGTTCGATCTCGCCCACGTCACCAATCACCCTTCCCAACTCAACAACTCGAAGCTTGAGTTCCTCCAGAAGTTGCACGTCAGCTACAACTGGGAACACGGTGGTCCAGTAGAGAGGAACCGGCTGATTGAAAGCGTCCGACAGTCGTTACAGGAGAAGTATGCCGGGAAGTAGGTCTTCACGTTCATCAAACACATCGTTGCGTGATCTCTTTCGACTAAGCTCATGAAGACTTGGCTCAAACTCGGTCCTCGTGGCTTCAGTCCAAAGGCACAAGACACAGACCTGATTGAGCGAATGATCGAGAGTGAACGAGTAAGCAATAGTGCCTTGGTGTTTAGCCGTTGTCCCGCTTCGGATTTGACGGACTATCTTTCCCGCCACCCTTCCAGATTCGACTTACATTTCCCAAGGATATCTCATCGAATAAGTTTATCTTCGGTCCGGCGACATACGATTCGTCCGAAGCTCACGCATTGAAGGCAACCATGGTCCCGCAATACCGTCCGTACTTTTGCCTCTAGTTCCTTCGCTTCATCGAAACTTGACTCAATCTGATGCATTTCTTGGCTCTTGTCGTCTGGCACAGGTGAAATCCTCAAAGCTGCCCACACCGCCTTGTCTACTCTTCCCCAAACTGCTTTCGCTTCCTTGCCTCCGAGCCTTACCACTTCCAAGCTTTCACCATCGTCGCTCACTTCTTCCTCTTCCTCATTGCCTACGAACTCTCCCTCGCCTCCCTCTTCGTCATCGTCAAACAAGAAACCGAAGAATCCAACAAAAGCACCGACCAACGATCCTATCATGCTCGCTCTAAACTCACTCACGATGCCGTCAGCTCTCAAAAGTACCTCTTCGACGGACGGTATCCTCGAAGGCCAAGGTAAACAGAAACAGATTGCAAGAGGGAAGATGTGGACTCCTTTACGATATGCACTGACGGGTCAAAAGGAGGGCCCTTCAGTGAGGGCGACCATTGGATTCTTGGGTAGAGAAGAAAGCTTGGCTAGGTTAGAGAGAGCCGCGTTCGGGAATGTCGAGGCTGGTGATGGCGAAAAAGATATATAGATGCTTATGAAGTAAAACGGATCCCCATCAGAGATCTGCATTGTCATAGGGCCAATCCCTCTGTATGTGATGTGGCTTTCCTTGTGAGCGGACGGTCATCTCTTATCTAGCTCGCTTGTTGATGCTCGCAGAAAATGGCCCAGAAAAAGACATGACCATGATATTAGAGGAGGAGAAGTTATGGATTTGATATTCCGGTAATCCGAATCTACGCATAGAAGCGAAGTTGACGATACAAGAATGTAAAGCAGAAAAGGGAACAACGGCAGCTCGAGAAGAAAAATAAGGACAAGAAGTAACAGCAGAGAGGAGCAGAGGAAATTCGGGTATCCTAACGCCGATTATATCCACCCTGCCTTGACGTCCACCACTTTGGATGGATTGAGTATCTCAGTCCTTCTTCTCTCCAACTGACAGAGTCTCACCAACGCATCAAGTTTTAACCACTTGGCTTCCGCCTCAAGTACCCTACATGCCCTCACTTTATCAGCTTCCCCGCATAAGGGACACCCCTCACATTCAGCTTCACCAGCTAGTTGGCTTCGTATACTAGGCATCAACTCGCCCGTGGAGAAGAAATAGCTTATAGCAGGGTATGCTTCAGGTGAACGAAGAAGAAGGATGTTGAGAAAGGTTGTTTTGTTGTTGTTGGCTTTTGCGGTGATAGATCTACGGTTTTGTTGAGAGGAAGATGATGATGATGATGAAGAAGAAGAAGATCTTATGATTGTCGTTGATCTCGGAAGAGAAGGAGGTGGTTGAAGTGAGAATACACGAGAACCATCTGCACGAGGCGTCAAAGCGGGTAACCCGTCGTCTTCATCGGAGGCATGTTCGATCGAGGAAATGAGAGATGTTCGCTTCGGGATAGGTGGAGGCAGTACGCCTAACTTTTGCAGTTTGTCGACAGAGGAAGCTCGGAGGTTTGGTGGAGGTGTGAAAGAGGGAGGCAGAAGGTCCCTAAAGAGACGTGACAATGTGGAGCAGAGTGCGTTAGTCAGATGAGGTAGAGTAGGGTAGATGGACATGAGAACTACTCACGAATCTGAAGAGTATCGATTCCCTTTGCCAGTCCCATTAAAGGAAGGAGCATCGTATTCCGTCTCGACTTCAGAGTATGTTCCATCACTCTCCGCCCCTCCAACATCCCAAGAAGACGACTCAGCGGTGGCTTGATCCATGATCAAGCATCCGTTGACGAAATCCAGAAGGTAGCTACTCGTTCTCTCGAGCTTGTCCATCGGAATAATAAAGGTTGAACCGGCGATATGGAGTTGAACGAGCGTTCCCTTCGATCTCCCACTTTGACCCTTCTCGTCCGATGGAGCAGTCGGCGGACTTTCTCTCCGAGGCTGGGGAGGAAGAGTGACAGATTTGAGCGAGAGAAGGATGACGTCGAACGAAGCTGGGATAGTAGGGATGGCGACTGGTGTAGGGGATTGTCGTTGGGGTTTCGTAGGCGATGATCGAATGGGAGAAGTTTGAGGTGACGAAATGATGAGCTTGCTCTTTGCCAGTGATGAAGATGAAGTAGATGTGCCGGAGAGGAGCGAGGGAAAGGAGGGGGCGTGTCGAAGGGAGCGAGAAGGTGAAGTTACAATCGATGAAGAATTCTTACTTGATTTCGAAGGGGAGGTGAGACCTGAAAATCCTCTCCAGGAAGGTTTGGCAGTGATAGTCTCTCCCAAAAGTGCTGGGGAAGAGTGGTAGCTTGGAGCTGATGGTCGTGTTGGTGAGGAGGATGTGGCAGAAAGTTGACCGAAATCGGTGATGACCGTTGATGATGACGACGATAGTGGCATCACGTCAGGGAAGGCCTGCATAGGAAGATCATGAGAGGATCGGCGATTGAACTTCGGAAGAAGCTTCTTTCGTGGTGAGGGTGCTACTGGAGGGAGAGCACGGGATTGAGCGTTGATTGAAGGATAAGACATTTGTCGTTGAGAGGGTTTTGTCCTGAGTATTGGGCAGGACAGGCGAAAAGGATGGAGCGAATGTGCAGAATGAGGCCTGTGGAGGTTTGAATCAGGGGCCAAATATTTCGTGTCGACAGGAAGTGGAGAGCTGCAGGACCCAAGTGGAGAACAATGGCCAACGACGTCCTGAAACATCTCTGCATCCGGACTGCCCCTATCCCTTCTAATTTCTTGCTCTCGAGTTCTCTCTGGTCATTTTTTTGTGACTACTTCCATCCTGATCGACTGGCTTACCTCACTATACGTTGGCATACTGTCCCAAATCTTTGTGTGAGCCAAAAATGGTTAGGGTATAACGTGACCATTCTCCTCGAGTTTCGCGTTCCAATTGACCAATGAACCAACCACCTCCGCTGTCCTTCTAGCTCTTCCCTCCTCTCGACTTTCCCGACATGGCTTCCTCTTCGTCCAAAGTTCGCTTCGGTGACACCAAGATGATTGACAACGACAAGAAGCCAGAAGACGGCGTTGACGATCCCTACTTTTCCTACTACTCAAGTCTCCAAAATCAAGCAAACATGCTCTCCGATACGATTCGAACGACATCTTACAGGAAGGCGATTCTCGGCAACGCTATCCCCTCCTTCATCGACAAGGTTGTCATGGACGTCGGAGCTGGCTCTGGTGTTCTCTCCTTCTTTGCTGTCGAGGCGGGCGCCAAGAGAGTCTATTCGATGGAAGCAAGCGGTATGGCGGACAAGATGCAGATTGTTCGTGAGCCGTTGTCGAGATCAGCTAGGTTATATGCGCCATACCTTATGAACAGGTCCTCCTACGTGTCGGGATCGCTCACTCGGACCTCCGCCCAATCTCACGTCCTTGCAGATCGTCGACGCTGCCAACCGAGGAGTCTCCAATTCGCACCTTGCAAACAAGATTCGGATCGTCAAGGGAAAGATCGAAGATTATACCGGCGAGCGCGTAGACACCCTAATCAGTGAACCTATCGGTGTACTCTTGGTCCATGAACGTATGATCGAGTCCTACATCCACGCGAGAGATCAGTTCCTCAAACCTGGAGGATGTACGTTCGCTCAGTCTCGAGTCTTCCCACGCCCTTTCAACTCTTGTTTGCTCACAGCTAGATGACGTATGCCTTTCTAGCCATGCTCCCAAGCTCAGGAACTATCCACCTAGCACCATTCTCGGACGAAGGACTATACATGGAAACAGTCGCAAAGGCGAGCTCGCTTGCGCTTCTTTCATCAACCGCCCATCCTCTGACTAAGCAATGATTATCTCGGCTCCCAGGGATCATTCTTCAACAACGAGCTTTACGGAATCGACATGTCTGCTCTGGCCAAGGAGGCTCTTGCAGAGGTCATGGCTCAGCCAGTCGTTGGCCTGTTCACTCCAGATCAGCTCGTCGCGTCAGCATCTGCCCAACATCTCTTAGACTTTTACACCATCACCCAGGAGGTTTGTAAATCTCTCAACCCATCAACAGTACATTGGCTAAACAGGGGAAGGGTCGAAATCCACAAAGACCAACGTAAAGGAGAAGCGCGACCTCTAACCATCAACATTCGTCGTGTCGTTTCACTTTGACTCGCAGCAACTTCGAACCTTCGAGATCCCCATCAGCTGGATCGTGGAGAGGACTTCGTGGGTGTCTTTCTCTCAGTGTGTCGAACCGAGAAAATAGAAACATACCGATCATTCTTCCCGTCACTCTTCCTGACCAGCATAATCCACGGGGTACGCTCATCTTCTCTGCCAATCGAACCTATTCCTCCTCCAGATGTCTACTGAACCATCAATTTCTCACATTCATACGTCTGCTTCTGCTGGACGTCTCATCAGATCGCAACATGGTTCGACATTAACTTCTCGCCCCCTCCGAACCCATCGTATGACCCACTTGCCGGTTTGACATGGGAATCTCAAATCTGGTCTCCATCCGCTACCGTTCTTGGATCGGCCGTTCATCCACCTCCTCTTGATCAAGGTCTTCAGACGACGCTTTCAACTTCACCCCATGCTGGCAAGACGCATTGGCAGCAGTGTCGCCTGCTGTTCCAGGAACCACTGGCAGCCAACGCAGGAGAACGTGTCGAGGGTGAGTCCCTACCTGTCTGCTCTCACGCAGGAGATTTCGCTACAGGTGCGGGCGAGAACTAACGTATGCAACCACATGGTTGGCATCCATTAGGTGTTATGCGATTCAAGGTTAACGACCAACGGTCATACGACCTAGACAGCGAGCTTTATCTTGTACGGGAGGATGGTAACGGTCAGGCAGCCAAGAGTCCGCTCCTGAGTAGGAAGGCAAAACATTCGCTTCATTTGCAGACGTTCAACTATGCGTATAGTGGTTGATTGTCAGTTGTGGAGATGGCGAGCAAGAAAGGAGAGCTGTGCGACTTGAAGTGAGCTGATGAGAACGTGTCGCGATCAATAGAAAGGAAAAGGGATAGTCGATAAGAGCAGAACAGAATGACAAACGCATCTCCTGATCGTCAACCATTCAAATCGACCCGACTCATCTCTTGTCCTTACTCCGACCACTAGACCTTAGATCTTTCGTATTTCCACCCACTGCTCGAACGAGGGATCTGAAGGAAATTCATCCAAAGGCGGGAAACGGTAAGACCTTGGCCGAGACCCCTTCTCCGCTCACTTGAGCTGTCGTCCATCTTGTTTCCCATCGTGCCCAACACTGAGACGTTCCGAGACGTTGGTCCCATCTCTGATAGTTTCTTTATCACATTCTCCTTCTAGTCCACCCATTCAAGTCCCTTCGGACTCCGTTCAGACCTCTCCGGAGGACGTCCTTCCTCTCTCTCCATCGCCCTAAACCCTTCCTTGGCTTTCGTTCTCTCGCCATCGTGCCGTTGTCTGACGCTCTGCGACGATCCTCATGTCGAGGGCCTCTACCAATAAGACGACGACTCCACCGAGGGGTAGCACGCTCTCTCAGCCGCCCGTGTCAGCGTCCCCCTCCCAAGACGTCCGGGCTCCGGTCTCCCCGCCTTCCTTCTCCCCTGCCCTCCCTCGTCCGATTCCTCAGCACGCCTCCTCATCCTCATACGTCCGTCCAAGACCGTCGACAGGCTTGAGATCAAACTCTGAGACCCCGACGAGTTCACCTGCCCATTCCGACGCGGAATCCAGCTCACCCTCCTCAAACACGACCTCACCTCTTCCTACCAGCATCGTACTTCCCTCCCGCGGCTCACACTCTCGACGGTCCTCTGGCAATGTTTTTCCACCGCTCGATATAGCAGACGGTCCACCCTCGCCGCCTTCGACGGATGTGGCTCTCGAGTATCTCGTTGCCTCGACTATGCCTCTTACGCTTCCCACGCCCGCAACCAACTTGCAACCCTCTTCCCTATCAATAGCACCTCCCAAGCGATCGTTTGCGGCCACTCCTTCGTTCCCGTCGCCATTGGCGAGAGCATCGATTGTTCCATCCAGGCTTGGGATAGATGACGACGACGATGACGATGAGACGATGCTAAATGGAGATGTCGAACCGGGGACGTTGGAGAAGGGGTTTTCTCTTGGAGGGGGACCTATTGATATTCCTGCGGCAGGCCAGGCAGCCGCTAGACGTCGGCGAGCTTCCTCTCTACTCCCTAGACAGCTCGTTCGCGCAGCTTCCCCCGGACCGAGCTCGCTTCTCTCGGGCGCTGAGAGAGCTTCTGGTGGAAGTTCGGGCATCAACCACGCGACGTTCCAAAGTGGAGGGGGCACGTTTCTATCAGGTCCAGGAAGTTCAAGTGCAAGTTCTGATGGGGGAAGCGGAGGAAATGCCGGTAGTTTGGGTAGCACGGACGCGAATGCTCTCGGTCTAATGACGAAGGACGCCGGAAAGAGGCAACGGCAAGCTTCCGACTCGAGTAGTATGAGAACTGGATCGGACGGTCAACTACCCAGCCCTGCATCAACGTCGTAAGTATATTTCTTCAATTTGACGCGAGACCTTTGCTTCATCTTAACCACCGCATTGACGATCTTCTGTCACGATTCAAGGCCAAATCGCTCTCGCCGTCGATCGGAGTACCTCATCCCAGGACCTGACTCTCGGAAGCTCTCCAACCAATACCCCATGCCTTCGCCTTCCACCGCCTCGCTACCTCGTTCGATCCCAAAATCACCGCCAACCCAATACTCCTCATCGTCCTACCAAGTTTCGCCCCTCAACGCTCTTCCGACTCCCTGGAGTCACTCTCCGCACTCTTCATCCTCCTCCTCGCCGACAGAGTCGATGTCCAACAGCGGTGCAATTCGACTGCAGAGAGTCCCGACTGCGGTTCGGCTCGCAAGCGACATTCTTGGCTCGAGCCCATCATCTAGTTCATTTATGGGCCCAGTTGGGAAGCTCTCAGGCAGCAAACCAGACTTTTATCTCGGAAGCGGCTCGAATGGATTGCTAGCTGGCTCGAACTCCTCTCCACTTAAATCTTCCTCCGGCCCGACAGACTCCGCGACCTCATCCAATGCCTCTCTGCCTATCCCACCCTGCCCCTCCTCCACCAGGTGGCCGACACCCGAAGACTCTCCTCAGGGGCCCACTCATCCTCTCTCTACTCCCGTTTCTTCGCCTGCATCGGAGAGTCCCAACCCAAACTCGACCTCTGATCTGTCCAAACAACCACTCCAGTCCCTGTCAACCGCCGACTTCACCACTCCCTTTAGCTCTATCCGGTCCGCTCCAAAGTCATTCGGCAGCCATTCCAAGGATCCTCGGACTCGACCGGCCCTTCCACCAGCCACTGCATTCGATCCTCTGCTGTTGCCGCTTTCGACTCCTCGTAGCCCAGAGAGCCTGAGCTCAGGTCACCATCGATTCCGAACCTCGATTCACGAATCCTCCATGCCTGGAACAGCAGAAGATAGAGAAAAGGTTGGCAGAGACACGCACGATGGAGGTGGTGGCGGTGGTGGCGATGGAGGCGAAGGTGCGGAGGATTATGCCAGGATCATCATGGGCTCGAGGAATGCCAAGATGCAGAAGTGGATCGCAACGAACAAACCCGCCCCTTCCCATCGGTCCTTTCTCGTCCCTCCTGACGCTGGACCTTCGATGTCCTGGACACCGACCGCAGTCTCGAATCATCACCTCGACCCGCGACCATCCTCTCTCTCTACCAATCCAGCCCTCACCGCCGATGTCCTGTCTCGCTCAAGAACTCTTCCACCCGGCTCTCACGAGTCGAGTGCTCGCCTCCAAGAAACTCCTCTCCAATACCCTCATCACCCCCCTCTCCAGCGAACAGAGTCCGCTGCTTTGCCAGGCGGATTCCCGTCTTCGACCTCGTACGACCCGACCACGACGTCCCATCTCTCCGGCACGGGCCTCAGTAAAGACATAGAGTGGGTTGACTGGCTGGACGAATACAAACAATTCAAGGAGGCAAAGATTCGAGCCGAGTTTCAAGCTTTCCAGATGCCTACAGGAGCGACCGCGTCGAGGCACATGCGGACAGTCTCCAACGGAGCAGAGTCGGTCGCAATGAAAGCCGATAACAGTCTCTCACCCACTGCCAGCAACAGCGGGAAGTTCCACCCAAGTCCTGTCCTACCTGATCCTTCTCGCGAGTCGCGACCACATCTTTCCCTTGATCGCTCGCCGTCTGGGTCCCAACACGACGTTCTGTCCATCTCTCCGACCACGTCTCGATCCGACGTCAACATGCATCGACGAAGTCTCTCCCTTCGCTCATCCCAGGCGGGCGACCTCGCTAAGCATTCGAGTCAAAAACTGGCCACCTTTTTCGAGCGTCCTCGCAACACTTCCTCCTCGACGAATCGATCTCGCGAGAGCATATCGGTCGAACAACCAAAGACCAAGAAGCACTTCGGGTCAAAGGTCGAGGGATGGTGGAAATCCGTCAAGTCTAATTTCTCGCTCGAGCCTCCCATCCACTCGAGCGATTCTTCGACCACCAAGGCTGCGAAGAAGAATACTCGATCGAGCGTTGCAGCTTCTCAAACCCCTCCCATCGTCACCTCTCAAAGCAACCTCAAAGCTCTCTCTCGTCCGAACCCCTCTGCCCCGACCACGCCGACAGTTGTTGGTTTCCTTCCATCGTCCGTCGTCAAGTCTTCGCCACCCGTCCCAACACTCCGCTCAGCTACCTCTTCCT
The DNA here is from genome assembly GCA_039545415.1 of Udeniomyces megalosporus. NCBI lineage: Eukaryota > Fungi > Basidiomycota > Tremellomycetes > Cystofilobasidiales > Mrakiaceae > Udeniomyces > Udeniomyces megalosporus. Next base: position 659,978 of record BCKM01000006.1, on the reverse strand, counting down.
CTGCCCTTAGTACCTCTCCAACTCGAAGCTCAGGTCTCAGTCGTAATCTCCTTGCTCCACCATTCCAGCCCACCTTTCTCTCGAAACCGACCCGGACCGTCAGCGCGGAGAGCGAGCGGGAACTTTCATCCTCTTTCGTCAGCTCGTCCTCGGGTCACTCGGACCAGACGATGAACAAACCGAGAAGCACTGCACGTTCGAGCCTTGAGACTCGTCGCAAACAGCCTCGACTTTCACTCAAACTTGAGAAACCCAACCTCAATTCCTCCTCTCATCCATCCCGTCCATCCAGCCATCTCGCCGGCCCACAACCATCTTCTCGTCACTCTTCGTACGGCAACAGCGGGACAGACGACGTGTCGTCTTCTTCCAATCAGCGTCGCCAATGGGGCCAGACACCCTCGCCTCTCTATGCCGTCCTGCCAGATGACCCACGCCACCCCGATGATTCTCGTAAGCCCGACACAACGTCACAGGCCTTTAACACAGCCGCTATGCATCGGGAGATCCGTAATCGACTGACGGCCCAGAAAGAGGTCTGCAATCAGCAGCTCAAGAAGATTATCTCGTCCATCACCAACTTCGTCGAGAAGAGGCTTCAGGAGGCGGAAGACGAGAGGAACGAGATCGAGCATGCAGAGGTATTTGGGCGGGGTGATGACAGTCAGAGTGACTTTGGGGGCGATGAGTCTGACCGAGAGCCGATTCTGATGCCCATGCGAAGTAAGTCATTGCAGGAACGTGAGAATTTACAGTACTATCGCGTCCTTGAACTGATATGCTACCTATGTGCTCGTCGTCAGGAGTTTCCCGTTCGACATCCCGCCGACCATCAATCTCCAACCTGTCGATCAGTCCCGTCAAACGCCAGCAGATGCTTCCTAGCCAACCTGGACTTGTTTCTCCTCCTCGACGACGACGTTCGAGCGCAGTCCCGCCGAGAAGTTTCGTCGAGAGTCGTCTGGCTCGTAATCTGACCAATAGACTTCCCCCCAGTTCGGCCACCTCCTCTCGTTCGACTTCTCGCTCTCGCTCACCGATGCCTCCGAACAATGACGATGGACGACGCTCACCAGGGGTCTTCGATGCCGAACATGCCCTCATCCCTTCGACTTTCCTGTCCACGCTCCAGGTTGTCATCGACATCGCCACCGAAGTCCTCGACACCTCTATCTCGGCGCTGACGGCTCGACCAGGAAGTTGTCCGGAGCTTGTCCAGAAGGTGCAGCACATCGGTTCTGCTTGGGATGACCACCCGGATTGGCCAGAGCGAGGGTGGTGAGTAGTCTCATCTAGACCTCGTCTTTGCCGACACTTCTTGAACTAACACGACATTTTCTCTGGACGTTCAGGTATGTTCAACTCCTCCTCGCTGTTGCTGGACTCAGTCGAGTCGTCGAATGGTGGGAAGCGGAGCGAGGGTTTTGGAACTTCGCCGAGAAGGATGAGGACGTTGAACCCATCACATTTGTACTCAAACCTGAGAGTCGAACCATCACGTCCCCTCCCCTGGCTCCACCAAACCCACCCCTACAGCCCATGGGTCTTGGTCTCGGTTTGGGTACAAACAATGAGGGATACTCGTCGATTGATGCCAGACTGGACGGGTCCGAGGTTGGGGAGAGCGAGAGGGCTTCCTCGGTGTCCAAGCCGGAACTCATGGTCGACAACGCTGCGATTGAGGAAGATCTGAAGGTCAGGGTAGAGGAGGCCAAAACACTCAACATGGTTCTCGAATTGAGTTTGGATGGAGAGTTTGTAGAGTGGATTAATCCGGCGTGGCTGGAAGTCGTTGGGTAGGTCTCCTCGATACGCTCTTGTCTCAGTGACACTCACTAATTCGATCGATTGCCTCGACAGCTCGGACCCTGCAGACATCCTGGGTCAGCCGATCAACGAGCACCTTGCTCCGGCAGACGTCGCAGTCTTTGCCGACGCCACGAGGGAGTTGATGAAAGATGACTCTCACACCGTCGAAGCTAGATTCCGCCTTCAGGTGAGATCGAACCCATACAGTCTCTCCATATCAACGCTTGGAGGAGCTCTGACCCGTGATCCATCCTCTTGACTTCTCAGATCCTTCCGGAGTTCAGTGATGACGAGCTCGGTCGGGAACCGGGTCCTGTCTACCGAGAGATGGACGGTAGCGGTATGTTGATGCGCGATAGGATCAGCGGCGAGGCATCCCACACGATGTGGGTCATCAAGCCAGTTTCGGCTTCGATCGAAGAAGAAGCGCCTCCAGAGACCCCGGAGGCACAGAACCTCAACGTCAGCTTTCATCGTCGACTTCCTTCGGCTCCGATATCCCCCTTCCTCCAAGGTCGCAAGATCTCGATCGCCAACATCCTTTGCCGAATCTGTGAGCGCCAGGTGCCGTCGTGGTACTTTGAGAAGCACAACGAGACCTGCCACGAGGTTCATCGACTCGAGGCCGACATAAGCGAACGGAACGAGCAGGTCAGCGACCTGCTTGAGAAGGTCCAAGAACTCGCAAAGTCACTCGAAGATTCGAATCCACCATCCCCACCTCAATACCGCGACATGCCGCTCTTCTCGTTACCCTCCATCCCTGGCGATACCCTCCTCTCGCCCTCCAGACCTCAACAACAGGTCATCCGGAGCATGCAGCAGTCGGTTGTCTCTCAGATCGTAGATGTTCTTCAGACAACATGCGACATCTCGACCCCGTCAATCAAAGATGACGCTCTCGACCTGCCAGTCGAACAGCAGCGGCTCCTCTCACCTCGATCAGAGGACTTCATGACCCTCGTTAACACCTGGACCAAGCCGACTACTGAGGATCCAGCGCTGGGTCTCTTAATCCAGGACGCCTCATCGGCCGCACGCAGCAAGCTGAACGCCGTCAATCGGTTGCGGAACACAATCGTCTACTCGGAACGAGTGAGGCATGAGTGGGAGGACAAGGTCGAGAAAACGCTCGCTGCCTTGTCGGAGGAAGGAAGCAGTGACGCCGATTCGGAATCCTCTGGATCTTCCGTATCTGGTGAGGAGCCTGATGAAGAGGCAAAGCGACGAGGGGAGGGGGAAGAAGAAGATCATCTGCAACCAAGAGACGAAACCGGCGGCACGGCAAACGTAGACCAACTCAGATCCCTCATGACCTCGACGTCGGGCCTTCAGCCACCCGTCCTATCCGACTCTCCGGTCCCCGTATCTCTCGTACCGTCACCCTCAAACTCATCTCTCGCCCTGCCCCCGGCATCAGTATCGTCTCGCTTCGCCTCGCTTCAATCTTCTCAACTACTTGACAACCCCCTATCAGCGTCCTCAACATGCTCGTTCGCTGGCCCTTCATCGCCCAACGATTCGCCCATCCCGGTCTCAGTCCGTCCTCGACGCCTCAGCAGGATGAAATCTTCCGAGCCCGTCTTCCTCTCGACACCGCCCGTTTCGCCTCCTCCTCATGAGACGTCTTCTCGAAGCCGGAAGGCGTCCAATGTTGGACGTGCTTCGTTTGGATCGGAAGCTCAGCTCTCGCCCCGAATCCCCTCGACTGCACCCGCATCGCGCTCGACGTCCATCTCGATAAAGGACTTTGACATCATCAAGCCCATCTCGAAAGGCGCTTTTGGATCGGTCTACCTCGCCAAGAAGACGACTACTGGCGACTTTTTTGCCATCAAAGTCCTCAAGAAGTCAGACATGATCTCCAAGAATCAGATCACGAACGTCAAGGCTGAACGCAAGATCCTCATGAATCAAGCCGAATCGCCTTACGTCGTCCGACTCTTTTACACCTTCCAGAACAAGCACTACCTCTTCCTCGTCATGGAATACCTTCCGGGTGGCGATCTAGGTGCACTCGTCAAGAAGCTTGGGACACTCGACGAAGATTGGACCAGGGGATACATTGCCGAAGTCGTTCTTGGGCTGGAATCCCTCCACAACAAGGGTGTAGTTCATCGGTCCGTAGCATCAAGTCTTCTTCCACGGATTCCTGAGCCCATATTCGCCCCAAAATTCCCTTGCTCGACTTGGACTGACCTTGACCATTCCATCATACGAACAGAGACCTGAAGCCGGACAACCTCCTCATTGACGCACGGGGCCATCTCAAACTTACCGACTTTGGACTCTCGCGAATTGGTCTCCTCGGACGACAGGCTGGCGGCTCTCGATTCACCATCCCTCGGGGCAAATCGACGCGCGCTCGACCTAGTCACAAGTCTTCTTACTCTCGAGGACAATCAATTGACTCGGTCGATTCACCCATGTTCACGCCAGCCACCGGTCTCCCAGGATCCTCGGCTACTGGTCTCAGTCACTCATATTTCAACCGACTTGCGGAGGCCGATCGATACTACGCTGGCTCAGCCGACGAATCGAGCGGGTCGGAAAGTGCTCCTGGAGCGTTCCAGACGCCCTCCAGGCCTGCTGCTGGACCCGATGTCTCCTTCAGCTCCGCGCTCGGTCTCGGAGTCAAGGCAAGTCCCGATGGGTTGACACCTCCCATCTCGGATACGCACAAATTTGTCGGCACCGTTGACTACGTGGCTCCGGAAAGCATCTTGGGTCTAGGAGGGGATGACGCTGCCGTCGATTGGGTTCGTTTTCTTCGTTCATTGTCGTTGTTGTTGCGTTGTTGTTGGAGCTCTTCCGTTACTGACACGGCGATCTTGTTCGATCGGATTTCCAGTGGGCGTTGGGAGTCATCATGTATGAATTCCTTTACGGTTGCCCTCCATTCAACGACGAGACGCCTGAAAAGGTCTTCGACAACATCATCTCGCGACGAATCTTTTGGCCGGACGACGAAGACGACGATGTTTCTCCCGCAGCACGAGACCTGATGGAGAAGTTGATGTGTACCGATCCATCCCGACGACTCGGCGCTCAAGGATCGCAGGAGATCAAGATGCACCCTTTCTTTGCCGAAATCGACTGGAGCACCGTCCCGACGGCCGAAGCGACGTTCAAACCGCAAGTCACTGACCTCACCTCGACCGACTACTTTGACTCGAGGGGACTCGTCGAGTTGCCAGAAGAATTTGACGCGGGAGCCGCCGCTCCAGACGCCTCCGTTCCCGCGGGTAGTAACCCTCACAAAGAGAAGGTGGACGATTTCGGAGCGTTCGACTTCCGAAACCTTTCTGCGAGTAAAGCAGCCAACGATCAGGTCGTTCAGAACATGAGTGGGTATTTTTGCCCACTTGAATGGTTTGGCATCTTCCGCATGTGGACCGGCGTCGAAGCTTACTTCTCGGTTCGCTTTCTGCCTGTTTTCGATCCTCAGGAGCTCAAGCGCAACTTGAGGCGAGTTTGCCCATTCTCGACGCTATGTTGCCAACAAATCCTCATGGTCATGAGAGACGGAAGAGCATGAGCAAGCGAGCAAAACCTCTGGTCCTCAATGACCCAAGAGTACGCCTTTCTCTCGTTGCCACTTTCTTCTTTTTTTGCATAACCACGTAATTGAACCTTATCCTCATGGCTCTCAGGCTCTCTATCACGGTGGTGCGCCTTCCCCTGCCGATTCTACTTCGTCCGGCAATAACTCTGCGGTACCCCCAACGACGAACGCTTCCATCTCGTCCCATCCGTCCTTCTCGTCACATTCTCGCCGCCCTTCCGAACTTGAACGGGTCCAGACAGACATCGATGTCCTCCGAAGGACGAGCGTACCAACGAGGCTGCGGGCAAGTTCAACAAGCAGAGGCTCGACCTCGTCCGTTCCTGGTGGCACATCGTTATTGTCGCCCCCTTCAACCACGAGCGTTGCCGGCTCTGTCAGTTCAGCATCACCAGCAGCAGACCTGGGTGGTGCCAGCTCGCATGCAAAGGTGCAAGTCTTGCTCGCCGAAGATAATCCGTTCGTAGCGTAGCTTCTTCACATCTGATGCGCTCTAGAATGTCAGTGTACTGACCGCTGCTTCGCTCTCACGTTGCCAATGTAGTGTGAGTCTGAAGGTCGCCACCGGTATTCTCACCAAATTGGGGATGGAAGTTGTGACCGTTTCGACTGGTTCCGACGCTCTCGCCGTCGCCACCTCATGTCGTGAGTTCTCCTGCTGCGACGTCCTGACAGATTGAGGATCCTGACTCATACGGCCGCTCGTACACATTGCAGGGTTTGACGTGCTTTTACTCGACATCCGACTGCCGCATCTCGATGCCGACGCGATCGCTCGCTACATAAAATCCGTCGCCGGGCCAAATTTCGAGACGCCAAGTTCGTCGAGTCGATCGTTTGATCTCTCCTACATATCAAGAACCTTGCAACTAACTCTGGGCTGCGCCATCCTCCCCCTTCCAGTCGTGGCTGTCATCCCAGACGACTCGATCGAATCTGAACAGGGTACCCTCTTCTCGGCCGTCATCCGCAAGCCTATCACAAAAGAGGCCATGCTTGAGATCCTCATCCGACTCGGCTTCAAACTCGGAAGTACGACAGCTCCACCCATCGCCTCTGTTCCGTCAGAGAGTTCGAGTGCAATGTCCAACTCCTCGAGCTTTGCCGTTGGTTCCACCTAGAGCTTAGAGAAGACATCAGTCCTGGCTCTGTTCCTCCTGTTCTTCTCCCCTGAAGCCTGATCGTAAGATTCAATGTCCGCCTCGGGCTTTGCATGTTTTTTCTTTTGCACTTTTCACTTCTTGGAATCCCCTTCTCCTTAATCTCCCGCCATTCAACCGTCACGTCATTTGTTCGCGTTTTTGCATCCATCCTTGCACGTCTCCTCATCACGTTCTCCTCTCAAACGTTCCATCTTCATTTCTCTTCTTCACTGTTGAAACTCTCGCCTACTTTCCCTTCGCCCAACTTCTATGAATCAAGCCGCGTCTGTCAAAACTTGTTGCCCTTATCTTTCTCACTCATTCTTCGCGCATTGGTTTCTTTCCAGCTCCACGCATGTTGTGTTTGATTTCTTCTTCAATATTTTTTTCTTTCGCCTTCTCTCTCTCTCTGTTATCGCCTTTTCATATCTCCAGTCTTGAATGATTCTCTTTACTCTGCATCACTCGTCCTCTCTCTATGTTTTGTTGAACGGGCCAGTAGCCTCATCATGAAAACAACTCCCTGTCTCAGATAGCGACCGCAGGATCATGCATCGCCAGCCTCGTCGGCAGCATCTTCTTCAACTTGATCTTCGCCGCCAGCTCCGGCAGCGGAGGTACCTTTCTTCTTGTTCGATCTCTTCTTCTTCTTCGACACCTTAGGGTCGGTGAGGATCTCGGCTCCATCAGCGGTGATACTAAGACGAAGGAAGTACGCACGGCGAATCGAAAGGATCAGTATTCCATCGAGAGAGGGCAAGGATAAGTGGTAATACTAACAGAATAGTCTCCTCGAATTGAGCCGATCTCTTTCCATCTCTGGAGTCATAAGATTCAACCAGACAGATTCCCAGGCCTGAGCAAGGGTTCACGAATCAAGGGTTTGATTAGGTTGGAAAGAAAATCCAACATACCGAGTGACAGCTGTCCAGTCATCTTTCCAGTGTTCGAGCGAGGAAGCACCCATGTTGATCATTGGCTCTGTTGATACCGGAGCTCGGATAGGTCAGTGGCCAGTCTAGGGTTAAGAAGTAGGTCGGTGAGCGGAAAAAAAAGACGAACCGATGGTGAAGATGTTTCCTTCGCGCATGAATCCTGGCATCTTAGACTTTCCGTAGTGAAGAACTGCCAAGTAATAGAAGAAAGAATAAAATTGTAGAAGAAAGAATCGGTTTGAGCGTATCCCGGTTGAAAGTCGCAAGAAGGAAGCCATACTGTTGGGTCCACAGTGGAACTGCGACGGGATGGAGAACAAACGGACAGGTGAGTGCGAGGTCACCAATGTGATTAGATTCGCATCTAGCTGTATTGAGCGACTGACTAGTTCGTTGATGCCGTGACCGGTGTATCGAGTGACAATGCTGAAACCCTTTGGCTTGACGACGCTCTCGATGACGTTACCTATCTCGCTGTTCAAGTAGAAATGTTCACGACGAAACGCGAGAATCAGCAAACCATATCGGAACCGTTAATTGTAAGCGAGACATCAGGTCGAAAGATCAGGAGCTTGATTGCAACACCCACGCAAAAGCGACTCCAGGCTTGCAGGCAGCGATCGCCTTTCGAAGTGATTCTCGAGTAGTCTCGATCAAATCGAGGGATGAGGAATCGACGTTTCCGACAGGGAACTGAGTGATCCAGAGCAATCCAGGACAAACAGAGTAAATACAGATGAGAGGACAGAGGTTGCAGGTAACAAGCAAAATGACGCACAGTCGCATTCAGGTCTCCATGGAAACCCTTGTAATCTAAGTCACGAAGCCATCATAGATCGATGAGCCGAGAGATGATGAGGACCAGCCCGCTTGACAACAGAGGATTACTCACACAGACTGATGTCCAGGTTGACAATATCCCCGTCCTCTGTATGCGTGATGGCAGTCGGAAAAGTCAGCTACATCAAGCCTTGACGTTAGCCTGAAAGATAGTGCGCACCAAGTGGACGTTGATCAGGGATACCCTATATAACGATAACACAAAACATCTGTCAGCAAAGGCCCGGACAGCGATCGTCTGAGCAAAGGGAAAGGTTACTCACATGACAGATAACCTCGTTGACGCTAGTGCATACACTCTTTGGGAAACATCGGTAGTTAAGAGGACTCGCTGTGAACAATCAACGGCGAGTCAGTTTCGAGCAAGAGGTGGACTGCAAGTAGCCAGGCATCGAGATTGTGGAACGAACGGTAAGCGTCCCTCTTGATAGTTTCGGCATGAACGATAGCATCGATCTCATCTGTAGTGACTCCAGGACGAATAGCGGCAGCGGCGATGGTCAAAATGTTCCTTCCGAGCTGGATCGAGCGACGATTGAACATAGAAACGAGATCAGCAGGTCGGTTCAGGATAGTATGCCACCATAGGCAAATTACCTTGCAGACTTCCTTCATCCCAGCAATCTCCTCAGGAGTGTGGACCTTAGCGGCATATAGTCGAGCGGGTCGCCTCATCAGCTGAGCTTCCCTCATCTGCTCCGCCTCTTCCAACGCTGATTCTCCCTGGGCTGTGGATGTCAACGAATCTCATCAGCCGATTGACCTAAATATCCTCGGTTTGACGTGCAAAGAGAAACGACTCAGTGAAAACGACGTACGATGATCAGCGTAGTCTGGCCGAGGAATATGGCTCGGAACATCCCTTTTTGCCGAAAGGGGGTAGACCGGTCGAAGACTTCCTGTGTAATTATAGTTTGGGTTGGGAATGAATTGCCCCTCCTTCAGAATGGCCGGGGAGGGAGCGTTGGCAGTGGAAGATGTCGAAGGCTTGGAGGCGGAATCGGAGGCCGAGGCTTTGTGCAGGATCTTGTGCTTGGGCTGAGAGATCAAAGTGGGTGGATTACGAAAACGATGTGAGTTGGAAATGTTGATGAAGGCAGAAAGACTGGAAAGATGTGCTAACCCCTATGACGAGACCAGGTAGACAGAAGGTTGTGGGAGAATCAGGAAGGTCAGGTTTGGCGAGCTTCGACCAGGGCTAGCAAGGTGGTAGGGACGAACAATTCTTGTTGAAGCAAGTCTGATCGTGGAACCAGCTGCCTCGGATACCCAAACTGAAGGAAGAAAGTCAAGCGAGAGCGATTCATGAGCCTGACGTGAGTCAGGGAAGGTCAGGCGGGGACAGCAAAGGATCTGGATTCCGTACGAAATGCAGCCCGGACATTCGAGCTTGGCGTTGGTCTCTGTACAGTTGACACCGATACACTTGCTCATGGTCAAGGAGAAAGCTGTGAGAGTCAAATGTGTTGGTTTGTGGAAGTCGACTGCACAGGAGTTTCGAATCGTCCTCGGCAACCTCCATCGACCATCATTGACGTCGCGGTCGTATCGTTCGACCTCAACTCGTTCCTCGTTCGCTACATTCCTCAAATACCCTCGCCACATGTCTTCACGTAAACCATCAGCAACCGTCGCTCGACCGGCAGGACGATACTTTAAGGGCAAAGCGCCAAAAGGAGCCGATGTCGCCTCTGACTCTGACTCTGACGCAAGTGACGACCACACCCATCAAGATCAACAGGAGGATGATGGTGTCGATCTCATGATGGCCTCTGGTCGACCTCCGACGATCGCTGCTGGGAAGAGGGCTGGAGCAGGCAAAAGCACTGGCGTCAAGGTCGGGAAGATGGGTGTAGACAACGAGGGTAGAGTTACCGGTGGACGACAAGACGGTGTGTAGGATCGAATCAGCCCTTCCTTGATGCTCTAGACTTGACGTGCTTGTCGTGTAACTCTAGAGTCATCATCCGAGGAGGAGTCATCAGAAGAGGAGGAGGATGTTAAGCCTAAGTTCCGAGCTCCTGTAAAGCCTGGCATGATGGCCCAGCCCGCAGATGAAGTAAGCGGACCTTTCAGTTGAATGCTGTTAATTCTTCACTACTGAAGCCCTTCCATCGCGTACTCGTCGTGTAGGGATCTTCGAGCGAGTACGAGACAGATTCAGAGGAAGAGGCCCCCAAACCAGCTCTCAGGCCCACCTTTGTACCCAAGTAAGCGCACATGTCTCTTCGGAATCTGTCAGGTGGAAATCAGCTCGAGCTGACTATCAATGAGCTGACTTGACTGTCTCACGCGTCTAGACGAGCTCGAGAGACGCTCAAGGAACGAGACGCAGCTGCCATCTCGGAGGATGCAGCAACCGTCAAAGCTGAAGAGGAAGAGAAGAAGAGGAAGAAGGAAGCTCATGACATGGTCGCAGATTCGATACGGAGAGAGCTCGCTGATAGTTCGTACCCTTCCCCGTCCCTTGCTTCCCCCCTCCATGATCAGTCGATATCTGATGCCTACTCTTCCGTCTTCCCAATTTTCTCCTCCATCATCTCTTGTATTTCTATGCATCTGGCCTGTTTGCCTGATCTACAGAGGAAGCTACCGACCTCATCCCGGACGTCAGCGACTTTGACGATCCAGCCGAAGCAGCCTCTGACTTTGAAGCCTGGCGACTCCGAGAGCTTACTCGGCTGCACCGAGACCGACTCGCTCAAGCTCAGAGAGAAGAGGAAAAGGATGAGATTGAACGTCGAAGAAACATGGACGAGGGCGAGCGAGAACGGGAGGACGTGGAGAGAGCGGAGAAGAGTCGACGCGACAAGCAGAAGGGAAGTCAAGTCTTCCTTCAGAAGTTCTGGCACAAGGGAGCTTTCCATCAGGTCAGTTCTACCAAGGTTTCTCCACTTGACGTCCTAATGCGATGTATGCTGCTGACCGCTCGGATCAACCTGATAGGACGACGACATCCTGAAGTCTCGAGACTTTACTGCCCCTGTCGAGTCGACTGTCGATATATCAATGCTTCCCAAGGTCATGCAGAAGAAAAACTTTGGAAAGATGTCTCAAACAAAGGTATCTTCATCACCGTCCCGCCTTCTTGCCCAATCCTCGTTGTTACGGACCAGCAGCTCAAAGCCTTGCTTTTCTCATGTCTGCCACAGTACACCCATCTCGCTGACCAAGATACGACCAGAGATACTGGCGGGTTCGGTAACGCTTCAGCCTACAAGGGAGCAGGTGGGGGAGATGGCTGCTTTACTTGTGGAGGTCCTCACATGAAGAAGGGTTCGTCCTGCCACTTTTCTTCTCGTAGCCCGAATGTAGCGCCCAACTCTTGCCTTTCTTTCAGACTGTCCCCAGAACCCATGGAATCAATCCTCGTCCTCGACAGGTGGACCCACCGGTACGGGCTCAAACAACTCTGCTCTGGGCTCGGGAGGAAACCGCTCGTGGGGTGACGCTTCTTCGTCCAGAGGTAATCTGCCTTCGTCGAGACATGACCGAGGGGGTGCCTGGGGTGGGAACGAAGATGTACGAGACGGGAGGGAGAGATCGCCACCAAGGAAAGGACCGAGCCGGAGAAGGAGTCGAAGTCGAAGTCGAAGTCGAAGCCAGGACCGAGATGGAGGTCGAGGTCGTGGGAATTTGGAAAGAGAGAGAGCTTGGGAACGTGATTCGAGAGAGTATGGTGGAGATAGGAGAAGAGGGCGGGATGGCGATGATGGTCGGGATAACGGCAGTTCGAGGAGAAATGACGATCGATACTCGAGCAGAAGGAGGAGTCCGAGTCCGAGACGGGACCGAGGAGGTGGTGGAGGCGGCGAGAGGAGAGGTAGCCGAAGCAAGGAAAGAGGTCGAGGGGAGGGTGATCCGAGGAAAAGAGATGGGGACGAAGAGGAGAGAAAGAGAAGGAGGATCGATTAGCCGCCGACTATGTTGTCAGTCTGTCTCGTCACATTTATGTGGATGGGGTGGTTGTATCGAGTCGAGGAAACGAGATTGACATGAATGAAGCAGAAGATGGTCACGAAACCTTGGATCGGATGATTACGGACGAAAGGGGGAAAGTCCGACCGGGAGTCAACCAAGAGTCAACCAAGAGTCAACTTGAGTTTGCATCCACCCAACTCAACGCTATTCATTCCAAATCTCTCCAGCCCCTACACATCTCAGCCATCTCCAATCCTCTGCTCATCTGCTCATGGAGTCATTCCTCAACCTCTTTGGTGGATGCTGTGGTCGTCGCACAAAACAGCCTGTCAGTCGCCTTTCCTCAGTCGAGTTAATCGCTCCAACGCTGCCAGCTTATCTAGACCTCACCTCTTCTTGCTTCCTCTTGGCCTCATCACGTCCACACCCTTAATCCTTCTCTCATCAACTCAACCAGAAGCTCGATGAAACCACACCTCTGCTCAACGAAGTAACCCCAGCTGTCGCACCTGCTTCAACGAGGCCACTGTCTCCGTGAGCTTCCTCTTCTCCTTCTACCCTGCAGCTTGCGTCTCATGTTGATCACCCAAATCGTCCTCTCTTTCTCTTACTGGAATCTCTAGCACGCCTTCGGAGATATTGCGAGCTGAAGAGGAAGAGTGTGAGCGTATAGCTCACGAGGCTGAGCTGTGAGTCTTCTCGCCGACGACGACGACTTGTCGTCCCTCCGTCATTCCCTTCCCTCCACCTCCACCTCCTCTTCTCCTTTCCCCCCTCCTGCACCCACATCTCCCTTCGCACTCACTCAATACGGGAATATGTCTCCTCATACCGCGCCCTTACTAAGTTCGTGAGCTCTGCCGAGAACCAAGCTGACCGGAATTCCTTTCCCCTTAGACAAATGACGGCCGCGTCCGGCTTCCGCCCGTCCCCGTCCGTTCGATCCCTGTCTGCAGGCGACCATTCTGCTCAGGGCTCCGTGTCGCATTCCCCTCCTTCTGTTCGAGCCATCTCAGCCGACGAACAGGTCGAATCGTCGACAAACAGCCTCGTGAGTCTCGTTCGCCTTTTCCAAGTCTCATCTCCGACATTGTCCTCCTTTCTCTATGCGAAGCTTTGCAAGTGAACGTTGAAATGCTTACGAAAAAATCTGTCTCTTCCACGTAGACCGTCGAATCTGCCAAGAAATCCCGTCCTCCGGCATCGACCCATTCCAACGAAGGACATTTCCCCGTCCCAAAGAAGAAAAAGTCGCCCAAGTTCAAGAAGCCTCCCACCGAATGGTAGCCTCTTGAGTGTCGTCATTGTCACTCGATCCTAGCATTGTTCTTGTGTATTTCCGTTGTATTTCATCACACGATTCCACCCTACATATCGAGCTTCTGCCTGCTTCTTTGTGGTCCCCTTCGGGGGACGAACGCTCAGACGTCCATCCATCTCTTAAGACGGTTGACTCATCTTCAGACTATTACATATATCGATACTCTTTTTTCGTCTTCACTCAATACCCATCGTCGTTCGGCTTCAACCGCTGCATCCTTCCCTCGTTCGCTCTACCTTGCTTTGTCGTCGTAGGCAAGCTCGCTAGTTAGCTGGACGACTGGGGTTTCCCTCTGTCTTGTTAGTAGATGGTCCTCAGGTTTGAAATCAACGAGGTTGTCGTCTCGTTGGCTCCCTGTCTCTCTCTTGTATTTTAGCATCCGCAACGAAACATGACTATTTCTTGTTGATGGGCCATCTTGAACAACATGGTAGGCAGTGGGGAATTGACAAGAAGGAAAGACTGGGAACAGAAATTGGCCAAGTCTAGGTCGAACCAAAAGTACATGAACGTCGAAGAAGGGGCTGAGAATGAACCAAACAACAACTCGGAATCTCGTTTATTCTCGGTTCTCTCCTCTCCTGGGAACCCCCCTCTCCTCTGCTTCCTTCGCCTTGTCTGCTCTCGTTCCCTTCTCCATCTCGTACTCAACAACGACACCCTCATTGCCCTCACTCTCCTTATCGACAACAAGCTCCCCTACTCCAGCTTGTCTTTCCCCTCCAGTCGGCCCACCGCCCCGTCGCGCAATGCCTCTCTCCCCAACATCCCACTCTCAAACAGGTCGTCGATCTTCATCTATCGCATCTCTCTCTAGATCATCACAAGACTCCTGGCGTTCCATCCAGGGCACGCCTGCGACAAGTGACGACGGGCTCTGCGTCGGCGACGAATCCGACCAAGTGCGAGGAGGAAAGAGCACTTTTCCCGCTCTTCCGGATATTCGACAGGATGACGACTCAATAGACAGACCAGACGACTACGACGACATCAAATCATCTCACACTGGCTTCAATCCCTCGTCTGACCGCCTTTATCCCTCTTCTCGTCAATGCATGAAGGGCAACTCGTCTACTCCCGCCAAGCATCAGCTCTCCTCAACAACTTCTCCTTTTACGCAGTCTCATCCCTTTCTCTCCACAACCTCGTCCTCATCCTCATCCTCTTCATGTTCGCCTGAGAAAAAGAATCCCTCTCATCAGTCAAAAGGAGCAAGACCACCTCACTCGTACTCAGTCGACAAGGATGTCAGCAAAGATGACGAGGACGAAGAAACGGACCTCATGCGTCAGGTCGACGAACTCATCCAGTCCGATCACGACTCTGACCAAAGCAAGGGGGCACTTGAGAGTGAGGATGAGGGTACCGACTGGGATTCCTTAGGATACAGCAGCGACGAAGAATTTGAAGACGGAGCCCGGTTCGAATCTTATCCCCTCGATCCACTCGATACCAGCGATGACTCTCGTCCCAGTCAAGGTACCTCTCAGGCCAGGTGCTCTTATAGCAGCAAGGACATATACGTCAACACTCCCGATCCATTTTTCTCTTCGCCTCGACCTAGCTCCACCGACCAGACTTCTCCTGTCACCTCTAGCAGACTCGACGACTTTATCGACTCCCTACCATTGTCATCATCGATTCGCAAGTTTTTCATCTCATTGTCCTCTCGGAACTCATCCACCAATATCGACTCCTCTTCTTCCGCTTCCTACCTTCCACTCCATGTCGACGGTATCACTTCGTCCCATCCAACCTTACCTTCTTCGGCGCGTCGAAACATATATCAATCTCAGCATTCTCATCGTTCCTCACTCTCGTTGCCTCAGAGTCCATCACCTCCTAGTCTCGGCATTAAACTCATCCAAACGCTCTCCTTCATCTTGATTCCTCCAATCTGTCTCGCTATCCTCATCGCGCTCTCGCTCTACTTCCTTGGTGAACTCTACTACTTCCTCGGCGTCTTCTTCTTTGATTGGTACTCATCCGCATACAAGGCTTGCTTTTGGGTGCTGTGTCTGGGGGCGTGTGGAGCGTATGGATGGGGCGGGTTCTGGATGATTGTCAGGATGGGGAAAGGGTTAAAGGACGTTTGGGGGAGCGGGGAGAGAAGTCTGGTCCAAGGGCGAGGGTCCGATGGAGGTGGATTCGATGGAATCAGGAACGATTCGAGGAGGCGGAGAAGGAGAAGAAAGGACAGAGAGAACCGAGGACTCAACGTTTAGTCGACGAGATTTTTGTTTCCCTTCCTCGAGGGCGGCAAACAGGAATCCTTTGATCTTGTCGTGGTCGATTTCCCCTTTGTTTGCTTTGGCTCTAGTTTTGTACGATAGTAGATGGTTTGTAGTTTTCTATCGTTGTTGTCGTTCCTTGTCGATTCTTGGTTGATGGTCGTCATGACTCTGATTGGATCAGATGATGATGAGTGCAAGTGAGCTGTAGGTGAGAGGAAGAAAGATGCGAGGTGACTGATCAGGCCCGAAGTGGGTCCTCGCGTTGAGGGTCGAGGAGTCGCAGCGGGGCAATTGTCCCCCACTCCAACTCTTCGCTCTCGCCTCCCCCTCAGCTCAGCTTCCCTTGAGATCTCTCCCAGCTTCCTCGATTCCCCCTCCGACGTTGGCCTCCTCCTCCTAAGTGGTCATTCTCCACCTACCTCTCCTACTAAGACACCGACAACCCTCCCCCTGTCCTCTTCCATCCTCGATTTCTCACGCTCGAAAGCGCACGATGACTACCACTTTCGGTCCACCAACAAAGATGACACAAGGTCAATGGGCTGGAAGAGTGATGAGGTAAGTCTTGATGGTTCAGTTCTCCAATTCCCAAGAGGGACCGACCCATCCAGCTAGAGACGACCAGGTTCAGAGTGATTCTTGCTCAGAGAATCAGGACCCCGCCTTCTCGACTCGCGTTCTTTACTTCCGATCCTAGGCTCATCAGATCTTGCCCTCTCCCTGTCTATCTCCCTCCACCCCCTCCGCAGGTTCAGCCTCGAGGTAGCTCAACAGCCTGACGTTGGTCGCAAAGTGAGTGGCTCATCCTACCCTGCGTCAAGTTCTTCGTCACCCTTCCTCCTTTCGCTCTCTGCCCTTCCCCCTCCTTGGTGCGGGAAAATTCCTGATCCCAAACCGTTGTTGCATCCTTTTCTCCTCCTTTTTCATTCAAACCACCTCGTCCCTCTCCGAAACCGAACGTACACTCTCGCCGCTGGGTTCTCCAACCGTCTCAAAAGTCTGGTGACAAGGATAGAAGACCGATAGCAAATGTTCCCATCTGCCGGATTCGAGCGCTAGAGGTCAATCCAGACGGCTCAGAATTGATTCATTCGGAAGAGTGAGTCGCTCTTCCCATCTGAGTCCCTTCCCTCCTGATTCCATAGGATACTCGCTAGTTGTGACGCAAGATGAGCCCATGGAACCACTCTCGTCAACACATGCTGGCTCGCTCCTCCTCCTCCCCAAAGTTCTAGCCCTGATCCAATCTTTGTTTTTGCCTCGACGCGTCCTCTCTTGTCCCGATTCCTGCTCTCGACAGCACGATCATCCACTCTGAGCTTCTTTGTCAAGTGGAACTCTGCGCTGGCGTCGATCCAGATGGCATGCTATCATCAGCCGATCTGCCACCTCATCCAGCTCCTTCACAGCCCGATCCGAACGCCTCTTTCCGACCCAACGCACTCCCTCCGTTATCGACCTCGTCAAATATCATGAACCCCTATCCAAATCCGACAACTTCTCAACCGCACAGAAGCAACTACCCCTCATCACTTTACCCTAGCAGCATGTCCCAGCCACCGCGTCCGATCCTCTCCGCTCCTATCCACCATCAGCATCATCAGTCTTTTGCCGGTTCCTCATCGAATGAAACGTCTTCCGGCTCATCCAACATCTTGTTCAGTGACCTTGCGGGATCAACGACTTCTACTTCTTCTGCTTCCGCTGGTCCATCATTCATGCGTCCTCAGGCCAGGGATCACGTCAAGACCATCATGTCTGGTTCCTCCTCTTCTGAATCAGGCGGAAACATCAGCACGAGCATCAGTTCGGATCCGAAGAGTACCAGCGAGGGCACCGAGAGTTCCTCGGCGAGTGGGAACAATGCTCAACAAGGCGGAGGTGATCAGATTCAGGGTGGAAGCGGGGCTGTAACGATCAAAGGTGGGAAAGGCTCGAAAGGTGGAAAGGGGAAGAGCAAGAGACAAAAGTTGAAACCGACGAGAAACGTTTTTGGTCGTAAGTCCTCTTCCCTCCTCGAACCCTTCTGGTTCCCTTCCAAACACGCCCAATCGAACGAACAAAATAAATGATTGGGCGCTCATCGTGTTTTTATCCATAATGCAATCGTGCATCCTCATCTCCCTCTCCTCCTGCTGATCCTCCCTTTGCTGATTTCTCTCGAATTACCCTAAATTGAAAAAAAGACCTCTTCATCCCAGCAACCCGCTTGACAGACGTCGATGGTTCGCCGGGAATCTGGTTCATCTTCCAAGACATCGCCATCCGAACCGAAGGTCGTTACTCACTGCATTTCCAAGTGTTCGACTTGGAATCCAGGACGGTCGAATCGTTCGATGCGGCTCCAATCTTGGCGGATTGTTACTCAAACGCGTTCACAGTCTTCCCGCCTCGATAGTAAGCTCCTCTTCTTTGTCTCGAGAGGGAATTTGTTTCGATTGGTCATGTTGTGGCGTCACGTTTCTGCTCACGATGAATTAAATCTGTTTCCCCCTCCCCCTCTCTTTCTTTCTCTTTTTCCTCCCCGCATTACTCGTCTGTTCTCACATAGTCATCCTGGTGTCCCAGCCTCCACCAATCTTGCCCGACATTTCGTCCAACAAGGTTACCGTCTCACCCTGAAAAAAGGCGGTTCCTTCTCATCTGCTGCCGCTGCTGCTGCCGCCGCCGCTGCTGGAGGAGGAGGAGGAGGAGGAGGAGGAGGAGGGACACGTGTCGTGAGCTCATCGAATCCTCGTCAAGCTGGCGCTGGAGGAGGAGGCAGTCATCGGAAATCGTCGAGTTCGAGGGTGAGAGGAGGCGATGACATCGGTGGTGGTGAGGATAGTGGTAATGTGGCTGGAAGGAGAATATCAGAGGAAGCTAGTGGAAGTGGAAGTGAGCATGGAAACGAAGGTTAAAAAAAAAAAAAAAAAGAGAGAGGCAGAAAAGAGACATTCCCCCCCGGATGATCCCTTTGTTTTCCCTTTTGCGTCAACAACTCATGGATTTCGGGATACATTCCTCATCTTACCACGACGTTTCAAAAAAAAAAAAAAAACATCGCTTTTTTCTTCTTCGGTGTCCCGCGCTCATCGATCGTCATCGCCCTCATCATGTTCATCTTGTTCCCGTTGTATCTACTCTCCTATGTCAGTCGTCCTCCTTTTTGGCTGATATGCACACATATGACCCAGACATACGTATTTCCAAACACACATGTACACACACACACACACTCACACACACATGCACAAATACACATATACACATAGCTATCCGTCTCTCCCGCCCTCCCTCCCATCGTTATCATCATCTTCCATCATTGCATAAAACTCATCTTCACCCTCCATCTCTTCTTCAAAAGACCTTCAACCCCCTCCCGTACCCCCCTTCCCCCTCTCCGCATCTTCTTTTCCCTCTTTTTTTTTTCCTCAAGATTGATCCTCCTCTCTCGAAATTTCTGATCGATATGAGGGAGAAGAATAAGATGTGTATATATATATATCAAGAACGCAAAAAAAAAAAAAACTTTCTCCTCTATCCCCCAAATCCACACACACACGCGCACAACACAACGTACACGAAAGCTCAATCTCGCTCTCACGAACCAAGAATCCCATCCCATCCTCCCCTCCCTTTCCCTTCCTCTCTTTACTCAAAAAAAAAAAAAAAATCAATAATCTCCCCTCTCTGCGCCACCACCACCACCACTCTGAGCTTGTTGCATAGCCAACCTAGTCTCCAAAGCTCTCAAGCTTTCCTCCTTGGCCAATAACTCTTGTCTCCTCTCGGCGATCTCCCTCTGAACCCTCAACTCGACCTCCCTTAACTTTTCCTCCTCCAATCGAAGCTTCTCCTCTTTGATCCGATGAGCGCTCGATTGAAGGGCGCTAGAAGGGAGGATCGTCGAATCTCGGTTACCGCCAACTCCATTGGTAGAGGTCGTTGATGGATTCGTAGACGGTTGATTGTTGTTGTTGTTGTTGGAGGAGGAGGAGGAGGATTTGGAGAGTTTTTCGGTTCGATAGTTTTCATACAAGAAGTCATGAGTGATCTCCTTGAGATCGGTCAAGTGAGAACCGAGGAGTGCGCTCCTGAGGGCGGTGAAATCGGAATGTTTGGGGTTGTCGACTTCGACGACTCCCCAGGGATATCTGTTTTTTTTTTTTTTTTTTTTTGGAGGGGGGGGGGGGGGGGGGGGGGGGGGGGGGGGGGGGGGGGGGGGGGGGGAAGATCAGCCACGTGTTTTTTTAATTTTTATTCTTATCCTTTGCTCAAGACACGAGACTTCTTTCTATGCTGAAAGGGAATGAAGTTTTTACCTTCGGACTCGAACGGGTTCGTTGTCAATCATGATTTCCTCTTCTGATCCGACGATGGCGAATGGAAGGAGAGCCTGATAAGGAAAGGAAAGGAGAGAAAGGTTGAAAGAAAGGAAGGAAGGAAAAAAAGAAGAAAAAAAAAGGATCAAGGCGTGAGGATACATTGAGGGGGAGGGGGGGAGGCGGAAGATAGTCAAACGGCGGCTTGATTGGGACCGCAAATGAGAAGGTTGTTCTCTCACCCGAAGTTCGGAATTCTCCATGATGGCTAATTTGAGGTGGAAAGAAGGGGAAGGCGGTGGGGATGGCGGTGATGTGTGGGGAGGGGGGAGGGGGTCATGATTCGTTAGTGATTTGGAAGAGGGATTGATTCGGGTTTTTTTTTTCCTCTTCTTCTTCGACTTCTCCCTTCTGCTCTTCTTTTTCTGCTTTTGAGTGATTGCTGAACGAATGCGACCTACTGTCTTCGTCATCTTCTTCGACGTCATACTATGGGTCAAAGTACCGTGGATAAAGATCGACACGTCAACGAAATGGTTACATTCAAACCCCCCCCCCCCTCCCCCACTTACGGGAAAGTTGTAAACTGGAATACCATAGTATTCAATGTCCTCCATGATGCGCGTCTTGAAAGCTTTGAGTTCGGAAGGGGTCAGAGAGTCGGACTTTCCAATTACCGGGATCACATTGACTCGGGTCGAGAGACGACGCATTAGCTCAATATCGATTTCTCGAAGTGCATGTCCGGTTGGTGAGATGAAGCTGGTTCCGAGTTTACAGTCAGTGAGGAAATATGAGAACGAGATCGTGTGTGTATGTAACTTACTAGACGAGAGCATGGACACTGGAATGATAAAGGTAGGGAGCTGATTGATGAGCAAGTCTCTACGTGAGGAGGATAGATGGAATAAAACCGAGGAAACGAACCGGTTATCCCTAAATCTAGGATTCCTCTTGATCCTACTCTCCTCAGCCAGAATATCATCGTATTGGCTTTCCAAGTACCCCAAGATCTCTCCGAAGCTAAGAAATAAAACGTTTGACCATCGTTCGAGGGGACAAGAGAGGCACGAGAGGTAGAGATAA
This sequence comes from Udeniomyces megalosporus, assembly GCA_039545415.1. NCBI lineage: Eukaryota > Fungi > Basidiomycota > Tremellomycetes > Cystofilobasidiales > Mrakiaceae > Udeniomyces > Udeniomyces megalosporus. Next base: position 638,821 of record BCKM01000006.1, on the reverse strand, counting down.
ACAAACGCGGTAAAGTGATGAGTCGGGATGACTGCGTGTGACTCTAGTCTGAGAGGGAGATGGGACTAAAAAAAAAAACTAACCAGGGATCATTGTCAATCATGTCTCCAAAGCCGGGTGTGTCCACGATCGTCAAAGCGACTCGAACTATAGGAAACAACCACGGGCAACGACCAAGGATCGATCAGCATGCCGTGGGCTAACTCCGCCAAGAGTTGACGCTGAGGGTGAATGGGTTCGTATCTACGTGCCTCCGTCTTCATCAAGTTCTGAATAGAATCGACCCAATCGAGGATGTCGGATCAGTATCCGGCAACGAGAGTTGGGTCTCTCGAGGATCATCTCAACTACTAACCGACGGTGTGAGGCTTAAGCCTGATGGATTCCTCGATATGGGCGGATTCAGGCGAAGGGATGGTCTTGTGTTGTAGAACAGCAGACTCGCAGAGAGTGTTACAGAACGTCGTCCTACCCGTGCCGGAAGAGCTGAATGAGGAGAGGTCGTCGTCGTCGGGGGAAGGAGGATGGTTCGGAAAGTCGAGGGCGGGGTTCGGTTTAGCTCGGTGGGATGGGATGGTTCGTAGAAGGGGCGGGGAGTTGTACTGACCCAACCAACATGATGGTGAACTAGTTTGGGGTTTGACGGAAGGAGGGGGGGGGGGGGGGGGGGGGGGGGGGGGGGGGGGGGGGGGGGGGGGGGGGGGGAGAGCAGGAAATTGAGATGGTGAGCGGGTGTGTGGTGTGGGAATTAGATTGTGCGACATACGGTGACTCCCTTCTTGACGTTCTTGCGACCTCTAGAATGAAGGTTTGATCTGATTGTGGACATGGCGTTCGATGTTTAGGTGGTTGACGGTTTGGGTGGGTGTTGTGTTGATTTCGACCTCCACCAGGCGGGCGATTGAATTGTGGTTCAACGAATCGAACGGGTCGTTGAATAGACGGATAGCTTCACCCTATCCATCGGCCATCATGGCTACACCATCCAACGAGGAAGATGCAGAAGTCATCTTTGAGTCCTCCCTCTTTTCTCTCTTTGACCAGCCCATCATAGCCCATTCAGTTCCAGCCCATTCTCTCTTCAACTTTACCCATCCTCTACTACCCCCGATCAACTCTCATCAAACAAATCAACACTCACCAACCATCAGACTCGGTATCCCTACCCCTCGAGACGCCAACAACAACCTTCAATCTCACTACATCTGGCCCTCGTCACTCTACCTTTCAAATCTCATCCTCACCGACCAAATCCATCTCCCACCCCCAAACTCCCGTATCCTCGAACTTGGTGCAGGTTCAGGTACGAGCAGTGTCGTCACGTCGTACCTCTCCCAAATCAACCAACTCAACCTCAAAGTCGTTTGTACCGATTTCGGAGATGAGGGAATCATCGATTGCCTCTCCGCCAATTTCATGAGGAACTTGATGGGAGGTGTTGAGAGGAAAGGAAAGGATTGGGACGTCCTTGGGTTCGAGTGGGGAACGAATGTAGATCCTCTGCTAGAATCCTTGTCATCATCCAAAGAATCATCATCAACAACAACAACAACAACAACATCCGAACCGGATCCAAGAACCATCGTCACTTCGCATGACGACGAATCAACAACGATCCAGAGAAAATTTGACCTCATCTTTTGCTCAGATCTTTTGTTCTTCACACCTTCCCACCAAGCTCTCTTGACCTCTATCCTCGATCTACTCGCCACCGAATCATCATCCGAATCATCTCGATCCGATCCTGAGGATTCCTCACGACCACCCTCCGTCCATTTCACCGCAGGTCTCCACGGTGGAAGAGGTGCTATCGATCGATTCGTCTCGCTCGCTCAAAGCGACCTAGGGGGTTGTGTCGTTGAAGATCGAGGTGTCGTCATCTGGCAACCTAGGGAGGAAGTCTGGAAACGGGTCGAGAGAAAAGAGGACGAGATAGGTGAAGGCAGAGTTTGGTGGGGAGTTCTGACTAGACGCAAGGGAAAATAATTAAATTCGATGACCTATGATCAAAGGAATGCGTCATGATATCAGATCGCTGAAAAGGCTTGAAAGGGGGGGGGGGGGGGGTTAAAGCTTTGAGGTACATAGGATGAAAAGCAGCTTATAGCTAAGAGAAGGGTCGTCCAGACGGTGACAAACACAAATTCCCAAAGAACAGGATGAAAGGAAAGGCCGATAAAGATACAGAACAAGCGCAAAAGTGTCAGAACCAGTCTACGAGGCGATGTCGAACAACAGAAGTGGAGAGAGGAAGGAAAGGAAACGGTAGAGGAAAGAAGAACTCCGGCGAAACATGAGACTTGATACAAAAGGAATCATCACGAGGACACCGAAAGGAAGAACCGGTAACAAGGGAAGCTAATTCCAAAGCAGATCAACTTCACCACCATCAGCAGTCGAGCTCCTCGCTCTCGTCAAGATCTCGAGCGTTTGTTTCGAGACGGTTTCCTCCAGCGCGAGTTCGGTCTTCCCATCGCACAACTCCACGAGTCGAGGTGTTGGTACTGGCGAAGGTAGGGGTTGGTGTCGAAGGAAAGAGAATGGCGATGTAGCTGCATGGTGACGATCAGGCATGTGAGGTCGTCGATGATGTTGATGTTGATGACATGGTGTAGCGATGTTATAGCCCGTCGTCGTCGTTGTTGGAGAGGGTGAAGATGGATGCGTGATGGAAGGAGAACGGGTGATCGGAGGCACAGAAGGAAGAACTGAGCTGTTTCCTGATTTGGGAGAATAGTATCCCGCTGTGCCGCGAGAACCAGGACAAGAGGAAGACACATGATTGACTTTAGCCGAATAACATGGTTTGGACTCGACGCGAACAGGAATTCTTCGATGACTAACCAGGGGCAGATATCCTACGACTCTTGACGCTACTATGATACTCTGACTCATAAGGTAAGAGTGAAGACCTTCGACTCGGACTTAGACAATCACCACCTGCGCCGCACGCCGCTGGCAGTGACGGTGACGTGGACATCGAGGGCGACGATCGACCACTCAAGGACAATGGACTGAACGGGGGTGAAGAGGACGGTAAAGAGGAGGATGATGATGGAGAAGAAGGTAGAGAGCAGATCGATGAGGATGAGGATTCTGCGAATGACGATGAGGATGGAAAGTACGACGTTCGAGGACCAGGGTGTTGGTGAAAGATCGTCTTAGTGCTCGTCGAGGATTGGTAGGTCGGACTGTTGCATGATTTGAGTGATGAAGGTGAGGACTTTGGAGGCGAACGGGAAGAAGTGAATAACAGGGATTGTCTGGGTGGAGCGAGCGTCGTTGTAGATGAATGAGGTGAGCGAATTAGAGAGGGCGATGGTGTGGCGATGAATTGATCATCGACATCTTCCGTTCGGGTGGGAGAAAGAGGGGGTAAATCGCTGAAGAGCATCGAAGGAAAAGAGACAAATCTTGGATGAGACGTTCGAGGCGGTGAGGCTAAACGCTATGATGATCCAGGATTGGACGACGAATGTGTGGTGCTCTATCAAAGAGAAGGAGGGGAACAACTATCAGGGGCAAAGGCGAGAGGGCTGGAGAGTGGGGAACGGTCGACGGGAAAGAGACAGAGGGAGGGAAGGAGGGGTGGATGTAAGAGAATGGGATGAGGTGATAGATGTCCGTGAGATCATGAGATCGGGGTTAGTAGAAAATGCGGGTAAGAACCCTCCGGACGGGGAAGGGGGGGAGGGCCAAGGGGGGATTTAACGTCAGCTGGTCGAGACTCAGAAAGATGATGCATTGATGCGATAAATTGCTCGTTGGCGTCGACATCGTTCGGCGTTTGATACCAAGAGACTAAATACACGCGTACTTGCGTCCAAAGAGAAGGGGGAAGGGAGGAAAGTTTCGTCATTTCTTCCCGGGGAAAGGAGTCAGGCTGGATCGAAATACAGGGGGGGAGGAGGAAGAAAACCGAGGACAAGGTGATTCCACAGATTAGGATTGGGAATTGGCTCCCCTCTTGGTCTTAGGAGGGTTGGAGAGCAAGAGGGCCTGAAGGACGAAAGGACGCTGGCTGGAGGAGACGGCCTTCCGGTGACGTACGATCACGAGCACGAGCGAACTCACTCCTTGCCTTGACTCCCACTGACATCGGTTGCATAGGTAGCGTGGCTGGATGTATGGTGATGAAGCAAGTGAGACGGAATGCATCCAACCTTGCTGACTGAGATAACATCTCCCAAGAATCCCTCTCTCTCCATCTGCGTATCTGATTGGCGCCACCGTGCTTTTCTCGTCGACGTCCATACCATCATGATCTTTTTCTTCTCGTTTTTCCTTCCCGCGCTGATTGGACATGCTCTCATCTAACGAAAGGTCAAGGGCATATCAACGTTGCCACTCGATATAGATATAGAGTTGGACGCAAGAAAAGAGAAGACGAGCAAAACAAATAACAAAAAAATCACTCCTTCTTCAACTAAACGGTAAAGACCATTCGCTATTCCTCGTCCTCTCCATCTCTGCCTCTTCCTCTTCCCCTATCTCCATCGGCTTCATCCTCATCCATCGCTCCTCCTCCCAAAGAGTCAGACGAAGGGATAGTGGATGCGATGATCGTCGGAGGTGCGTTGTGCCAACTAAGTGAGACAGGGATTGTCAAATCGGTGATGTTGGATCCTCGAGCGAGCGACTGATTTTTTTTTTTCATTTTTTTTTTTTGTTGCAGACAGGAAGAGGACAAGAAAGGACGAAGAGAACGGGTAAGATGAAAAACCCCAAAGAGGCAAGATAGAGCAAGTGTGCGTTAGTTCAACGAAGAAATGGGCACGGAAGACGACCGATTGAATGACAGAAAGGAAGAAGCGAAAACAAGAAGAACAAAAAGAGAAAGAGAAACGAACCTGTTCAGCAGCAGATCGGGTTTTAAACGTTACAACCATCCGGTCCGCAGCTGATGTAGTGTCCACCTTTTCGACTTGACCACTCGACTGCGAAGAGGCGGAGTGGGGATTGGACGAAGATGATGATGAGAAAGTTAGATGATTGTATGATCCAAAGGGAAGGAATGAGTAGGACCAAGGAGAGAACAAAGAAAGGAGAGAAACAAACTCACGTCAAACCAGCTTTCAATTGCTTTCTTTGCCTCTTCGTCCTGACCTAATCCCTCCCCAACGACGGCGATACTCTTCGTCCTGAGATCAAGTTTGAAGCTCCTTCCTCCAAAGACAGCTCCACCTCGAGCCCCCCCTCCACGACCAGCTCCTCCTCTAGGAACGTAAGTCCCTCGACCGCCTCGACCACGGTAAGAGGGGTAGGATGAGGTTGGGTATGCGGATGAAGCCGATTGAGGGCTTGATGGATTGACCCCAAGAAGGGCAGCCTAAGGATAAGTTGAAGTAGAGATGGTGAGACGGAATCGAATCAGAAAGATCACGTCAGCATACTAGTCTCCCGCACGAAAGCGGAACTTTGGACATACCTCGGCTTTCAATGACGCTAGCTTCTGCTTGAGCATCTCAGTGTTGGCTGACTCATCTCCCTCCACGATGACGCCTTGCATCGTGTCCCCTACCGGATCAGTGTTGTCACGACCTTCGAGTTCTCTATCCAACGCCTTTCTCTTTTCTTCATCCTCATCTTCACTAGCCCCAGTCCCCGCACCACCGTTGACTATCACCGAACCCTTCGCTGCCGCTTTCTTGTCCAACACGACCAACGATTCGACACCCCCTCCCGATTTCATCTCCTCGGTCACCTTTCTCAGTTCCTCCATCAACTCCTTCTTTTCCTCCTTTGAAATCCCCTCCTTACTGACCCTCATCATCAACACCTTCTGCCTCGCGATCTGACCTTCCAGTTCCCTCTGTCGAGTCAACACCTCTGCTCTGTTGGCACTCGCCTTAAGCCTGTCGATGGCATCTTTTGATTTGAGGAGGGCCTCCTTTCCCTTGGCTCCGTGACCCATGATAGGTCGATGCCAGAGAACCTTAACGAATCTGGAACCGAACAGGACGGATTCCGATTTCCAAGCCTTGTAAGCCTGCTCGTTCGTTTCGAACGAAACGAGAGCCCGAGCAGAGGCAACTTCGATGGCGATGTTGGTGACGGTCCCGAATTGAGAAAAGTGTTCGTTGATGGGAGCGAGGGAGAGGAAGTTGGAAGGAATGGACGAAACGACGAGCGTCGTCGATGAGCGATCGGGAGGAGGTTTCGATGACGCGTCTGGACCAGGTGAGCGAGTTCGATTGGTATGGGTGAAAAGTGGTCCGTTTTCGTTTTCGTTTCCATTGTTGCTGCGTCCTTCTCCGCCTCGACCACTTCGTCCCCTGAATCCAGCTCCGCCTCGACCTCCTGGACCACTCGCGTAGCCACCGTGCTGAGGGCCGAAAAGTCCTGGTACGCCGCCACCTGGATAGAACCCTTGTTGCTGCTGCATCATCATCATCTGTTGCATCGCCTGCATCTGCTGTTGAGGGTTCATTCCTGCCATCATCATCATCATCCTTGGGTCAGGTTCAGCGCTTGCGGGTCCGACCGGGATGGCAGCGTTGTCATTGAGCGGAGAAGTCGATGACGGATGAATGGGTCGTCCGTCGGGTGCGGCGATTGGATTAGGGATATCCTGAGGGAAGTTGTTTGATCTAGGACCAGTGGGAAGGGATCTCGAGCTAGTTCCGTTTGGTGATATCATCCCCTCAGCTCCTACTAATGGGCCCGTCCCGCCTCCTCCCATACGGTTTCTGTTCACACCTCTCATGAAGCTTGGATCAAAGTTGTTCGCCATCATCATCTGCTGCATGGCGAGAGGAGGCAGATTCATGCCCGCGTAGCTTGGGTCGTGCTCGTACTGGCAAGAGTCACCTCGAGCACAGTATCCACGCTGATGGTAGTCAAAGCAGGGTTTCCGAGGACGTGAGGATGAAGCGGATGAGATTGAGGGGGAGGAATGCGAAGCTTGTTGATGAGGAAAGGATCGGATCGGTTGGACGTGTTGAGGGTAGTGGTTGAATGCAGCTGTCGAGTCGGCAAGACCTGAGATTGATGGCGATCCGACTCGAGAAGACTTGTTCGGAGCAAGACTGGATGAGGAAGGTGAGGTGGAACGTGATCGTTTAGCAGGTCGAGCTGAGGTATCGTCTACGGTTGTAAATGCTGTCTGTGGAGCGGAGGAAGTAGCAGTTGTCGGTGCTGATGATGCTGGCGGCGCGACGTGGAGATATGACTTTGATCTTAGTACCTCAAAAAAGGAGGATACAAAGGACTTGGTGTCTTGGTAGAGAGGAAAGGAGGGAAGCGAAGCAAGGAGTAATCGTTAACCTCGAGTTGCCTTGAGCGGCGGTGAGCGAGCAGCCGAGGGAGACTCACTGTCATCAAGAAAATCAGTGAGCTGCTCGACAAGGTCCTGATTCGTTGTCATAGGGTTTTGCGAGGAACGCCACACAATAGAACGAAGGAATGAAGAGAGGAAGGAAGCAAGAGAGCTGAGTGAGTCGAAAGCTTTCACCGGATACTTGAGCTAACGTTAGACGGACCTTTTCAAGCTCAGGCTCCGGCAAGTCAGCCTTCATGAGAGCAAGGACGTAATCTGAGAGGATATCTGTGTCTGCATCGGATCTGGACGCGACGGACAGAGAAGGGTCAAGGAGGAGTCAAGCTTTGAGGTTCAGAGTCTTGTCAGCAACCGATGGAATGATTGTCGGACTTACATGGGAGCGAGAGCAGACAGAAGCCATGTCTTGAGACGATCAGTCTCTTGCGGGGTGAGGTTGGCTGCCATCAAGGGAGCAGCAGTGAGGGTTTTGGACGTGGAGGCTGGTCGAGCTGGAATTCATGACTGGCCTAGAGTGACGTGGCTTTGTACGATATCACTCAGAACAACGTCGATTGAACGACTAGATGAGAAGAGAACAAGTGAGATCAAAGCATTCACCTGAGATAAATTAAAGTAAAAATAATTCCTCCCTTACGTCGATATATCCGGCCACCCCTGCTCAAGCCACTTGAATCCCTTGGTCCGTTCCTCCCCCCTCCCCCCTCCGACCACCGACCACTCCTACACCCCTTGGGCCTCCCTCGTGCATCAACTCCTATCGATCAAGTACCTAGATAGACGATATCATGCCACCCTATAACCCCTCCTACCGATCCTTCTCCCTTCCGATCCTACTCAGCTTCCTCCCGACCCTCATCGTCGCTGCCAATGTACCTTCCACCATCGACGGCATCATCAGCCAGTACGGACTAGATGCCTCATATACCTTTCCTCAGCCGAGCCAATCACTCTCCCCTGCCCAAACGTATACTTATCTCAAGCAAACTGCTTACCTGAACCGTAATTCCGTTCGTATCCGTCTCTCCCTTCCTGGTCTCTATCTGGGCGTGTACATGTATCAGAATGGTGGGATATCTCTACGACGACAGATGCTAGGTCTTTGCCTCAAGAGAAAAACAGAGAGGGGCCTCACATATTTCTCCCGAGCGATGATTAGTCTTTGGGCCTTGGTCTCGGTAGAGCCAAATCGAGAACGAGGATCTGTTGATTTTTGTCTCGGTATTTATATCGTCTACTCTCTCGTCCTTGCAGTTCCAAGCTGGTCGAGAGGACGTTTCCTTCGTGTCCGATCCCTTCTCTAACAGCTCGTCATCCAACGTTATTCAAGTTGTCTATGGGGCCGGTAGTTATGGAGGCAGTGGAAACGGGCAAGTCCTCTCTTTCGAACCATGTTACGTTCTCCTCTTCTCTTCGGGCGAGCGAGAAGCTAACAACCTTGCGTTGACCGCGTTATTCCCGCTCCATAGAGGAGCCCAATACTATGTTAGTCAATAACCTCTCATTGACCCCTGATTCTCACTTACGCCAAGACGTCATTCACAATGTCGTGTTGTAACCTGTTCCACTAAATCTCTCAGGCTCAACCGTTGAACGCCTCAGGCTCAACCGCACCGTTTGCGTCGATGATGCTCTCTTACGATGTTGCGTTTGATGCCAATTTTGCCTTCAACAAAGGTGGAAAGGTAGCGTTCGATCTCACTCTGAGCTCTCCGCTGTAGAATAAGCCATGCTTATACCCACATCACTCTCTTGGTTGGTTTCAGCTACCTGGGATGAGAGGTGGCCCAGATGACCGAGGATGCTCAGGAGGTTCAGAGACCGACGGTACCACTTGCTTCTCGACTCGACTCATGTGGCGTGATGGTGGAGCTGGTGAAGGTGAGAAATCTAATCTGATCCAATTCGTCGTTTCTCTCGACCAACAGTAGATCATCACTGACTCGTTTCCGATCCATTCTAGTCTACGCCTACATCCCAATCAAGGGTTCCGGCGTGTGCTCTGACTCAGACACTACTTGCAATGACGACTATGGAACTTCCCTCAGTCGAGTCTGTCGCGCTCTCATCTGATCGTATCCCCTTCACACTCGAATGCTGATGAACAATTCCTTGCCATGTTGATCCTTTCGTTCAATCGCACAGGGCTCGTTCAGTTTCAAGAAAGGCGTGTGAGCACTGCTAACCCACTTTGGTCTAGTTGTCTCTTACCTCGTCAGCAATTACTTCAATCCTGATACTTTTTTTTTCTCTCTCTCCCTCATTCTATCAAGTTGGAACTCCCTCTCCCTGTTTGTTCAACTCAACAATCCACCCAATGTCGCCAACGGCCGGGTCCTTCTCTTCCTCAATGGGACCCTCGCCCTCTCACACACCAACCTTCTGCTTCGTTCAGCCAAATCCATCGAATCCATCGGAGGTCTTTACTTCTCGACCTTCTTCGGAGGAGCAGATTCTTCATGGGCGAGTCCAGCAAACCAATCAGCTTACTTCAGGAACTTTGAGTTGAGGGCGGGAAGTGCAGTCTCGGATGGGGATGGGAAAAAGATTAGTGGAGGGATGAAATCGATCGTCGGACCGAGCGGAGGGTGGACTTTGGCTCTGGCATCGATGGCGTTAATCGGGGTAGGGACTTTCATCTGATACAAAGAAGAAGAAGAAACCCCCCCCCCCCCCCTTTCCCCCTTTGGATGTCGTGAATCCATTTTCATTTTCCCCATATCGATTTTCTTAGATTGTTCTTTTGTCTTGATATCCCTCTCTACATGGTAACTCCCAACGTCGTGTAACCTCCCTCGAATCAGCATCTCAAACGGTCGTCACCTTACTTTATTCCTCTAGTCTTTTTCTATCTCCCAATCACTCTGCTTTCCCTCCTTTCTTTCTACTCTTGAACCCTTTGTCTACATCTCAAGAACTAGACATTTACACGTGATTCTCTTGTGTTTCCTCTTCTTTTTTCGGTCCCTCTCGGTAAACTTCTTGACATTCATGTCTTATTTGCAGTTGTACATCCTCACTCTCGGACATCCCCCCCCCCTCCCTGCTTCTCCTCTTTCCTTGTCTGTCACAATCGCGGTATACGCACGTTAGACTAGATGACTATACCCTTTTTTTCGACATTAAAAAGCATTGTATCTTTCTTTGCTTTCTCTTGACGTCCCAGTCAGCCATCGACATCAAGAAACACCATCTGCTTTCCTCGCATCGGAATTAATCAATCGCTCTTGAGATGGAGCCTTCTTCGATATACGAGCTGAACCGATCTTTGTCTAACCGATTGCGACCAATCCATAGATCCGCCCAACGCAAACGGAAGGATGAAAAGTGATGAGCTGAGGATACATTGATCCGACAATGGATCGGATGAAGTGAAGACCAAACAAAAGAGAACGTTGTGACGAACAATCGGGGTGCCATCGAGAGAGAGCGGGTCGTCCACAGGGTGCGTCTAAAGCACTCCAGGCCATTCGCTGAGCGGAGTCACGGCAAGGAGCAGACGTGGTATTGGAACCATTTTAATTATCACATTGTTCCCCTCATAGAGTGAGGGAAGACATCTTGCCGACGTACCAACTTGTCGAGCTCCTCCGACGTTTCGTTGTCCGGACAGATGATGTAAAACTTGTTCTTCTCGATCCCTTGAAGGAGATACTCCACCGTTTGTTCGGCGGACCAAGCTCCTTCAGGCTTAGTCGCGTCTGCCTTGGCCATCGTCATGCCTGTGTGGGTCCATCCGGGGACGAAGAGATGGGCAGTACATTTCGAGTTGGTTTGTCGAAGTTCATGAGCAAGGGATTCGGTCATGACTTTGACGGCGGCTTTGGCAGTATTGTATGCTGCGTTACCAGGAGGACAGGTAATGCCTTGTTTAGAGCCCTATGGAAGATCATGTTGATCGATGATGAGGCGGCAAGACGGGAGATGGATCGATCCGGTCAGGTCTGATGTAGTTGCAGGTGAGGTCCAAAAGGATTGACTGACGGTGTTGATGATGAAGCTCTTTTCTTTTTGAGATTGCATGATAGGGGCGAAAGTCTGAACTCCGTTAAGAACTCCGAACCTGAGTCCGGTGATAAGATCGAGAGGAAGATTAGCACGACGAACGTCTGAGGATCCGTCCCATGCCTCTACTCACACATTAACGTCGAATAGATTCCTGAGGATATGAATCGACTAGATCAGCTGGACTGGAATTAAACAAGCGTAAGAGGGGAAGACTTGATGAAGACGGCACTCGCCTCCATTTGTCAAGGTTTTGTGCGAAAGTCCCTCCTCCGTCTGCGATTGCTGCATTGTTCCTGATGATCAGGAGAGGAAAGGAAATACAACAAAGGGAAAACACAGTCAACCCATGGCTCTAGGTGAACATGATGTTTGATGCCAACTTACATGAGGATATCAATCTGTCCTCCAAACTTGCTCAAGATCTCGTCCTTCCAGTCGACGACCTGATCGATCTTGGAGACGTCGACCTTGGAGATGATGACGGTGGCCTGATGGAATCCACCCTGGCTGTATGCGGCTTGGATATCTTCTTTGACGTGTTGAAGTTGGTCGATGTCGACATCACAAATCGCAAGATTGAGGCCACGTTTAGCGAACGCATTGGCGGCTGCTCGTCCGATTCCGGATGCTGCTCCGGTGATTGCAGCGAGGTTTGTGGGTTTGAGGAAGGTAAGGGATGACATGTGGTGTCGACGCTGAGGGCTGGTCAATGACGCGTTCCCAAGTGGGGGCATTTCCTTTTCTTTCTCCCACCATCTCCCCAGTTCTCGCCCAAATGTCCACAGACGCTTTCTTCACTCCAGTCAAGGGCTTCGACGATGCAAAGTTCGATCAGGCCACCATCGTCGTTCCCATCGTCTCGTCAGTCCCTCCCAAGTGGATTCGAGTCCATCTCTATAATCTTCTCACCTCTCATACCATCTTGCCTCCTCACTCAGAACCGGCAATGTTCCTCAGCTCACCATCGACCTCCTGATCGCAACGCTCCCTTCTCTCCGTCGTGTCGGCTACCTGTCTTCTGAGGATCTCATCCCGTTCGTTGGTGGCCTCGAGGAGGAGGACTACCAGAGAGAGGAAGACAACGGTGTCGTCACCGCTCTCGAGGTCTTTGGACAAGTTGGCGACAATGATCGAGGAGTTTATTTTGTCCAGCAAAGATCTCCCGTCCTCAAGGTGAGTCAAGACGATTTCGCAGAACAACCACTTGGGAGAGAGAGCAAAGGATGCTGACTCTCGTTGCGCTTGCTTCCTTGACATATCACGTCTCGCAGTCAAAGAGGGCGAGCTACCTCAAAAAGTTCACCGAATGGATCCAAGACGCCGGATTCAAGAAGATGCTCATCCTTTCGAGTCTTGATGCTGCTTCCCGGACCGACACCCTCACGACGTACGTGTCCATATCCTGCAACTCTGAGTACTGTGGCTATCTTGCTAAAGGGCGGCATGTCACGATGTGTCATTGCATCGACTAGCGATTCGAAGCACCACCATCTTCCTCTACCCTCCGTGGTTTCCATCCCATTCCCAACTCTCGAGTCATCCTTCCCAGCATACGCTTCCGGTCCTCCAGAGGCCAACCCCTACATGGATGACAGGCCCAACCAAGCCTCACCTGAGACCCAACCCCTCCTTCCTTCCCTTCCTGGCTCGGGTATCCTCTCGCCCCTGCTGCTCCAACTGCACTCTCCCCTCGCTTCGTCGGACGAGTCATCGTCTGAGCCTCATCAAGCCGCCCTACCCATCGGGGTCGTGTTAAGCTTCGTCCTTGAGGGAGAGAACATAGAAGACGCAAAGGAGATGGCTCATGTGGCGGATCTCGTGTTGGATCTTGGGATCGAGGGAAGCGGAGGATTTCAACTTCCTGGAAGCTGGGAAGGTTTCGGGGGCTCAAAGGGTGAGGTTAGAAGAGCCGAGATGGAGTTTAGCTAGGTTTGAGCATGGTTATCGAATGATTGTGTGCATCGAGTCAAGTGAGAGGGGGTGCTGTAGGAGACGAAGCAAGCGTCCCGTCCTGGGTGAACCAACTTCAACCGTCGTCCTCGCCGCCCCCAACGTCCTCCTCCTTTCTCGACCCTCCTTCTTGATCCTTGTCCTGAGGTCAACAGCGTCAAACCACCATCAGTCTAGGCTGACGCCCACGAACTCCTACATCCCTATACCAAGTCACCCCTTGAATCACGTCCATCACCGTCCTTTCCTGGCACCTTCTCCCCTCCCAGCACCAAATTCTCCCACGTGCTCCTCTCATCTAATCCCGGCCTCACAGGGTGTCAAGCCCCATGCCAACACAGAAACCTCCATCCAACCAGAATGGCGAACTGGACTTCCGAGACGAGTCCGTTTCACCTCACGATCCTGGCCGAAGATCAGACGCGGCGGCGGGCGGGAGACGCGAGAGTCCAGCAACTATTCCCGACGCTGCTATGGCCAGCGAGCTGGTGAGTACTTCTCTTCTCATGTTAGGCTCGGGCTTCAAGGTGTCAAGACGAGAGGTGGGTGACCATGGAATGGAGGGGCAGAAGGAGACAAGGGATCTCTCCACCTGATGCTAGTAAGGACGACGGGCCATCCTCGATGATGGCAACTATTCATCAGCACAAGCTTCTTCCATTGTTCTCTCGGGTTCTCAACCGTCACACTCCAAAGCTTGATCCTCAGGCAAAGACATGTTGCCTTTGACGCATTCGTCTAATAGACAGCGAACGTCCTTGACTCCCTCCACTGTTCATTTGGCCTCTTCTCCGGCCGAGTCATCGTCTTCCAAACAATCCGCTCGTGCCAAACGTCGATCCCGGTCTCACTTTTGCTCTCATCCTGACCTTCGAACTTCTCGCTCTCCTCTCGAATCCAGATCCCAAAAAATTCGCGTCCAAGTGCTATACAGCCTCTCGGCGAATCAAACTCGCAGCAACGGATTGGATCTTCTCACTTCTTTGACGCGACGATCCTCGCCTCTCTCTTTCCACCACTCCCTCAAAGAGCCTCGGAACATACGGAAGCACTTCTCAAGACGGTCGAACAGCTCGGTGGGAGACGTGAGGTCTGGTCGTTGAGTCCAGCATCGTTGCTCAAAAGGCAGCTCGAGGAGGACGCCTACTCGAGTGGTAGCAGCGAGTACGAAGAATACTCCTACTCGGAATATTCGGAGGACGATTCGGAAGAGGATAGACAGCCATCGGTACGTCAATTCAGTAAAAGGCAGTCTGTCGAGAAGGCCAAGGCCAGCACCAACAGACTGGGAGGGTCTGGGTTCCAACCGGGAGCCCTCATCTCGGTCGGGAGCCCCATGGACGTTTACAGCGAATGCACCATTGGTAAGTCTGATGCCAACATCGCTTGTGGATTCGGTCATATGTTTGGTCATATGTTTGAGCTGACGGATGTTCTTGGCTTGCTTGGTCTCTTCAGAATCTTCTCCCGCGTCGACTTCCGAGAAATGGATTCCTTCACCTCCCACCGTTGATTCCTGGCCCAAAGCATCCGGCTCAAAGACCAAACAGCCCCTGAGGAAGAAGCCCAAGGTCGCCAATCCCCCTCAGTCTAGACGAACCCATCCCGTCAACTCTGTCGTCTTCGCTTCCTCATCGTCAAACCCTCAACCCCCTCAGCTGGTTGCAAAGAAGACGAGTCGACCTTCTCGCCCACTTGTCCGACCATCAACCAGGTCCACCGACCGCAATTCCCCGCGTCCCCAGACATGGTCCGAGCTCGACGGTACGCTTCCATCCGACGCATCGTCGCAGGAAGGCTCAGCGCTGACTTTCGCGTATGTTGGCCTACCGCCGGGCTCCAAGCGCCGATGGTCCAAGGAGGAGAAGGGAAAAGGTCGGGAGGGCTCCAGAGAAGATCATGGCTCAGGCCCGAAGAGGCGGCCGCGTAAGAGTAAGAGGGAGGACCGTAGCAAGGAAGGTAGCACCGGGGACGACGAGGACTATGTCCCATTGAGCAGAAGCTCACGTAGAGCTAGCACTCGGAAAACTCGCAGCGGCCAACGAGATGACTCCGGCGAAGCGGACAGAAGGATGTTACACGAGGGAGTCGAGGGCTGGAAAGGCGAAATAGTCAAATCTCGAGGGGATCCGCATCAGTCACCACAGGTTCGTATACGATTGCTGCCTCGAATCTTGTGTTGTCCTATAGCTCACGCATCTGACTTCCATTCATCATCACAGGGCTCTAAACTCTCCCCTGTCTCGTCTCCTTCGTCTTTGTCAACCGGCACCTCGCCCCCAACATCTGTTCCAAATCCTTCGACACCTTCCTCCCATTACGCCACCCAGCAATGCTCCTCTCCGAGCGGATTGGTCTCGCCCAAACCTCACCCCAGTTATCCAAGTGACTCTGACAGTTCTTCAGAGTGCATCCTTTTCATGACCCCGATGTATCAACCCCGGTCTACGAGACAGACCACCAAATCTTTACAGCCTAAATGCTCTCGACCCAATCCATCTTCCCTTCAACAGTCACCACTAAAGAAATCTCGGACAGATACCCAGTCACAGCCCTCAGCCTTACCTCTCGCCATCGCTCATTTTCCAATCTCGTTCGACGCTCTAGTTGGCTCCGCCAAACCCATTCCAACTACACCTATCTCTTCTGTCAGTCGAGAGTCATCAGTGTCTGCCAGCGTACCGGCGATTGAATCTCGTTCGACGCCCAATCCTCCCCTCCCTGGTCCTGCCATAATTGAGCCTCCATCTCGCCTTTCAATCACGACCAGCGTTTTTCCTACTCCTTCAACTCCTCAACCAATCGCCATTCCAGAGGACTGTCCAACTAAAATACCACCAGTCCCGAATCTCTCAGTCCATCAGATGATCCCTGTTCCGAAACCTTCTTGCCTTGACAAGGCTCTCACGCTTCTGAAATCGTTCCCAATCTCTCAGTCACTTGTCCCATCAAAAGCATCTTTGTACCCGACTCTGTCTTCCAACATACCCGTTTCCTTGCCCCCTTCCATAGACTCGGACGACGGGACGCTCGAGATGCGTCCTGTTCCGCCACCACGTCGTACTACTACAAAACTCGACATGGTGCTCGCTCCTTCCTCGGTCAAACCATTGGTATTGGCCAGTCCAGCCCCGGTCCCAACGACGACGTCTGATGTTCCGCATGCCGTCGACCTTACTGTCAATCCCAATTCCGATCCTAATTCTACGTCGACGAACGAACCGCGTTTGGCACCCGAAGTTCCGACTCCAAGTCTTGAGACATCTTCCTGCTCTGTCGGTCCTCCGAAGATCGATCCGGCCGCGACGTCTACTCCTAGCGCTGATGCCACCAAACTTGTTCCGGTCACCGATCCCGTCGTCGTCAACCTCGAAAGCTCCGCTACGGCTTCGACCTCAGTCTCCTCATCCGCTTCCACTCCTGCTCATGCTCCTACTGTCACCTCGAGCACGGCCTCTCCGATTGTCCCTGTTCCTGCCCCCGTCTCTTCCGCTCCCGCTCCCGTCATCTCCACCCCTACTCCTAAAATCCTCGCTCCTCAGCCTCGAACAAGTGCAAGGACTCGTCAACCCAGAAAATCGAATCTTCCTCTCGCCGCACCTACTGTGGCCGCTCGAGGAAAGAAGAACGGATCTAAACCTGTGGGAGGCAAAGTCGACATCATCGACATTTCTCTAGGACCAGGTCTGCCTGTCCAATCCGTTATTCGGGACCCGGTCGATCAAGAGCTCTACAAGTGCGATCGATGGGGAGAGAAACAGGACGAAATAAGGATGGAAGTCGTCGAGAGCACAGTGGTTCCGGGTCTGTGGGTATTGAGGGAGAAGGTTGCCCAGAAGGAAGTGTCGGTCGTCGTCGAGGAGATTGCGAAGAGGGGGACGAAGGAAAGGGTGACTCCGATGAAAAACGAGGTCAAGAACCAAGTCAAGGACGAAGTGAAGGATGAGATCGTGGAGCAGAAGAAGCCATTCAAGCGAGGAGCGTTCAAAGATCGACCTAGGAAGCGACCGAGTTTTGTTGGCAGTACCGACGGAAGCGCTGTTGGAACTCGAAGCCCATCCGCCTCGAGATCCGTTAGTGGGAGCAGTAACGGAACAATCATCGTCGAGACCAAGAAGGAGTTCGATGAGGACGATCCGATCGGACTGGAGGGAAGTAAGAAGCGGAAGAGCTGGCTCGTCCATGGGGTGCGCCGATCACGTCTCTCTCCTTATCTTTCGGGGAAGATGTGCTGACGAGAACTCACCCGTTTGATTTCCTTTAGCCTGATCTCGGTTCATCCGACGATGATGACGATGAACTTCGCCTTGGTGCTAGTTCTATCGACTTCGGTCCCGATTCCCGTCATTGCCCATCAATGCCACTCGGATATGCCGCCCTCTCCTCTACCTCAGGCGCATCGCCATTTTCATCAAGTTCCGCAAATCCACCTTCACCTGATCGAAACAACGCCATCCTCCTGGAACCCCTTACCCCTGCCGAACTCACTGGCACTCTCCCGAACTACAATCAGAAGGAGATCGTTGCTCCACTCATTCGCGAAGAACCCAACGAGCAGATGTGCCATCAGTGCCGTCGAACCGTTGTCAACTACGTCAAAGCAGCATGCGGGAAGTGTCGAGCGACTTATTGCGAAGCTTGCATCGTGAAGCGGTACGTCTTTCGCTCTCAGGTCTTTCGCTCTGGACTCTTTCCTGATAGCCAAACACATCTCGTCCTTGTCCAGATACGGTATCGATCTCGAAGTGCTTTACAGCAAGGGCGTCAATTGCCCTCGGTGTCTGCACTACTGCAACTGCTCCTTCTGTCTCTTCAAGCAAGGCTACCGAGGTCGATCCGACGCGTTTATCGGACTCTCCATCGGGCCGAGACTCGCTCAGGTTTCGAACGCCGCTAGAATTAGTGCTATGGCTTTTCTCGACCGCAAAATCCGCGGGCTGGGTGGATTGAGAGTCTGGAGGCGGTTGGATTTAGGTAGGGAGGGTTATGCTGCCAACGGGACGAAGCGACCTAGGATGACCAACGGGAGAGGTGATGGTGCAGATAGACTCAGACCTGAACGCGCTAAGAGGAAGAGGACGACGAGAGGAGGAGCAGCCGAGGATCCATCGATCGCCTCGAACTCTGGCTCGGGTAGGAGACCTGTGGAAGTGGGAGGAAAGACGGTTGACTCGTTCGTGTCTCTCCTTGTCTCTCATGGTTCGTCCGTGATGCGCTCAACGTGCTGACGCTTGCCTACCTGATTTGAAACCTCTCCTGCGAACAGTGACGGCGAGACGGTTGGGTCCTATCTTTCCGATGAAGAGGAATTCGGGTTCGGGTCTTCTTCGGATGACGATGATGACGACGTTGCCTTCTCACTCAACCCCAATCTGTCTACCAACCCTTTCACCAACCCGATCCCCTCACCCTTCCTTTCCTCCTTCCCATCTGCCACCGCGCTCGCTCCTCCTACCCTTGCTCCAACCGACCTCTCCACTGATGGTCCTGGTTTTTCATCCGAGCAGAACTCTGAACCCGAGGTCGAAGCTCTCCTCACCAACGGCGAGAGTACCTCTTCGTTCTCCTCTCGTGGTCTGCTCTACCCAAAAGGTACATTTATCGGGGAATCGAGTCTCTCTATGAACCGGAGCTCGCTCGAAGGAGACGACGGACACGGATCAGTCGGATTGAGGCGCGACGGAACGGTCCTGACGGCGTTGAATATGGTGGACGAGAATGTTGGAGAGGGGGTGTTCGAGGCTTACCTCGACGAAGCAATTCATTCGCCAGTCGAAGAGGATCCCCTAGAAGGCGGAGTAGACTCTTCGTTCGTGCCTGCTGGCGACGAGTCTATCGTCAGCATCGACCTTGATCTTTCCTCGACGCAAGAGACATCGAATTCCTCTGGTCCTTCGAACCGAATCACCAGAACCGGCGCCAGTCCCAGCCTTCACGAGCTGTTCTCGGCTTCAGCAAACGGTGGTGTCTCGTCCTCTTCGATCACATCAGATCTCACGACGTCTACGTTCTCGCCCTTCATCCCTCGACATCAACACCCCATCACCCACCATCGACATCATCGCCGAACGCTCTCGCGTAAACTTGATCCTCATCTCTCACTCATCGCCGTCGATCTGTCTCCACAAAAAGCATCTTCCTTGCCTCCTGATCCATCTCGCCTTTCCACGTCGATACCCACCGGATCGACCATCAGCTCTATCGACATCATCGGGGTTGATGCCAATCAAGGTGATCCCATCTCCATCCTGCCCCCATCGATGGACTCGCATCTCCTCCACGCTAGAGACGAACTACTCCGATTCGATCATGATGCCTCGCCACCTTTGTTTGAAGGAATCTTGATAGATGACGATCGAGGAGTCAAGATTGGTGGAGCAGAAGAGGAGGAGGTTTTCGGAACGTCAATCATTTAAGGAGGAATAGAAGGATCGATTCCCATCTCTCTAGATCTCCCTTTCTCTATATCCTTTTTTTTCTCGGAACCCTCCCAATCTTCCTGTTCCCGATCTTACTTCCTCATCACTTCTGAACCTATCCGTGTATCAACCTCCATTCTGTCTCGCATTCTCCCTTATCTCTTTCTAACTAGGTCTCAAGTCGTTTCTCTCTCTCTCTCTCTCTTCTCTCCTTCCCTCTGTCGTCTTTCTCTCATTTATTCCATGTCTTCTTTCTCGTCGTTGTGTCCTTATGTTTCTTTCCCTTTTCTGATTTACTCCCTCCCAACTCAATCACTCGATTTTAATGGTTCCAACGTTCCCTCCTCGTCAATCTAAATCTGTGGATTCGTTTCATGCGATACAGGCTGCAAGGAATGCAAGGAAGTGGGGGGTGGGTTGTGTTGTAAAGACGAATCCATCGATCCGCCCTGTCGCTCTATCCCGAAATCTCAACCGTTCAAGTTTCTCGCTCTTTATAATTCCCCTTGACCCATTCCACCAACCACAGTACCACCCCCTACCCTCTTTCGAACCTCTTCACTAGCCATCCTAGAAACAAACTCCTTGGCCGCCGCCGCCGCCGCCGCTGCCGACGAAGTTGCCGCATCTGACGATATGCTCGTCGTCACTAATGGGAGAGAGGCAGACGCGTTGATGATTGGAGGAGAAGATGAGAGAATCGATGGATCTCGACCCGTGAAGTAGTAGATCGCACGAGAGCGTAGGAATGAAAGGTGATGGGGAAGATAGTAGAATATAGAGAGGGAGAGTAGGGTGAGAAGAATTAGGAGGGTTGAGTCTAAGGTAAAGTGAAGGTCGTTTTTGAAAAGGAGAGTTTTGTGGTACGTCAGGATTGGAAGATCGTATTTGAGGTAGAGCGAGAGAAAAGAAGAGAAGGGGGCGGGAGGGACAAGAACGACGCGATCAGTTTCAACCGAACAAACACCCCTTTCCGGGCAAAGGAAAGTCAGATAGCAAACGGGGGGTTTGGGGAAAAGTGGATAGAAAGAGTCAGGAATATAGTATAAACACGAACAGACGAGCATGATCTCCCAAGTGTCAAGCATGGCTAGACCGAATGTACATTCGAACCAAACTCGCTGACGCCAGAACAATCGACGAACGCCAGGAGGTGGTGGACGGTGAGGGAAGGTCATTTGAGAGGGGTCTCGCAGTCGGATATGCGAAAGGGGGAGGAATTTGTTGACTTGGTAGAGGACTGTTCGGTGAAGGGCGTATGCGTTGATGATGGACGTTTGCTTTCTCGGGATAAGGTCGATCGATACCTCCGATCCCCCTCATATCGGGTGCGATACCGTTTCCTAATCTTTCTTCGCAATTTCTCTTTCAACATAGATTATCATAGATTCTCATAGAGAAATGTCCATACCCTAGCCACCGGCCAAAGACCCTTTGTCAGTCAGCAGTCAACGCTCAGCACTATCCAATATCAATAGTGTGTCCGGTCAACCTCTCGTACTCTCTGCGACTCCCCCATCGGTCTCTACGCCGATGTGACCGTTTGAGAGACTCGCTCCTTTTCTGTCTTGTGGTTTTGGGATCCTGTGTAGCAGTCCGTCTAGAACGAGTTGTTCCATAGGATTTAGACCAATGTCAGGCGATGGAGCACAATCTGAACGATCTACTCTCAAAAACTTACAGCCCACGCCACAACCGAGAAGACCTTCGCCGCCCCATTGTCGATTGGGAACAAGAACAACCTCCCGTAACGTGCTATGGCGCACGATAATTGTAGAGCAAGCGAGGGACATGGACCATGGTGCGAGGAAGTCAAGGGAAGGGAGGGAATAAATCAATCAGTGCGTGCTTGGGAAAGAGTCAGAGAAGAGACTCCACGTCAGCACTTACTCGAAATCATACGAGTACACGTAAAGCCTCAACGGCTTATCAACGTGACCCGCAACGACGTCGTAGAAATCCCCCTCCTCGTGCAACACTCCTCCGGCCCAACCGATGATCCAATCTCCGTACGGGACAAGACCCGCCGACTCGGCAGGCGAGTCCTGAAGGACCTCGAGGATGTGCCAGACGTTCGAGAGAGCCGCTTGAGGAGTGCAGAACCTAAGAGAGAGTCCGAGGAGAGAAGGCGTTGAGGGCGTGGATGAAGACGGAGCTCGAGAGTGATTGGCAGTCGATGGACCATGAGAATGAGTCCGAGAATGGTTGTGGGATGTTATCGAAGAAGTTGATGGATTCGAACCATGCTGAGGAGGGTGCTGCGTGTGATTGGAGGAGATGGAGGACGAGGCATGATGTTGATGCTCATGTTGGGTTTGAAGAGCGAAGGTTGGTGATGACCAATCGCGTGAAGGTGTTAAGCTGACACGTCGGACTTGTTGGCGTTTGGAAGAATAAACGAGGAGGGTGAGAGGTCGAGATTCGAACGAGTCGACGGTCAAAGCTAGCGATTGCGGCGATAGGTCCTGGAGTCGATGATCAGGAAAGGGTGAGGGCTCAGAGTTTCAGCTGGATGGTGCTCGTGTCGGATAGCAAAGATGGAACTGCCGATGCGTAGCGATGTTTGGCACCCAAGTACGCAGGCGAGGAGGCGTATATGCCGAATTTTGTACAAGTACTAACCGTCTCGACACCGTCAATCCCAACGATGAAATCAAAAACTGTGGCAAAAGTTGGATTGTCATTATTCAGTCTCATCCGACTATACGGACCTGGCAGAGAGACGAAAGCGGAGGAGACGAGGCAGGAGAGACTGACAAGGCTCGATGCCAGCTTCTGCACTCGGACTCAACTCTGCCACCCTGAGGACATGGAGAGCCTTTTGCGAAGAATCTGAAGCGGAAGAAGATGCGTTTCCCATGGAGAGTCGAGGGCAGGAAGGATGAGAGGACTGCTGATGGTTTAGTTCTCCCTTGCGGTCTTGCTTCAGCTGTTCTCCCCCCCTTCTTCCCGGTTGAGCTTGATCCGTCCACCATCATCGACTCCGGCCAAACACCACCATCGCTCTTTCGTCCCCCTTATACTACCTCTCCATGTCTTATTGTCGCTCATACCCCGCCTCACTACGAAATCAACCTCACCCACCCGCGACCTGAACAAGGCACTGCGGCAGCCCGAAATCGACATCGCTACAGATCTCCACCACGGAATCAGCTTACGTCACAGAAGAGAGCAGTATGACCAGCAGAATAGTATGAACCTAAGCTCATGACAGGTGAGTGACTGCAGAGGACGTGTGAAAACATCAAGCAGGCGCACGTTCCGGCTGAGTGGTCAGAGCACAGCGTCATCGTACCTAGTCGAGAATGACAATGTGAAGGGAGAGAGCCTATTCATCCCCAATCCAGGCTTGTTTATAACAACAAAGTGCGCGTCTGTTCCTTATTGCTCGAGGAGAAAGAAAGGGGGGAGGAGGGAAGAAGTAGAACAAAGGCTCAAAACTCACTATCTGCTTCTGTGTCCTCGTCTTTGACTATCACCAGAGCTGACCTATGTCATGTTCGCTACCTATCTCAGCCTACCTCACGTACAAAAACAAACCAACCTGTCTCTAACCTGCCACACCAATATGCTACCCTTCAGGACCGACCAAGTCTGCGAACCTGGCTCCCCCTTCGTTCTCTTTCGCTACGATATCCCGCCTCCGTCCGTCAGCAAATCGCGTTCCCTGACAATGAGGATGGGGGATCGACCTTTCCGCCTGGGATTTGGGCTTCCTCCCCAAGTCTGGTCTCGACCCGACGTCAGCTTGTTCGCGACCTCACACCCAAAAATGACGACTTCCGATGAATCTTAGTTCAGAGATCAGATTGGAGCTTCCTGAACTCGACCACGGGTCAATGGAGGCGACTGATTGAGCGACCGCGATGCGACGACATGGACGTTTCGAGGACAGAAAGCCGTCTTCCTGAAAAAGCGTGAATGGTCTCGACAACGATGACGGTCAGGGGATCAAGTTCGCTGACCCATGACACTCTCGACCGCCGTCAAAAGCACCTTGCTTCGTCGATCCAATCGCCTCGAGCAAGTGAACGAAAGAATGTCAATCCTTTCTCTACCTTGACCAAGAACATTCGGTTCCCTTCCGTTCAGCTCTCCCATACCTCATAGACGCTCAGGGTGTTGTGTTCAACTCCGACGACGGAGAAAATAAACCTTCGATTTCATCCTTCAAGCCGAGGCTCCTCTTTCTCCTTGCTATCTCATCGTCCACATCATCTTTGATAGCTTCTACGAACGACAGTGCTAGTAGACGATTATGAGGTTTCAAACGGACGCTGGTCGAGATGTCGAACGACGAAACCCTAGACGCGAGCGATATTATAACGACGAAAACAAAGAACCCCGACAAGACGTCGCGGATGGCAACCCACTAGTCACATTCCGATCTGAAAGAAGAAAGGATCAGGCTGTAGCGGCGGGAAAAGTACGAGGTAGAGAGAGGAGTGAATGGGGGTTCGATGCTTAGTTTTCTCCCTTGGTACTCTTTTTTCTTCTCTTTCCTCTGAATTTTTTGCTTATGTCATGAACCACATCAACGAATGGTATCTCCAGCTGAATGGATGTCTCTACAATCTTGCAGGTTGCTGCTATCAACCTGGCTCGATTTGTCGTCGTCGTCATCATCGGTTGAGTGCAAAGGCAAGAACCGAGAAGTTGCTTTCTCTGTATTTATGGAGGGGGTTGGTAGAGGACCTCGTCGTCGATGGCCAACCGTAGGATTTGTAGCCTAAGCGATGCCGATCGTAACAGACAGGAAGCTGTGCGGGTCTCTTGTTTGACCTTGTCGCTGCGATTTTCTCGCCTCCCGGTTTCATTGCTCGTTGCACTGCCCAGACGTCTGGTGCTATTCAGGTCGGATCAGAACTATCTCGGATAACAGGGAAACACCGGAGGAATATTGATCAGACGAAGTCCAAGACTCTGGGCGTGCATCTCGTTCGCACTGATCCCGGACGTCCGCACCAAGCGACGATCTCTCCGCCTTGGTGAGAGTAGTGTACACAGGATGATAGGAATGCTATGCTCCCGTGGAGAGGATGCTTTGCCCGCGGTCGAAGATTTGAGAGGGGGTCGAGAAATAGAAGGATCGACGGCCGGCACGAGGATGCTGCGATGCCGGCCAATGTTGACCCCTGAATGGGACTGATCTGATTCCCTCGTCGCCCTCTAGGATTTGGGATGGAACGATATGGGACTTTAGCCAGCTTAGGCAGCTGGACGTCCAAGGGCATGTCGTCGGAATGGATGGTCAAGTTGAAGGAGAATCTAAGGGAAACTCTGTTGAATGACGAAGCCAAGAAGATCCGCGGTTTTAGAGACAAAACGCGGGGTAAATCGAAAAGGACGCGACTGATCTTGAGTTGAAAGATTGTGCCTTCCGTCCTCTTCCCTCTCCCTCCAACCCTCATCTTCCCTTGTCCTCGTCTGTCCCACTCCCTTCCCACTCCTCTATCCCCTTTCCTCAAGCAAGCAGGTCTAGCTTTAAACCACACACACACACAACCACAACACACAACACCTCAACGCAGAAGCAAGCTTTGACAGCACCCACTTTCTCTTCCCTACCTTCTACTCATTCAAATCTTCCAACCCAACCTATCTCACTACTCATCCCTTCCTTCCCACCCAACTAACTCAACACGCCCACAAATAATACCAACCACGAAACCTAACAACAAGACTCAACCGAATCATGCACTTCTCCACCTTCCTCAACGTCCTTGTCCCCGTCGCATCGCTCCTCACTTTGAGCGTCCATGTCGAAGCTCGCTCCTCTGGTCACGGCGGTCGACGATCCCATCACGCCGCCGCTGCTCGGCGACTTCCCAAGCCCGTCTCCGATCGAGACCTCTACCTCGCTGCAGCCCACCAAGCTCGAGGTGAGAATCCATCGCCAAAGCCTCTTCGAAAGCGAGGATCGACTGGTTGTTCGACTGGTTCGACCAATTCATCGTCTACCTATCCCGTCGCTTCCCCCACCTTTGCTTCGGTCGTTTCGTCGGCTGCTGCTTCGGTCGCTTCGTCGGCCGCTGCTTCGTCAGTCGTCAACGTCGGTGCCAACGTCGAGACTGCATCTCCTGTCGCTTCGACTTCTTCCTCCGCGCCCTCCGCCAGTGCTACTTCTCAATATAACTCACCTTGGAAGCTTCAGAACGAGGCAGTAAGTTTCTCGTCGTATGCACTCTCACCTAGGTTTCGCTTGGTTGCCCGCTTCGCTTCTTCCGCTAACAACTTGCATTTTTGTTTCTTCTCATCTTACTTTCAGTCTGGCAACACCTTCTTTGACCAATGGAACGTCTGGTCCTACTCCGATCCTACTCACGGAACGGTCAACGTGAGTGATTCTTGCCTACGACCGCTGCGATTCGATCGATGGATGGAGTTGTGTTTCTTTCGTAAACTGACTGTCAGTCTACTTACTCTGCTTCGGGTGAACGCCTTAGTACGTCGATCAAGGAACCGCTTGGAACGAGAAGCTCATCTACGTCAAAGACAATGGAAACGCCGTCATGACTGTCGATAACACCCAGCAGGTCTCGGGAGGTCGAAACTCGGTCCGACTTCACCACAAGACCGTTTTCAACGGCGGTCTTCTCATCTTTGACGCCGTTCATATGCCTACTGGTTGCGGTGTCTGTCAGTGCCTCATTTCCTTTCCTTCCTCTACGGTTTCCTTGCGCATGCATAAACTGACGGCACGCATTTTCTCTCTTGACTCGCTCCTTCATGGAATCCGTCGCCATCACTGTGCTCGTCGTCATCAGGGCCCGCCTTCTGGTCCAATGGTCCTGACTGGCCCAACGGTGGAGAGATTGATATCCTCGAAGGTGTTAACCTTTTCACTGAGAACCAAGTTTCCGTTCACACCTCCGACGGTTGCACCATCCCCGAGGACTATGGAGCCACCGGTACCCTCACGGGTGGAAACTTTGATCAACACAACTGCGCCGCTTACGCTACCGGTAACCAGGGATGCGGCATGAGGTCATCATCTGCCAACAACTACGGAGCTCCCTTCAACACTAACGGCGGAGGTGTCTACGCCAGTGAGCTTAACTAGCGTCACAATCTCTTGTTCCATCACGTTGCTTCGCTGACGTCCAACTGCCGCTACCTCGTTTTGCTCTCCGTCGTAGTGAAATGGGACGACAGCGGTATCTCGGTCTACTTCTTCCCTCGAAACGCCATTCCTGATGATATCACTGCTGGCGAGCCGATGCCCTCCACCTGGGGTCTTCCAATGGGAAACTACCCTTCTACCTCTTGCAACCCTTACACGTTCTTCAAGGACCACTTTGCTATCCTCGTGAGTCTTGTCTTTCCCCATTGTCAACATCGTGTGTCGCACATCAGTCGCTCCATCGAGCAATTGCTGATCTTACATTACCTATCCATTTGGCTCTTTCGGAATGTCTTAGAACACCACCTTCTGCGGTGATTGGGCTGGTAGCGTTTGGAACCAATCCGGTTGGGCCGGTCAATCGACATCCTGTGCCGCCTCGACTGGGTACAGCACTTGCGAAGATTACGTCCTTAACCAGGGCTCCAAGATGGATCAGGCTTTCTGGGAGGTGAGTTGATGGAACGCTCTGATCTAGATTGATTGTTAAGGTGGTCAAGGGAGAAGAAGACTGTAGTCCTGACTCTGTCCGTTTTCTTCTTCTCTGTACTACTCTCTTCCACCTCTCGGTTGTGTTACCTTGAACAGATCAAGTACATGAAGATGTACCAACCCAAGTGATCAACCTCGTTCCTTCGAACTCGTCCAAACTATAGTCCCCGTCGCTTCACCATGAACCTGCTTCGCCTACCCTCCTCTCGACGTTGAACGTCGTCGTGCCTCATGATGCCTCCTTTGATCTCCTTTCCTTTTTGTTTCTCCCCCTCGTCGGTTCTCTGTTTCCGCGTTTTGTCGTTCGTTATTTCTCTTTCTTGTCTCCTTGATCTTGGTTCCTGTCCTTGTCTCCCTCGCTCTCTGCCTCCCATCTTCCCTTCATCGGCTCCTCGCCCCTCTTCCGTTCCGTGTTCGGAGGAATCAGGTTTCGAGTCCTCCCCTCTCCTAACCAAGCTTGGTCTTGTGTCCTTTCCCCTGCATTTGTGTCGTCGTGTGGTCCTTTGTTTTAAAATACTCCCTTCACCTCACATCATCGCATGCTGGTCCATGTTTCACCCAAACTCATTCTTCCCCAACCCCCACTCGTCTATCTATCCCCCATCTCCTCTCTCTTCTGCTGCCTCCCATGGTATGCTTCTCTCTATTGGCGTTGAGCGTCATGCCCCTCCGTACCCTTTATGCTCTCTCTCTCTCTCACTGAGTTTGATTGTCCCCATTTGCTTCTTAATACAATGAACGCAACAACAAAATCCTCTCCGAAAAAAACAAAACAAAAAAAAAACAAGCAGTTGTATGTGTGTGCGTTCGATCTGGGATCACTCGTCTGTGCACACATGAGTCACGCCTTTGAAAGGGAAACCGACAAAATCAACTGAAAAAGAAAGCGAAGCTAATACATTAACATGAGATATGAGGTCGGTAAGGATGAAGTCGTTTCTCGAAACGAATTTCTTTGAGGTCGTTGAACGATGATGCGATATGATATGACTCAATTAAAGAAAAGAAAAGTAAAGTAAAGTAAAGGTAAGGGGTACGGTTGGAGAACAGTTGAGGAGGTTTGGGTGAGCATGTTACGTAGGTAAATCATGAACGCAATGAGGGTTGGTGGGTGAAGCCGTCTGATGATGAGCGATTCGGAAAATGGAGATTGCAAGAGAACATCTGTCGTTGTGAGTGACTCGCTCGATGGTATGAGAGAAGAGAAAAAGAATGAAGCAGAGGGGAAGGGGGATGTGGATGGGAGGTCGGAAAGGTAACAAAGGAAGGAACCGAATTGAGGTGACTGAGATGAGATGGGGTTTGTGCAAGATGGTTTTACGTCGTGATCGGTGAAGAAGAGGAGCTTTGTTTGAGATGACGGTGACAGAAACCGAGCCGAGCAGACAAGATGAAACACAGATGAGTTACATTAGCAGCGAATTGAAACCGAAGTGGGGATGGTCAAGGGCCATGACGCAGGGACGAATCAGATCGCAGCACGAGTAAGGTTGAGGGTCGTGCGGGGCAAGAAGAAGGAGGTCCCGGACTTACTCCTTCTGCTTTGCAGCTAATTTGGCTTCAAACTTTGCGAATTCGTCGAGAGCGATAATCTCTTCATCGTCGAGGATCTGAGATGCCGCGCAGTAAATCACAAAGAAGAGGGAAGACCAGGCAAGGGAACGTAAGTCTCATCGATTCGGGGTCGCTTCAAATTTCGCAAGATTCAAATGTCAAAGTAAAAGAAAAATCTAGTCCACCTGTTCAACGCCTTTGACCTCCGGGACGTAGTGCATGAGCATCCTCTAAAAGGAAGAGGGAGAAAGGAAAACCACGTCCAGACAATCAGCCTTCTCAGTAGCAAAACATGACAAGATGTTGAAATAGGACGAACCTCAACTCCACTCTTGAGGGTGACAGCACTACTCGCGCAACCTCTGCAACTACCCTTAAGCTTGATCCTCACCATGCCATCGGTGTCCTCCCCAAAGCCCATAAACTCAAGGTCGCCTCCATCGTCCATGATACTCGGTCTGATCCGAGTGGCGAGCAACTCCTTAATCATGGCGAGGACTTCTGAATCATCGTCATTGATCCTCGTATCAGCAGGTTCTTCGTCACCAGCGACAGCCTCTTCCGAGCCTTCCTTGAAGAGAGGAGCACCAGAGGCAAAGTGTTCCATGATGAGAGAGAAGACTTCTGGCTTGATCAGGGACCAATTGGTGTCATCGTCCTTGAGGACAGCGACAAAGTCTGGACCGTAGAAAACTGATTTGACGCCATCGATCCCCATGAGTCGAAGAGCGAGGGGGGAAGAGAGAGCGGACTTTGTAGTGAGGAACTCATGGGTACCACCAGAGGACAGGACGGGCGTGCCGGGAATGAATTGGAGCGAGTTGGGGTTGGGGGTCGTTTGGGTTTGAACAAAGAGTGAGCGAGCTACATCGAAGGTTTTGATGTCCGGGAAAGAAGGGGAGATGAAGTGAGGAATCAGAAGGGAAAGTGGAAAGCGAGAGAGGTGATAGGGTCGTCATCGATCCTTTGTCAGCAAATCAAGGCGTCGAGTGGAGGATTATCCAGGTTTACAGTCGGAAGGAACGAGAGAAACATACATAGTCTAGGCGAAAGAATTCTGAGTCTGGACGAGGACGAAGAAACAACGACGTTTGGTGACGCTGTCGCAGACCGAAGAAGGGAGAAGGACCGGGTGGCGAAGGATGAGGCTTTCGGTATCGAACGAGCAGATGGACCAGTTCTTGACTTGAGGGATCTGAGGATAGTGGACGTGGAACTGGAAGCGGTCATGACGGAGAAGGATTGTATCGGCGTGAGCTGAGGTAAGAACGGTGGAGGTCCGAGGTAGAGTGGACCAGCGAGGAGAGAACTGAGATCGAAACGGACCTTTTGGGTGAGCGCATACATCCACCTCCCCGAACATGGTCGTACGTCTGCACCCCTCTAGGCCCTGTTATCGATTCACTCTGACCCTCTCCTCTTGCTTGCCAACTCACAGCGAATCATCATCAAAGGAGGGTCAGTCCTCCATCGACCTACTCAGATCGTGCGCTCGAAATCCGCTTTCTTACGCCCTTGCTCCTTCCTTCCATCTTAACAGTATCTGGCGTAATACTGAGGATGAGATTCTCAAAGCCGCGATCAGTAAATATGGTAAAAATGTGAGTGGGTCTATCCATTGCACACGGCATAGACGCGACCCTTGCATTCGACCTCTTCGCGTGATCCTTCTCATCCTTTTCTCTGTCGATCATCTGCTGACCATCACCCTTACTTCTTGCAACTCGCATAGCAATGGGCTCGAATTTCATCCCTACTCGTCCGAAAGACGCCTAAACAGTGCAAGGCCCGGTGCGTGCCCTTCTCGTTCCCTGGCTCGATCTCAGGTGCTGGTCAATTCTGACGTTCCATCACCCCATTCTGACTAGTTGGTACGAGTGGCTCGACCCGTCTATCAAGAAGGTCGAATGGTCAAAGGTAGAACCCTTTGCCGTCTTCCTTAGCCTTGTTCTGACGTCAAGACTCGTACTCATCATATCGCGACCTTGCCTTCGTGACTTTGCTTGTCCTCGCTCTTCATTCTGCATCCCTCACGACACCATTGAATCCATCGACCTTCAGACTGAGGATGAAAAGCTCCTCCACCTAGCCAAGCTGATGCCAACCCAGTGGCGAACAATCGCACCCATTGTCGGACGAACGGCGACTCAATGTCTCGAGCGATATCAGAAGCTACTCGATGAAGCAGAGGCAAAGGAAAATGAAGAGCTCGGACTCAGTGGACCAGGTGGGCCGGAAGCTGGACCGAGTGCGGACGATGTTAGGAGGCTAAGGCCAGGAGAGGTCGATCCCGACCCTGAGACCAAACCTGCTCGACCGGATCCAATTGATATGGACGAGGATGGTGAGTGCTATATCCCTTGGATACAGATCCTACAATGACATCCAGCTGACTCGTCCGTTTGCAATTCGTAGAGAAGGAGATGCTCTCAGAGGCTCGAGCTAGGCTGGCTAACACGCAGGGAAAGAAGGCCAAGCGGAAGGCTCGAGAGCGTCAACTCGAGGAGGCTCGAAGGCTTGCCGTTCTCCAGAAAAAGAGAGAGCTTAAGGCTGCTGGTATCATGTGGGTTTTTTGTCTTTCTAACTTGGTCCAGCTCACGATGGCCAGTTTCCGTTAACGTTGGCTCTCGATCGACGTACGTTCGTGCTCTCCAGGACCAAGTCGAAACCCAAGGCAAAAAAGAATCAGATGGACTACAACGTCGACATTCCTTTCAACAAGCAACCCGTCGCCGGCTTCTACGACACCTCTGACGAAAAGAATCGACACTATGCCGCTCCTATCGGACGATCTCTCGCCAAGCTTGAGGCCAACGGCAAGCGAAGACCCGAAGAAGACGAGGCTGCTGAGAAGGCGAAGAAAAAGGCCAAGACTGATTCCAAGTCTGAGAATGGGAACTCGACCTTCGTCGCCGCCAGAGACGCTCAGATCAAGAAGCTCAAGGAAGCCGAGCAGATTGGTACGAGGCGACGACTCGTCCTGCCAGGACCTCAAGTCGGAGAGGCTGAGCTCGAAGAGATTGTTAAGATTGGTCAGGCGGGTGAGAGGAGTCGAGAGTTGGTTGATGGAGAAGGAGACGAGGCGAGCGGCAGGCTATTGGGCGATTACGAGAGCTTAGGCAAGGCCAAGATGGCGAGGACTCCTAGGACGGCTCCAGAGCGTGAGTCTAGATGCCTCGCTCTACCCCCTTGCTTTGCTCTCTGTCTTGCTGAAAGTTGACGCGTCGTCTGGTCTGCTTCGAACTAATCCATAGAGGACAACATCATGGCCGAAGCTCGAAATCTACGAAACATGATCCACACCCAGACTCCTCTTCTCGGCGACGAGAACACCCCACTTCACGAGCTCGACGGCGGAGGAACCGGTTTCGAAGGTGCTACTCCCCGTCATCACGTTTCTTCCACCCCTAACCCTCTCGCGACGCCCTTCCGAGGAACGAACGGTATCGAATTCGGCGCGACCCCTCGATCCGACGCTGGCGATTCGCTCGCATCCTCGACCCCACTCCGAACACCCATGCGAGATTCACTCAGCATCAACGATGGCTCGATGACCCCGATCGGAGACACTCCTGCCCAAGCGAGACGTCGAGCCAAGGACGCCCTCAGGAGAGGGTTTGCTGGTCTGCCCCAAGCGGAAGACAACTTTGAGGTCGACGATGAGGCACTCGAGGATGCTGAACCAGAGACCGAGGAGGAGGTCGATTTAAGTGAGGAGGACGCGGCAGAGAGAGACGCTAAGCTGGCAAAGGCGAGAGCAGAGGAGGAAGCTAAAGCATTGAACAGGAGGAGCTTGGTTGTACAACAAGGTCTCCCCCGTCCAGTCAACGTCGAGCTGGACGCTTTACTCGGAGAACTTGAGCTTGGCTTCGTCTCTTCTGGAGACGATTCGATCGATCAAGCCTCGAAGCTTGTTGACCGAGAGTTCGCCGAACTTGTCCGACACGATTCCATCACCTACCCACTCCCAGGAACCAAGACCTCCTCTTCTTCCCAAGCAGCTTCATCCTCCTCGTACATTCTTCCAGACGACGAACTCCTCTCGACAGCCAAGAGTCTCCTTCACGCCGAACTCGCATCTGCCATCGGGTTCCCAGGCGCAAACGAAGCTCAAATTAAGCGAGGCATCCTCTCCTCCCTTCCCGACGATCTCGACGACCTTGCCTCATCTCTCTCTTGGGCTCGCCAACGCGAGTCACTTGTCTTTTCCCCCGCCAATGGTGGTCGCTGGGTCGACGCTTCCCTAACCACTGCGGCTGATCGAATCAAGGGCTATCAAATCCTTCTCGAATCCGACCGGGAGCGACTCACCAACGAAGCCGTCGGAGCAGCCAAGATCGAGAAGCGACTCGTCAAGCAGCTCGCCGGTTATCAGATGGTTAATGGCAAGCTGCGAGCTCGAGTGGAAACAGCGTTTGCCGAACTCTCGTCGACGGCGGTCGAGCTGGATGTGTTTGATCGACTGAGGACGCTCGAGGATGGGTCGGCGAAGGTTGGGAGGGTGGAGGGATTGGAGAGAGAGGTGGAGAAGCTGATGAGGAGGGAGGGAGATTTGCAGGACAAGTACAGGTCGCTGGACGAGGAGAGGAGAGTGAGATCGGAGAGGATCGCGAAGAGGGAGGAGGAGATGATGATTGAGGAGGCAGAAAAGGCTCTCGATGCCCAGCAGGAGGCTCAGGAGGGTGGGGAGGCGATGGAAGTTGTTTAGAGATGGCGTCGTGTTCTCGTCAATGGTTGTCGATTTTCTTTTCCTGTTCTGATATAGTTTGTTGTGGGGATTGAGGATGATATGTTGATCATGACTGTTTCGGTTGGAACCAAGCTGTGGTCAAGGAAGTCGAGGAGGATGTTTCTCTGACATCACGAGTTCAGGAGGATCTCGGCGTGGGTTTGCCACGCGACGATGGCCGGCGCTGTGGAGACTCCAGTCAGAATCAGGGGCTGGACCAAATCCCTCGTGGGATTTCTCATTCTACCTCTCATTCATCAACTCAACCCGTCTTGTAGCCCGAATCCAGGATCTTCATTCATTATCCTCTTGACCGAGACAAGTCTTCTCCAGAACATCCAGCCGAAAAACCCCATCTTAACACGAACACCCAACCCAAGAACATCGTTCCCCAACTTCGACTCACCTCTCATATCCCCTCGCTCTGGCCGGCTTGAGTTCATATAGACAATCTCGTCAAGCCAATCCTCCATAGCACCAATTAGAATCTCCCTCGCTCCATTCCCGTCATGGCCGGACGAGAAGCGACTGAGGGTCGACCGTCCTCTGTAGCTGCTGTTCCTGAACACGACAAGTCCTTGTACGTGCCCTCTCTCCTTCCTCGCCTCACCTTCATCAGTCGGGTATCCTGTTCATCCCGACGATACATACGTCTCTGCTCTTCCTTCCGTCTTACCGCGTCGTTCTACTTGCGCATGACTCCTCTTTCGAGCGTCCGCTCGGCTGCGTGTTTCCTCTCTGAATCTTGCCCGGTTAACTCGCTCCGCTTCTCTCGGCTTCTTGACTAGGTTCAGGAACGATGGGACTCCAAGGTACGAAGCCCGAATCCGACTAATCTCCTTCATACTTCTCGCCGGCTCGACTTATCGTACCCTTCGCTGACCCCTCTTCTTACGTACAATCTCAAGGGCCAGGTCAGTCCTGCCTCTTCCCACCCTCGCTATACAGCACATGCTCATCCTGAATTCTTCTCTCTTTGTATCCATACTGGATTAGAACGATGCTCAATTCAGATCAACTCGACGCGCTGACGAAAGTTTGGGAGTCGGTGAGCATGCACATCACGCGTTCTCCTTGACCGATGTCCAGCCTTTAGGGTCTGGCTCGTCATCGGTTCGCTGCACTCGACCTGGACCCTCTCTGATTTGTTTCGCCTGCTTTCAATCTCAGACCAAATTTCCGACGACGAACCAACGTGAAGAACTGGCGGCAAAGATAAACCTGACGTCCCGGAAGGTCCAGGTGGGTAGTCGTTCCCTCATGTTTCCTTTCTCCGCTGCTGCGTCACACGTATATCCCGTCTCAGTCGAGACCGTGATGTTCTGACACATCCTCATCGCAATTTGCTCTTGTGCTCCAACAAAAACAAAATGAGCAGGTTTGGTTCCAAGTGAGTTTGGTCGCAGTCACCCATCATCAAATTGACGTCATATGTACCTTTCTTACTCTATCCTCTCAACAATCGCTCATCTTCAATCTCGGGCTTCTTGACTCTCCTGTCGGCTCTTCAAATGTTCCCAGAATCAACGTCAGAAGCATCGTCGACTCGAGATCCAAGCCGTCGAGTGGGCAGAATCTGCCAACCCTTATGCCGCTGGAACTTCCACTGTTGAAAACAAGCAAGCGCCCCTGCCAGATCGACATCCCACCCCTCTTAAACCTCCAGCTGGGTTTGAGTCTCATCACGCGTCAACAGCTAGCCTAGCTATCCCCTCGAACGTGCAGTCATCTTCTGGATCCCGCCCCCCGGACGATACCCCCGACCTCTCAGTTCAGCCTCAAACTTTTACCTCGCCGGATCATTTACCATCCGCCCCAAACGCCTTCCCTAGTACTGCTCAGATATTTCAGCTTTCCGCCTCGTCCGAGCCAGACGCAACCTCGAGAGATCAACCTACTATCCATCCTGCCGCTTCTGCCCCTTTCTGGCTCTCGTCGACCGACGAGCAAGGGTACGAATGTTTACCTGATCATTCATCCGGTCTTGGAGCACCGCCTCACTTCCGATCTGTCATCTCGCCCGGCACCAGCGTCAAGATCCAACCGGCCTCGCTCACTTCGGCCACAGTCTTTGCTCCACCTCGCCACTCGTTTGCTCAGACGTTTGGATCGCGTGGATCAGCCATCAGGGGGACAGCCATGGACGAAGACGAAGACCTGTCAGAAGTCTGGAGATTAAGAGGCAGCGAGCACGACGTCGCGTATTATGATCCTCAGTCACCCGACGCCAGTGACAGTCGACGGTCGTCATGGCTTGGTAGTTCATCCATTTCCGAAGCTCGGCCGACCAGTGGCTCTTCATCTTCACGACGATCGTCTCTTGCTAGCTCTGCCTTCGCCCCTGTGCTTCCTAGCCTTGATTCGGCTCGGCGGTCTATCGCTAGCACGTCATCCTCCCGCTCATCCTATCCATCATCGTCCATTTCATCTCAGGGAGGGTCAATCTCCTTTCCTCGTTCGCCCCCTTCCGTCTTCAACACCTCTTCGTCCGGTAGCGCCTTCCCTCAAGTGTATCCGTCACACGCCTCGTCGGATCTGACCAGTGGAATACCTCTTCACTCCCCGACGAGCAACACTCCAGGCTCATTACCCAGCTTTAAGGACTTTCTTCTTTCGACCTCTAACCCAGCCAGCCCACCTGGATCTAGCGCTGGCGGAAGTACGAGTCCGGCGAAGAATCAGGGAGGAAGTTTCGTAGTCAGTACGGAGCGACCGTCAGGAAGCATCGGTCGAAGGAATACTGTCAGCAGCGTCGCAAGTAGGTCGTCTAAAGGTAGTGGCAATGGAGGACGATCTAGCGGTATCATGTCATCCTCGCTCATCCTTCCTCCTCCCATCAATACGTCATCCGGATCCTCTTCATCCGATTCCGCTTCTACTTTTCGAGAAACAAGCGGACATATGTGGCCCGCCTCTGCCACCTTCCCAGCAGCGCATACATACACTTCTGGTCCACCTTCTTCAGCCACTTCAGCAGCGACCTCTTCACTCTATCCGGCTTCTCACAGCAGCACTTCTCACACAACCTCATACTCTGGCTCTGGTTCGCAGTCAGGCAACAGTCTGGAAAGTGGGAGCAACATCGATCCCCAGCGCGATCGTCACCAACAGATCGTCTCATTCAGCCCTCATTCTCTCTCTAACCTCGTCAACCAACCACCTGCATCCGACGCGCGCTATTCGTCCTCCAAAATCTCCACAGAACAATCTCATCTGCTGTCCAAATCAAACCACTCTCTTCCAGCTATGCGACCTCGAGCTCCACCACCTCCAGCCATTTCCGATCCATCCAGCCCCTACTTTGTGGATCACCACACCGCATCTAAAATCCTCTCACTGCCACCACCTTCGTCGTCGTCGTCCAGCCTAAGCGGAGCAGGCGGACGGGATATCCTTGGCGTCAGTAGCGCGGGTCCCATCATTGGCCTCGGTCGATGGTCCATCTCAAGCAACGGGAGTAGCAACGGTGGAAGCCATAGCATGACAGGCGATGGTTCATCGAGACCAAGCACGTCGGGCGGAGTCAAAAGAGATCGATCCAAACTGGAAGGAGACGCGTTTGAAGGTGGAAGGAGGAATCGAAGGGGTAGTGACGCAGGCTGAAGGGCATTTGCCCTCTTCGCTTGACAGCCATCTTCTCCGCTTCTACCTCTCTCCCTCATTCTCTCGTTACGTGACTATCCCTATGTGCTTGCTGCGATTTTTTTTCGCTCGGCCCACCATCGTCATCTATAGAGATTCAATCTGCTTTTATCCTCACTACGTCTCTCTTCTCCCTCTTCCTTCCTCCCTCATTTCCCTTCCTCCCTCATTTCCCTTCCCAGTCCTTGTGTAACAGTCCCCATCCACGTATATTTCTCTCTCTCTCGTCCTGACGGATCTCTCGTCCTTTTCAAAAGTCTGCTTGAACTCTCAGCCTCTCTTGTCTTCCACAGGCAACACTACAAGCCTACAACACACTGTATCGCTAGTTCCTCCCCCCCCCCCCCCCCCCTTTTCCCTTCCCTCGGTCTCCCTTTCGATCAATCTCTTTCTTCCTCTCCTGTCCGTCGTTGATCCCACGTCCCTTTTTGTTCTCTCCCACCTACCCACTTCTCCCCCGTTCCTCTTCGCTCTTACGCCCAGTCCATTCATAAAGCTTCCCTCACACATACACTATATTTGCTTTCTTCCCTTTCTCTCTCTCTCTCTCTCTTTTGAACCCAGTCCCCACAGAGGAATCTTCTTTCTCCTCTTTATCTTTACTTTTGAGAGCTTAGCATGGAGTATCGTTTCAAACCTGTGAATCAGAGCGTAACTCGTATGAACGATCTGAATCCAAAGATGAGACAAGGAAGGCAGGAGAGAAAACGAGACCAAAACAATGACGAAAAAAAAGGGGGGGGGGAGGGAGAGATACAGGCCATCTTGCAGAAGAGACAGATGGGATGTCAAGAAGAGGGAAGAAGCAAGGGCCTCAGATTATAGGTAAAGGGGAAGCAGGATTGGGTTGACATTGCTGATATCCGACCATGAGATGAGCTCCTTCTCGTCTGTCCTCCCACCGATAGGGAGAAGGACGGGGAGGGAAAAGAGAACACCGGAAGGCGGAACAGACAAAAGAGACACGTGAAAGAACGAGATGGATATGTTGTCAGCGAGCAGAGCGGTTTCGCAGAAGAGAAACGCTGTGGAAAGATAGGAATGAGAGCGGGGGAAAGGAAGAGAGCGAATCGAAAGCGTACCAATAAGGAACTGTAAAGGCATCTCAACGAGGTGACCCTTGACCTCGCCGAGCTTCTCCTTAAGCTGTTGAACGGACAAAGAACTATCGGCGACGTGTCCAGTCTATAGCAGACAGGGCGAAAGGCAGATAGGCGCGTCGATAGTGAGTGATTTAGGATATTCGCACTGATCAGGGCAACAACGACGTACGGCGATTCCCTGAGGGATGAATTTGTGGTAATCTACCCAGGTTTTGATCTGGTTGTCCGGAGCTGTTTTGAAGACCTCGGAGAACTGCGAGGGAGCAATGATGAGGATGGGAAGCAAGACAGATCCAATCAGTTTCAAAGGAGGACATGGGTAGGGTATAGGGGGTTGAGGCGTTGTGGTTACAATTCGTCTGTTGTTCTTTGCACAGCCATTCCACAGCTAGTGAGGAGACGATGATGAAGAAAGAACAAAACCCGAAGCAAGGAAGAGGACGGAGAGACAAACGGCACGCGTTCGGTAAGTGTATGACTTGAAAGGTGATGGAGAGATTACACATACCGATTGAAACTCGTCAGAGAGGGGGTCTTCGACAAGCTTGTCTGCCTCGCTGTTGAGGAAGTCAGTGTGCTCGTGAGGAGAAGGCAACATCTCAGGTTTAGCGTTCTCTCCATCGACGTGTGCTCCTTGAGGTGGAAGCAGACCGAGATGTTCCTTCCTATCAAATTCAAGAGAAACCCAAGCAGCATCAGTTAACTCACGTTATGGAGATAGATTGACAGACCGCATGGATGGCTGATTTGGGTTAGGGTACGTACATGAGGTTACGACGCCAGGATGAGGCGAATCGAGACGCTTCATACTTTTTGCCGTCCATGAAAGATGGGATGAGATCCAAATCCTCGACGACGAGAGCCTGAGTGGTGTATCCAACAACGGGTTAGGGTGAAGATGTGAGAAGGGAACGTTGTTTGCCAGCCGACTCACAGTCTCTGGAAAACGCCAGCAGAACGAACCAGGCGGTATAAAGACCTCAGCAACAGATTTTCCGACTAGCATGAGTACGAAACGAATAACAAATGACTCAACCAGAATCTCGATCCCCGCACATGCTTCGGTCGTTGAGATTTGCGGATCCGCAGATGACCCCTGAGCATGATTTAATGAAAGGTACGTCAGTGATGAACACAACAAAAATCCCAAAGGACTGGGTGCTTACTTCGATCGTCAACGATCATCAACTTGGAATGGATGTCTGCGGAAAGTCACAGCATCGTTATCAGATTATGGACGCCTCCAACAAGACGCCTCGAGCTATCGGCTAAAACGCACAAACGAGCTCCGTGACAAAGGCGGAGAGCTCCTCCTCTTCTGTTCCCAGCCACTGAGTGTTGGAGAGAGGCGTCGAGTCCTTGAGAGCATGCTGACCGACGTTGTCTGCAACAGCTCGATCGTCTCGAGGGGCAGCGTCTTCGAACCTGTCTCAACGGGAATATCAGACAGGTGCGTGAGCGAAGTCCCGAAATATCTTCGTTGTTGCCAGATGGAGCGCTCACCGAGAGATGATATCAAAAGCCTCCGGAACAGTCTTTGGCAGCGTGATGGTCTGCTTTGTCTTACCTCCCTCATTCGATTCAAGTTGGTTGACTTCGTTAAGTTCGTCCTGGGCGATCTTGATGTTGATCTTACTAGCAGCTTCGTCTCCGACGGAGTCCGCACCGACCCAGACCTTAGCAAGCGCAACCTGGGCCTCGTGAAAGTTGACGCCGCTCTATCGAGGCAAAAGGAAAAAGGTCTCTCAACATGATGGCGAATGTTGGGACAAACGACAAAGAGACAAGAAGAACCGACCTTCTCTTCCATTGTCTTGACAAGCGAACGAGGAGCGTTGATCCGATCGTACGTCCGGAGATTATACCAGCGGATATACTCAGTGGGGTCGTATCCTTCCTTCGCGAT
This sequence comes from Udeniomyces megalosporus, assembly GCA_039545415.1. Taxonomy (NCBI): domain Eukaryota; kingdom Fungi; phylum Basidiomycota; class Tremellomycetes; order Cystofilobasidiales; family Mrakiaceae; genus Udeniomyces; species Udeniomyces megalosporus. Next base: position 598,616 of record BCKM01000006.1, on the reverse strand, counting down.
CATCTCCATGATGGAATGTCCACCTCGATTGATCGACTCATACTGAGCGCCCATGATGGCCTTCAGACCGCCCTCGGCAGATAAATCTCCGGGGAAAGCAGCTGCAGACGAGATTCGGTCAGGTCAAGCGAAGCATCGGGAGACGGAAGATGTAGATGGGAACGCACGAATCTCGGGGATCAGGATGATGACCTACTTTCGGGGAAAGGACAGTGAGTGTAGATCAATGGTAAGCTATCGAGACCCTGAATGCTTACCTTGAACTTCTTGCCTGACCTTGCAGCCGAGAGGATACGAGAAACGAGCGCCGCCCCGATCGTATTGACTACGGGACCCTTGCCCTCAACCGTGTTAGCTAAAAGATAAGAAAAATTGAGCCGAGACAGATGATGTGAGCGAACTGGTCTGACTCTACACATGGGAGCACCGCAACGCACTGATGAAGAACTGGAAGGCCAAAAGCGAGTAATTAGCGCGATGTACCGGTTTCGACCGAAGTCCGCAGTATTCAACGTACCTGGTTTTCGATGTAGATGAAGTGGTTGGCTTCAAGGATCATCTGACCTAAGAATTCCGGGACCGAGAAGATTTCGACATCAGCATCCAAGAATTCAGGCAAAGAAGAAAGAAGATAGATCTCGATCAACTTACAGTAAGCCCTTTGGATTGAATCTATACAGAGAAATCAGACCAAGTTAACAGATAGTCCTATACATTCGAGCAAGAGTTGTTGCGTCCTTACCTTCGACCAGGATACCATGGGACCAATCTCCTGCTGACCGAACGACCTGTACATTCATCGTCCCCTTGGGAACGGGCTCCTCAGCTCGAGGAGCAGTCGAAGGATGGAAGTGATCTACGTTTGAGACAGTAATCGTTAGCTATGACCAATGAAATCCGTAAGACGCTGCAAAGAAAGAAGGTACAGGGATGGGCAAAAGCTCGTCCTCGCTGCGAGAGGAGACAGATAAGCGGAGGTTAGTTGGGTCGAAGTCTAGCCCAACCCAAAGATAACAGCTTGTCGAAGAGGACGTACGTCCAGCCAGTCTTGCAAATGAGGATGCTCCCTTCGTCTCTCTGCCCTCTCGGCGTTTTCTCGCTCTGATTCTGAATCTCCTCTTCGATCCTCGAAGCAATCGATACTGGCACCATAAGGATAGGGCAATGCGAGCCAGTCGTAGTCATCGTCATGTTTGCTGATGAATAGAAGCGAGAAAGCAGGGGGTGAGCGTGTTACTCCTGCCTCGGTGAGGCATTATCTGTTAATCAGTTACGTAGCAGACCGTTGTACTCACTACTTTTGGTGCTTGATAAAATTCCACCGTTCAACAAAAAGCTGGGTAAGATCGATGACTGCAGGTCCAATGATGCTCATCGAGGTGTCGTGCCTTGAGAATGTATAACGAGTCAATTCTGGCAAGATGTAGAAAAGCAGAGGAACAGGGATCTTACCATGGCATTCTAGAGACCTGAGTGATATCTACTGCGTTAGAGACATAATTGGAAACGTTCTGGAAGTCGAGGACTCGAGCCTGACGCACACGGATGTGTAGAGTCGATCAGTAGATGGCCGACGAAGACGGTTGTAAATGAATGAATTGTGGCTCACGTTGTTGTAATCCTGGCCTGGGAAGAGTGTGTTGTGGAAATTTGTCGGATGAACATCGGCCAAAGGGCTAAAGGAAGTAAGGTTCAGCTGGTTTGTCTGGCGAGTGGTGTAGACAATGAAGGACCGACTGACTGATCGTGAGTGCTACCAAAGTTGAAAAGCAGGTCAGCAGATGGCCGAAAAGACCGAACACGTAGACCTGAAAGTTGTTGGGCCAACTCACTCCCATCGCCCGAAACAGAGATCTAGACCTCCGACCGTGGCTCGAGTCGAATCAACAATGGTGACCTTGGAGTGATGAGACCAGAACATAACAATCTCTCCTCCAAGATGATCCGGGTGTCTGATGCACTTGATGTTCGGATGAAGATCTTCCATCCAATGCTGAAAGTACACGCACGCGTCAGCTTCCAGGTTCGTATCGTTACGCGAGTGAAAGCTCACCTTCGTGTGACTGCTGCTCATGGACATGGTAGTATCCACCTCCTTATATACGATGATACTGCAATCAAATTTGAAACAGAACGATCAGTTTACCGACAGGAGATCTACAAGGAGATACAACAAGACACGCAATTGTTCTCCATCTTACTAGATTCTGACACCCTGCTCAGCCTTTCTCTTCAGAAGCCTGTCCAGTCGGTACTCGGGATGCTGAGCTGGAGGCCTCCTCATATAGAGCTCGGGGGTCAACCCTACGAAAAGGACCACCTCTATTAGTCCAACATACAACGCGACCTTACCATGGCTAGTGATCCGATAACATACACCAATCCATGATCATGATTGATTCCTTTGCTTCTTCAATCAAAGTTGAAGACGCCCAGAAAAAGTCATGACCGTCGATATGAGAGCGAACGATGTTATTGGACGTCTCGACCGAGAAAGAGTTGAATCGATGCTGGTCCCGGATCGCCTGAAGCTGACGATCGACTTCCTGTGTGGCAAGATCCGGTGTTTGGTGCGTGGAAATTTCAGAAGGAAAAGTATTATGGCGCGTTCGTGAGCGTCGTATCTGGATCGCACGTCGTTAGGCCGAGGGACCGACCTGTTCGTGTTCTTCGTCGTGCCGATGATTCGGGTTGTAGAGAGTCTTGACGGATTCCTTGAACATTGCTCGGTGTGCAGAGTCGAGGAGCTTCGCCTTCCCCTTGAGGGAGTGGCTCAGAGAGTCCATCTTATCCTTGAACTTGGACATTTCGTAGACGATGGTGGATGGGGATAATCTCACGGGGGCCTCGAATGAGACCTCACCTGTGAAGCTGCGGAGCTTCCTTTTTCTTTCTCAGCCGAACGTACATCGTCATAAATTGTTGACGACTACAATCCGAGTTGATAATCCAGGTGAACCATTATAGTCTCTAATCTTCACACCAGATTTTGATTCTCGCGTTTCTCTATCATGACATCATCACCCTCTCCTTTAGATTCCTGCTCGGTCCATCCACATCTCCAGGATCTGCAAGAATGAAGTGGGCTGTGAGCACCTCGAGCAGCCGTCGCCAGGTAGGATCGGCCTCTCACATTTCTAGCCTTGTTGGAGCTGCTACCGTCAACGTCTCCGTCGACCCTCAAGCATTCGACTCGACCCCCTCGATCCGCACCCAACCTGCTGTCCTTGAACGCTCGTTCGCCATCCTCTCCAAGCACCATCACGCCGATGGGGAACCGCGGCTCGAAGTCGAATTCCTTGAGCGGAGTAGGCAGGGGCAGGGCAGCAGACGTGCTCGAGGGCAGAGACGAAGGGGCTGGAGGAGGGTCGAGAAGGAAGAGAGCCGAGCATGGATGGGATGAGATATAGTTCTGAGCGACCAACGCTGAAGCAGAGCGGGCCAGGAGGACAGGAGGGAAGATGTGTGCCGAGAGCCTAATCTGGTCGGCGAGCACTTTGAACGGCAAGAAAACAGATTAGCGAATTGACGGGAATCCCCGAATGCTGAGAAATCTTCATACCGGTAGTCATGTAGTCCAACAGCTTTTCTGAGCTGTCGGGCATATCAGCGGGAGGGGCGATGTCGATCTTGAAGGAGAGAACAGCTCGGTTAGGGACAATCAGGCCTTCCGAGGACGAATTCAATCCACAACCTACCTCGATACAAGTAAACCCCTTGGAAGATAACATCGCTGACCAATCTGTCCAGTCCGTCGCGTTCGATGTCTTGTCCCATTCTGATGTCGAGAGAAACACGAGAGGAGTAGGCACCTCTCGTGGGGCCTAGAGAGAGAAGAAGCATCCGGATGATGGACCTCAATGTCCTAGTCAACGAGGCACAGGACGAAACATACCATCGGTGAAGCCTCCCGAACGAGGTATCTCTTGACAGCAGAGCTGTTCTGACGCGAAAGAGTGGATGAGGAGAAGAGCCCAAACGAGGAAAGGGCTAAACTAGCAAGATTGACATTGAGCGAGGGTTGCTGCTGGTCGGAGATTGCGAAAGAGGCGAGTCAGTACCTAGAGGTTTTATTGAGGTCCGGAGCTGCGAGAATATTGAGCTTGTTCCGAGCATGATGGGCAGATGGAAGAGCTAGTCAAGAGAAGAAGGCGTTGGATGTTGAGAAGGACTTGGGCCCTTCTCGATGACGTTTCTCCAACCCCCAACATCCACCTAACCGAGCTCTCGACCCGCTTGCCATGTCCCGCCCCACTACACCCTCAGCAAAGCAGACGTATCTCCCCATGGACATCCTACTCGCCCAACTCGATACCCTCGAGCTTCTGCAGGCGATGTACCCTCTTCCTAGCGAACTCGAGGTCCTTCAACCAACCCCAACCCAAATATCCTTCCTTCGAGTCATCCTTGACTCATCTGGACCGCTACCAACTACCTTGCCACCTTCTATCCGAATCCTCATCCGGACCTCAATCGACGATAACCCTAAGTTTACGACTGAGCTCGAAGTCTCGATTCCTCTGGTGGTTGACCTCAAGTCGACTCTTTATCTTCGGCAATCGAGTTGGATGAGCAATTCTCAGTATCAGGAGCTGATTGAATTGCTGCCAGAGAGAGCTCAGTCGTCTGGACCAGAGGATGAAGCGGTCGTGGAGGATGTCTTGTTGCTCGTCGAAGTACTCAGAGAACAAGGTCCTGGGTTCCTTCCTGTCGAACCACTCGGATCGGCACCGGTGGATGAGCGGTCAGCTGATTCAGGCGGGATGGATCGAGTTTGGTTCTGGTTGTGCGTACATGTATTGTCGATCTCGCGATACTGCCATGATCGGCTGCCAGATATCATGCCGTTTTACCTTGTTCTGACCGTAATCGCGCTTCACGAAACCATCAGACCATCACTTTCGACTAAAGAGAAGCGTAACGATATCACCTCCGAAGCTCCTTCGTGGGGTCTCACTGGATTTGTGTTGGCAGGTTGGTTGTCTTGCTCCTGCTAGGACTGAAGCGTTCGTGTCCGTTGTCCTGCTCACATTTCCACTTGACCGGCGCTATGACCTTATCACTGGTGCTCACAGGAAAGCCTGGGATACTAGGTGTTGAAGGATCGCCTGACTCTATCGACAGGTTTTTGAACTGGATCAAAACCGTCAGCTGGGGTGACATACCCTCTTTCCAGGTTAGTCCTTCGAGTCCTTTTTTCTTTATCTGCTTGAGCTGTCTACTAGTGCCTAGGATCTGGCCTTACAAACGCTCGTCAACTTGGGTTCACAGAAGAAGATTACGGAACGTCATCGAGAGATGGGTATCACTGAGCGCCTATTTGACGGCTTTTGCGAGATTACCGACCTGATCACGCATAGGGTATGCCAACGATATGAGTTCTTGTCACTCTGCATACATCTCGGCTCTGCTTACTCTTGCTCTTCCCCTACTATACAGGGTCATCACGGAAACAGAGGCGAGATGGGAGAGGTCAGGGAGTGGATCGAGGCTCGGGGTGTTGGACCAGAGGTATTGGGCAAGGTACTCAACCTGGGGTGATTTGGTGACATATATGATGTGGTACAAGATCCCGATGTGGCACAAGATCGCGATGCGGTCTTTGGTCAACTAGCAATACCTTCCGTTCGTCCGGGGCCAGGGCACTCCGGATCTGGTAAGGGGGCGAGATGCGAATTGAACTGGATTTAGACAAACGATCCATCGCTGAGGTAGTCTTGCTTGCACCAGTCGGATCCTTGCGCGGGGCAAGCTGAGGAAGAGGGCATGAAGATGGACACTTAAGGCGACCGAAGAAAGAGGACGAATGGCGCGGTGGACCGATTCCCTTCCCGTCGACCCTCGTCACTTCCACCGTTCGATCCGACTCGTGTCTGTCGCCCAGTACTCCCACTTTCCTATTTACACTCAACTCTCCGACCGTCGACTCGGAAAAGTCATCGAGTCATGCTCTCGACACCCCTCCTTCGTCGCCAAGACGCTACCGCCCCGCCCGAAACGGACAACGGTTCCCCTGCCATTTCTTCCATCCTCGAATTCCTATACTCAGGATCCCGATCCTCTAGTCAATCTACCTTCGCCTCGCCTTCGTTCGACGCCGCTCAGGGCAGTTATCAAACCCCGACTGGAGGGACGTCGTCTGCTGGACTCGACGGCCAACGCAGCAGTTCGACAGTGCTTATGGTCCTTCTCCCACTCCTCATCGTGCTCTCGACCCTTCTATTCCTCGTTCTCGTCTTTCTCATATTCGTGCTCGTTCTCAAGAAGAAGAGAGGTATCAGGTGAGGCTCGTTGTCTGCGTCATCTTGACCGTATCCCTCGCCGTCTTTGGCCGAGGCGACGGTGATGATTCCTGAGCCGACGCCGAACATCGAGACCCATACAACGAAAGATGCCGTTCTGTCCAGAACGCTGTCGCCTTTCAATGCTACTGTCCTGCAGGAGCATAGCGGGGAGGAAAGCCATACGTCATTTGTCTGAGGCTTTCGACTCGAGAGAGTCAGAGCCGCTTGGGACATCAGCACAATGGTAGAATGATTACCCCCACAGATCCAGCCCTGCCAATTCGATGCATCAGCCTGGACTTTCCTGCAAGATATTTGATGATCTTCGCAGCGGTCGTGCAATTGATCTTGTCGTCGTCTTCATCTCAATCTATGCTGTAATCTCCCGGCTTGGACCATTTGCTGATCCTTCACTGTACATCTGGTGCATCAGGCTCGTGGACGAAGGCGGACCAGTCGATCTTAGCAATGGCGATGGCGTGCAGGGAGAAGGAGGGATAGAGGGCGTCGAAACGCGCTGGCTGGAGAGCCAAGAGCCAGAAGTCCGACAAGGATACCGTCGAGCCAAAGGTACCTACATTTCTCACCTGATTCTTCGTCTTCACCAATCCGGCAAATGGCCGATGACATGACAGATTGATTGACAGACCCCATTGATCCCGATCTGTCCCTTTCAGACTGGCAACTTCACTATCCTCCATCCTCCGTCCCAACCGACATCACACTCTCTCAATTCCTATCCATCCAAGAGAAGGGGGTCTCAGCCTGGTCTTTCGAGCCCGACTACGAGTCAAATCCGTCGGTCTACGTCCAATCGCGGACCGAAGTTACGTTCCTTGCTGACGGACCCGGCATGCCGCCGGAAGAAGGAGGAGGGAACAACGTCATGTGCAACCTACCCCTGCCCAAACTCAATGAGGTCTACTACTGGGAGTGTAAGATGTACGAGAAGCCAGATGGGACGGATGTCAGCGTGGGATTGGCGACGAAACCTTTCCCTTCGTTCCGGTTGCCGGGTACGTCGAGCGTCTCATCTCTAGCCGTGAGATCGAATCCAATATGCTCATCTCTTGCCTCGCTACATGTCTTCCTCACAAAGGCTGGTCCAAATACTCCGTTGCCTATCACTCGGACGGATTCAAGTCGCACAACTTCCCCTTCACTGCGAGCTCGTACGGGCCTCCTCTCGCTCAGGGCGACGTACTCGGCATCGGATACCGGCCGAGAACAGGCACCGTATTCTTCACTCGAAACGGTAGAAAGCACGAGGATGCCTTTGTTGGACTCAATCGCTTCAACCTCTTCCCAGTCGTAGGGGCGACCGGCCCAGCTATCGTGCATGTCAATCTTGGGCAGGCTGGCTTCGTCTTCATCGAAGCAAACGTAAAAAAGTGGGGACTTGCTCCGAGCGTTGGTACGCTTGCTCCCCCGCCAGCTTATGGCAGTGAACGCGGCAGCATCTTGCTCGAGGCCGGGTTTGGAGCTGCTGGTGGGACCACATCGGAAGGAGGCAACAATAGGAGTAGTCCAATTCCGGATAGACGACGAGGAGAGGGAGGCAGTATCGCAGGTTCTTACATTTCAGCTTCATCCATCGCATCCGCATCGACTTCTCGTTCTCAAGGTCAACCCCCTCGTCAGAAGTATCGATCTCGTCGACCCAAACCTCCCTCTGCATCGACGACACCTGTTCACCCTTCACCTCTTCGAGTCGGTGGTAATCCAGCTGCCGATTCGTCCCCCTCCCACTCACGTGCCCAAACAACCTCTACCTTTGCCCAGGCTGCTTCCGATCCTTCCTCGCCATACACCTCTCCTGTTGACCACGACACCGCTCCCCATATTACCCATCGGCCACCCACCATCTCCCCTTCATCGTCTGACGACGACGCCGACTCGAGCAATCTCTCGCCTGATGATTCACCTGCTCCTTCTCCCCCTGGATCGACGGTCAACTTGCTCCGACAACTCTCGTCGTCCCCCTCGGACGAGCATATCAACCCTTTCAACAATCCCCCCACGCCCAACACTCTCGACATCTCTCTTCACTCCCTTCATTCGTCGACGGCCGCTGCAGTCACCTCCTTTGGCGGTCGAGGCAACTCGTCTAATTCTTCCTCCCGTCATCACAGAAGATCGTCCAATTCTCGTACGCCGGCCGCCCAGGATCATCGACTTTCGGTGGCGAGTAACATCACGAGCTCGTCCAACTCGTCTGAAGACACTATCCGTCCACCTCCAAGCTCTCATAGGCACTCGAGAACTGCCTCAGTCATCTCAAGCACCCCGACTAGGGAGGTATCGCCGCCTCACTACTCGCCTCTCGATCCTGTCGTCTACGCGAGTGGTGTCCCGACCGATCTGCCAGCTTGTTCGTCTTCTCCCACCAAAGCATACATTTTCTGGTGACTTGATGTTCTAACCATGTATCTCCTTGCCTCGAACGGACTCGTAGCCATGATCTCCGCCGCATTTGAAGCCGCCGAAAGGGTCGAGTCTCAGCCTTCCTCCGCCTCGAACAACGCAACCGATAACAATTCTCGTCGTCGAGGCCCCCTTGGCTGGTTCTTCAACGGCGAGGAACCGACGAACGGAGGGTCCCCTGCTTGAAAGATTGATTCTCACTCCACCTTGCCTCAAGTCCTTTTGGCGTCTTTTCCCCTGACTCTCGTACTTTTCTTCAGTTTCTTTTTGTATCATCAATCTCAGATATATCTTCCTCTTCACTGTCCTCTTGCCGTCGCCCTCGGTCCGAGCCTTTTTCTAGTTTCTCAACTCGCTATCATCTACCGTTCTTTGCGCCTCTTTTTAACGACTTTCCCTCTTCACCTTGCTGTTGCCATCCTTTTTGTTTTCTTCCCGGGCTCATCTCGGCTTCTAGTTACGAGTTTACTGTGCCACATTCTCGTCACGGAATCGCTGAGTTATCGAGATAAGTGTCAGACGAAGTAGTCATGAGAGATCCGGGAACTGGATCAGTGCGCGTCAGCGAAAGAGATCTATACTCTATATATCCTCCACCTCATCCGATCTCCCTTCCTCCTCTTCCCTCGACATCCTCTTTTTCTCAATCGCGTCACCCTGAGATTGACATTGGACGCCCACAATGGTTCACTTCCAAATCCAAACCCTGCTCGACAAGTCCCTGAGTGATGATCCCGATCTTCGGTAGGTCCAGCATTCGTCGAGCTTCCCCTTCCCCTTTCATGCCGCCCGAACTCAACTCATTGACTGATCCGCCATGGTCGATTGCACGTTACTGTACTCTAGGTTCATGGCTCTTACAGATCTCATCAGCGAGACGTCAAGTCCAAAGTTCGCAATTGATGAACCGACGGAAATCAAGGTGATGGACATGGTCCTCAAGCTGATGGAGGATACCAATGGAGAAGTTAAGAATGCCGGCATCAAGGCGTATGTCTACTCTCAAATCTTGGAGCTGATCTTCATCGAGCGACATGCAAGGTTCTGGGCTAACGGATTCTGCTATCCTCGCTTTTATTCCTATGCCTTGCGTGAATCGCGTCGTCGGACAGTCTTTCTGCTCTCTCTCCGCGTCTGCGCAAAGCTCAAATATCAAAGGTCATTGATCGCTTGATCGTCATGTCCTCTGGCGAAGCCGGCAAAGGGGAGGAGCTTCGAGATGTTGCGAGTCTTGGTAGGCTGCTCTCCATCTCTTCTCGATCCAGAGGATCAGCTGCTTCCTCCTCAGAGTGATCTGATCTCTTCCATCTGTTACTGTGCAGCCCTCAAAACTGTCACGTTCGGAATCGCTCCAGAATCGAGTATAGCGGGCTCCGTCATCGAGAAACTTCCTCTCAGGCTGCTTGCGCAGCTCGATGCAGTACGTCTTTCTGTGCTTCTATATCTGCTAGGACGCAAATCTAATGATATCTTACGAATATTTCAGGCATCTCTTCCACCCCAGCAAACACTGGAGACCCTCGATATCTTATCCGATCTCTTTGTCCGATTCCGTAACCTTGTCCTTGCTCAGAGGGAGCTGCAGAGGGAGGCCCTTCGTGTCCTCGTTGGTCTTTTGTCTACTGGAAGACCGGCAGTTAAGAAGAAAGCCATCATTTCTCTCGGTACGTCCTGTCTATACCTTCCTGCTATCGGTCGCCTTTCTGATACGGCTGTGATTGTGATATTCCCACTGTTGTCTCAATGAAACAGGTGCCCTTGTCTCTTGCTCTTCATCCAAGATTTTCTCCTCTCTATCCGAAACTCTCGTTAACACGCTAAGCTCGAACGATACACCAAAGGAGGTCGCACGAGCTTACGTTCAGCTTGTTGGGACTCTAAGCAGGAGTGCGAGCCAAGAAACTGGTAAAATCTTGAAGGATGTGATGCCAATCATCCTAGAGAGTTGCGGAGACAAACAGGAAGATGAGACGAGAGAGGTTGGATTACAGGTGTGTGGCTCAAGTCTGCCTTCCAAGCCTGTCCGCTATAAAAGTCAGACATACTGAATAAAATCACTTGTGTAACATAGGCCCTCGAGAGCCTTGTCCTTCGATGCCCTTCAGAAGTAACTCCATTCACCGACGAGATTCTTCAAGTTGCGATCGATAGCGTGGCGTACGACCCAGTAAGTGTTCTTCTGGCCTGCTTTAAGTACCTCGAACGTTCAGATGCTGACTTGCTTGTGCTCTACTATAGAACTACGCGGGAGGTGATGACGACGATGATGAGGAGATGGATGATGCTGAAGACGACGACGATGGCGACGACGAATATGACGAAGAGTAGGTCCAGTTGAGTCCCTTGACAAACCCCTCTTGAAGACTGATTTGTCGACCCTTTATTTCAGCTTCGACGATGACGAGGACGAGACCTGGAAGATCCGAAGAAGCTCAGCCAGAGTCCTTTCGGCCGTTGTTTCGACTGTACATACCCGTTCAACCTAGAACTCTTGACGGGTCTCCCATCAATTGACTTGACTGCCATCTGATTGGTCTTCTGCAGAGGTCTGAGCTCCTTGTCGACTTCTACAAAAAACTTTCTCCGACTCTTATCTCTCGTATCTCCGAGCGGGAAGAGTCCGTCCGACTTGAGGTCTTCTCGACCCTCTCGACTCTTCTCAAACAGACACTTGTCTTCGGTCGAAACCCCGAGGCCAGAGTTAATGACGACGGAAGCATGACTCCAAGGAGCCTGAAGCGGAAGCGAGAGAGCGATGAAGAGGGTAGGAGGACTGACAGCTTGGATGATGTCACGATGGATGCTTTAGATGATTCTCAGGCCGCGTAAGTGGAGCATCTCGTTCACATCAGATAAATTTATACAGTCTCTGGACGCCATACTCAAATTTCCTCTGTCTCTAGCCCCATCCGTCTGCTGCGTTCTCAGCTTCCTGCAATGGTGAAGCAGGTCGTCAAACAGCTCAACACCAAGTCTCTCGCAACGAAGCAGTCCGGCTTCACCCTTCTTCGAGATCTGTCCAGTGTTCTGTCTGGCGGTCTCGATGCCGAATCTTCTGTCATCCTGTCTCGAGTCTCCGACACCCTCTCCTCTCATGGTCACAACGTCTCGTCTCCTCTCATCATTGAAGCCCTCAAGTTCCTTGGGCAGTTCTTCGCCAGTCATCCGTCAGCAGTCTGGGAGAAGGAGATCGGCCGGCTCGTCCCTCAAGTCGTTAGCCTCACAAAGGATAAGAACCAGAAAACAAGTGTCGAGGCATTTGTTGTCATTTCCGAGCTCGCAAACAGCATTCGACCCTCAGCAGATCAGCCCCTCTCATCCGATCTCGTACCTGTCGCTGAGAAAGCGTACAAGGCTGCCGTCGAGGTCCTGCAAGGGAGCCTGGCTGATGTCGAAGTTCGGATCAAGGCCATCGAGGCCCTCGCCGTCTGGCTCAACTGTGCGGGTGATGTGATGTCGGCCGACTTCTCGACTTGCTTGGGCGTCTTGTCCAACTGCGTCAACAACGAGACGCTTAGGGTCACCGCTGTCAGAGCTATCGGGAGAGTGTCCGCCGCTGCCCGCTGCCGCGGAGATGTCTTCGGTTCATGGCTGGTGGAGAATCTGGGAACGGTGACCGGACTCTTAGGCAAGGGAAGCCGATCTGTCAAGGCTGCATCGTTCCAGACTTTGAGGCACATTCTTACACGGTCAGTCTGGTCTTCCTCTCGTCGGGTCGGTCTCATCAACTCATAGTCTCCTGACGCTATGCGTATCCGCTTCATATCCGCATCACAGGCTTGACAAGGCGATCCCCCTCGCTTCGGTTGATACCCTCGTCTCCGACCTCACCCCTTACTTGAACGTCGATGACATCTACAACTTTGCGCCGACACTAAGTGTCTTCGCTCTCCTTCTTCGAACTCAGCCTGCCTCCAAACCCAGGCTCGAGACGATACTCCCAACAATCTACGCCATCGCCCGATCTCCCGCCCTCGTCGAGCCTTCTCTTGATTCCGTTCTCGAGTTCCTCTTTGATCTCGTCAAAGTCGAGCCTACCCTCGCCCTCCAAATTGTTCCTGCCCTTGTCGGACCGTTCGGTGAGACGAAAACCATCCCAGACACTACTAGCGGAGAGCTTCGCGCCTTCAGAACTGTGGCCCAGTGCGTCGGTGCGACCGTTTCTGCGTCCGAGAACACAAGCGCTGGTATCATCGCTGAGTTTGCTAAACAGATCGATGTGGGTGCCGTCTTACTTGTTGCTTTCATCGACCGATTGTGTGCTGACTGGTCTCTCATGATAGGTTGCCACCAATGCCTCTGAGCCAACCGTCTTCCTCTCCTTGCTGTGCTTGGGAGAAATCGGTCGAAGCGTGTACGCTAAGAAACCCTTTTGAGAAGCCAAGGCTTGTGGAAGCTGATTTTCTGTACATTGGTGCTTTGTAGCGACATGTCTGGTCATGCCGCTACGTTCGCTCGAATCACCGAGCTCTTCCACGCCTCTCACGATGAGGTTGGAGAGGCTGCTGCCTTTGCTGCCGGTTCGTCCTGATGAGCTTTGACAGATCTCGATCTTCCACGCTCAATCTGCTTTCCGTGACCATCGTTTCGCACACCAGGAAACTTTGCCGTTGGATCCTCCTCATACCTTCCTGCCATCGTTTCGCTTGTCGAGTCGTCAAGTTCGACCAAGGAGATCCGACTCCTGGCACTTCATGCGCTCCGAGAGGCAATCTTCCACTGCTCTCGACCTCAGCTCGAGTCGATTGCGGACTCGCTTTGGGTGCCGCTCTTCGAAGATTCCGAGTCCAATGACGAGGATAACAGACTGATTGTTGCGAGTTGCATCGGAAAACTCACCACTTGCAACCCGGACAAGTATCTGCCTCAGCTTCAAGTGAGACTAGCAATCTTGGAAATGGTTCATCTACGTGATGAACGTGAGCAGCTGATTCAGTGTTATCTTTTCTCTTTACCTACTCTCGGCTAGACTCGACTTCAATCGAACTCGATCAAGACAAGAGCAACTGTCGCCTCGGCCGTTCGGTACACCTTTACCGATACCGACGCGTCGTACGACGATGTCCTCGCTCACATCATCGTTGACTTCCTTCAGCTCATGAAAGACTCTGATCTAGTTCGTCCAACACGATACATCATCACGCATTTGCCTTTCGTTCTCGAGTCTACCCCTGATCCTTGATGTCGCCTTAATTCATCGACCATTCGCCCCTTAGACCGTCCGACGACTCTCTCTAGGCTCACTCAACGCTGCCGCGCAAAACAAGCCCCAGCTTATCCGGGAGCATTTAACTGAGCTGCTTCCTTTGCTCTATGACGAGACTAAAGTCAAGCAGGAGCTCATTCGAACCGTCCAGATGGGTCCCTGGAAACAAGTCTTTGACGATGGACTTGAGACGAGGAAGACTGCATACGAGACCATGTACACTTTGGTACGTTCGCATGTAGTGCTCCAGGTCGATGAAGTGTATGCTGACGAGTCCGTCTTTGTGATGCGATCTTCAGCTCGACACTTGCCTTTCGCGAATCGATCTGCGAACGTATCTTGACCGGGTCGTCGCCGGTCTGGCAGATGCTCCCGAGATCAAGGGTTCGTGGATCTCGATACAGAGCTGGAGACGTTCCTATCAAGCGCGAACTGATTTGCACCCTCCCCTCCATTTCTGCCCAATCAGTCATCTCCTACCTCGCTCTCACTCGTCTCGCGCTCGTCGCTCCAACGTTCATCATTCAGATCCTTGACTCGATTGCTCCCGGTCTTACCGACACCATGAAGGCGTTTGTGCCGGGCAAGGACTCGGTCAAGCAGGACTACGATCGACACGCCGAGATGCAGAGCGTTCGTGTCTAGCCAAGCCTGCAGATATAATCTCTCTCAACCCAATATGCTGACGACTCAATCCTCTTGTCACTTCCCTCTTTTTCGACGTTCCCAGAGTGCACTCAGGACTATCGTCTCGCTGTCCAAGCTGAGTAGCGCCGGAACTACGCCTGCCTTTGAAACTCTCGTAAGTACCCGATCGATTCTGTTCTTGTGACACCCATCTTTTTGCTTACTCAAGTCTTCCCCCGGCTCATCTAGGTCGTTGCTACCAAACGAGGGGAGTTCGCTCGAGCCTGGAACGAGCTCGAGCACTAATCCTCGCATCAAATCCCTCTTGTTCTTCTCCCGTTCTCACTTACTGCTTGGGTTCCTGCACGTGCTCTTCATCTCGCTTCATTTCCTTCTGCTTCTTCTGATGACGTCATGCTCTACCCAGTGAAGTGAATGAGAGAAAAGAAAGAAACCGTCTCGTGCTGGTTTGATATCTCGGTTATAAGTCGGACCGAACGTTTCCGACTTCTCGTTCGAATCATCCCATCCAAAACTCACCCAAACGACCCAATCCTCCTCAGATCCGACTTCAAACGTACTCAACATATTCTCAAGTCATGCCTCTCATCATCGCCTCGAATCCCTCCGCCCACGTCCTCCTCCTCACTCTCGCACGACCACCCATGAATGCCTTCAGCGAGGCCTTCTGGCGGGAGCTCGGAGCGGCATTCGTTAAGATCCGTCATGGTCAACGACTCATGGAAGAGATGAAGGAGGATGTTCGAGTCGTCGTTCTTGCTAGTGGATTGGACAAAGCATTCAGTGCTGGACTGGATCGTAAGTACTCGAGAGAAATGGGTACGGGGGAAGGAAGTCAGCCCTCATGTGACTTACGCAGCCTCTTCCTTTCAACCGTCAATGTGGTCGTTCATGGAGCAGTCAAAGACGCCGGATTTTCGAATGTAGCTTCTCCCGACCTTGATCCAGCTCGAAAGTCGGTCGCATGGTCGGATCACATTCTAGACTTCCAATCCGCCATCACCGCCATCTCTGAAGCTCGAGTCCCAGTTATCTCGGCCATTCACGGCTTCTGCATCGGGTTGGGAGTCGACATCATCGCAGCTTGCGATATCAGGTTGTGTGCGAGCGATACAAAGGTTGGAAGCCAAGCTCTTTTTTTCTTCGACAGAGAATCGATATACTTCTTTGTCTTACTTCCCATTCAATCGTCATGACGTCTTAACATTTTATCCACCTCGATGCGTTTCTCCATCAAATTTAGTTTTCGATCAGAGAAGTCGCTATTGGAATGGCTGCCGACATCGGATCCCTTCAGCGAGTCCCCAAGATTACTGGTAACGATTCTCTCACGAGAGAACTCGCTCTTACCGGTCGATTCTTCAACCCATCGACGGCAATCCAACTCGGGCTCGTCTCACGCGTCGTGGAAGGGTCTCGCCAAGATGTACTCTGTTCGTTCTTTCCTTCTTGTTCTTCTCCTTTTTCTTCTTTGTTTTGTCCAAACCCTCGAGATGTAGTTGATGCTGAACTTGAGCTTGATGTGTTCCATTGTTATCATTGTCCTTTCATCCATGTAGCTGCTGCAATAGATATCGCTGAAGAAATAGCTGAGCTCTCACCCATCGCTACGAGAGGAACGAAACATCTCTTGGATCGTTAGTTCAACAAGAAAAAGACTTCACGTCTCTCTCTCTCGTTCATCTGTCCCCTTTTTTCATGACGAGAACTGAAATACTTGTTGCTGCCTGAAACAACAGACGCTCGAGATCACTCGTCAGTTTCATTCTTTCCTTCCTTAGGCTGTTTTCTTCCTTCTATCTCTTCACAAACTATGGCGAGTGTTTGACTCTCCCTCTCTCTCTCATCCCTCCATACGTTCCTTCCCCTCGGTCCATAGGATTGAAGAAGGTCTCTCCTATACAGCTCTGTACAATTCTGTCGCTTTACAGACTGGCGATCTCGCCCTCGCCATGAAGTCCTTTGGGGATCGAAAACACGCTGGAGTTTCTTCACCCGCCCCTCCAGACTATCCATCGCTCAGAGGGATCGCCTCGAAACTTTGAAATCTGCTCCATGTTCGTTCTTGTTTTCTTTGGGGAACGGTGACGCTGAGGCTGGCATTCGATGCATACGAAACTACGTCACCTTCATCCATCCGTCTTTGAATGTGCACTTGCGGAAGAAAGAGCACATCAGGATCGTCATCATATTCATCGGGTCGTTCAAGCTCGTGTGAAGGGATTCCTTCTCCTCTCTCTAATCTTTTTTTTTCCCCTCGTTCACCCCTTCCAACCCCCTCTTTCCTCTCCTACTCCATGATCTCACCGTTCCTATTGATCCAAGTTCCACCTCTCGGCACACCTGGCGGTAGCTTCGTCGACCTCATGATACCTGTGTAAACCTTTGCACTCTCTCTCGCTTCTCTGTCTTGCTCCACTTCCTTATCTTTCTGAGCCTTCAACTTGGCTTGTTCCGAAGGAGAGGCAAAGGCGTAAGCTCGCTTGAGTCGAGAATTCTCAACGTTGGAACGAAGACTGTCGATTTGGATGTCGACCTTGGCGATATCGTAGAGAAGTTTGCATTCCTTGTGACGTAGGCTTTCGAGGGGGAAAGAAAAGGTAATCATCGAGAGGGTTAAAACAGAAGAAAAAAAAGTCCGATTGAGGATATGAGATGACGGGACGAAACGACGAAAAAAAAAAAGAGAGAAAAGAAAAAAAAAAACTCACTCCAGGAGCAAGACCTCTCTTTCTTCTTCCAAAGCCTTCCTGCCTTCCTCCGACCTCGACATTCTCTCTATTCTAGCCCTCTTCATCTCCTCTATCAGCTCGGATTCTTCCTTCTCCATCTTCTTTGCTTCTTTGAGATCGAGTTGACCTTGAGGAGTGGCAAAGTAGGCATCTCGTTCGAATTGAAGACGAGCTTGAGTTGATTTGTTACGATCTTCGGCGTACATTGTTGCAGAGGCGGCTACATAGTAGCTTGCTAAGTGGGTTGCGTGAGGGGAATGATGCCGGTGAATGTGGGTGGGTTGGGGGGGGGGGGGAGTGAGTTGGGTTTCAAAGTAGATGATTTGAGGGAGTCAAAGGAGATGATGAGACTCATCTCAAAGTCAGCAAAGGGTCAAACTTTAGACCACAACTAATTAACGGCAAGTAGATGACGAACCTGTCATCCAAGTGATCATGACTGTGCGAGGATATTGGGTCCTGAAGGTGATCATGTCGAGAAAGTGTCGGATGTTGATACCGTACGACATAGTTGATGGATTCGATTTTTGTAAGATTAGTTGAGTATGGAGATGAGGAGACGAGATATCAGATGATGGTCGACGGGGCTGTACTGGGTCTGAGAGTTGGGACAGGGTGTCGATTGTTGATGTCGGACCGGAGAAGGACAGACATTCGACATCCCCTCCCCCTCATACATCATCCAACGGTACATGACCACTCGAATGTCTACATCCTCAACGACAACTCTCGGACTTAATCGACTTCTCAACTTGCTTCCAAATAAATCGGATTCAACTCTTGATCTGACCACCATTTACCATCAAGTCCACACCACCTTACCCAAGACGATCTTGAATCGTCAACCGAAATCCTACCTAACTCAACCTGAGCTCGTCCAAATCATGGATCTCAAACTCCTCCTAGGTGTCAACCGACCTTTCCTCAAAGCCCATATCCTGAAACTCAGAGATGATCAAGTCATCAACGCTTCAACCCAAGCTTTCAATCACCTGTTCATCAACACCCATCGTTCCCATCGACGTGATCCTTTGGTTATATCTCAAACCATGACTTACCTCATGAAGCTCAAAGGTGTGGGAGTCGCTACAGCGTCCCTCATATTGAGTCTCGTTTCGGAACATGTACCTTTCTATTCAGACGAGGTTGCAGTCAAACTCTTCTCGTCGTCGTCATCATCGTCGTCACCAACGTCCGCCAATTCTAGTCAACGACAATTCCAACCCAAGTACACCATGTCCGAATACATGCGATTCTTGGATAGGATCGATCGGTCCATCCTGGGCACGGATGAATCGAGGAGGACGTTCGAGAGGAGGATTTGGTCAGAGGTTTTGTGGCAGGAATATGGGGAACCTGGTATTTCAGATGAGACTAGGGGAAAGGAGCATGAGGACCCGCTGGGTGAGAGTGAGCTGAAACAAGGAGATGAGGACGAGGATGAGGATGAGGCAGAGAGGAGACAAGCTGTTATCGGGAAAAAAGGAGGAAAGAGAAAGAGAGACGAGACGGAAGGTACTTCGTCCGTTGTGGCGATAAAGAAGAAGGAACCAAGACTGGACGAAAATCTTGAACCTGCACATCCCAAAGGGAAGAGGGGGAACAGATAATTCGGCGAAGCTGGGTACAGCTTTGGGTGACGTCTAGCTTGGATCTCTACATGTAAGGGTCTGACGCAAGCTCATCATAGATCGGCAAATCGGATCTCAAAGGAAGAGAATTGGACCAAATGGGAATGGGTGTGAGGAAAGAGAAAGAAAACAAGGGACGACGCTCGAGGTGACGGAACGCGGGAAAGAAAAGGCAAATTGGAAAGTCATATGGAAGAGAGGGAGGGTGGAAAAACTAGCTCGGGACGAAGGAGGGAAAAGGAAAAGGAAAAGGAAGAAGAAGAAGAAGAAAAAAACATGCAGAGGCAGAGGCGAAAAGGAAGAAGGGAGGAGATAGTGGCCTGAACAAGGAGTGAAAGTACGATAACGAGAGAGGAAGAGGAGGAAGATAGTGGGACAGAGAGAGAGAAAGAGAGGTGGAAGAAAGTGGATACCGTCAACATGAGAGGAGAGAAAGCAGGGTCGAGCGAAGACGAAGAACCGAGACGGAAAAAGGATGGATGGATGAAGAGGAGAGGGAGCGAGAGAGAACATGAGAAGAGATTCGTCGAGATGATTGAGAGGGAAAGAAGCACATGGGGAAGGCGAGCAATCAAAAGAGGAGAGATCTACTGTGACATGGCTAGACTGAGCAGGCGACCGTCATCCGTTCTACTGCTGGCCAGCCTGGGGAGCACCTCCCTGTTGTTGAGCACCTCCGTAGAAGTCACCCCAACCCCCAGCCTGGGCGGCACCAGGGTTGGCGCCACCTGCTCCGGCTTGCTGTTGCTGTTGAGCCAACATCTGCTGGTAGTAGGCGATAGCGGCCGGGTCTTGCTGGGCCTGGTCGGCCTGACCGGGCATGGCTCCAGCGGCGGGAGCTCCAGGTCTGTTCAACGAGGAACCAAAAATCAGCGTAACGCTCGAAGAACAAAGCCTATGGCAGATGATGAACGTACTGCTGGAAGCCGCCGTAGCCACCAGCGAAGGGGTATTGGCCATAGGCGTTAGGTGGCATGCCGTACATGGCGGGAGGCTGGAAGGACGTTTCGAGGAGCAATGTCAGCTTGTGCCGGTAGCATCCGATGCGGCACGGCTCGCACGTGGATGGTGTGATTAAGTTGCGAATTCTATCACTCACCATACCGTATTGGGGCATGGCTCCTCCAGGCTGCTGACCACCCATTCCACCTCCGGGCTGACCTCCATCCTGACCGGTCGACATCCTGTCCTTGCCCCAAGAGCACTTGACGGGTCGTCCGTGGACGAGCTGACCTTGGAGTTGAACGATGGCCATGGCAGCGTTCTCGTGAGAGTCGAGCTTGACAAAAGCGAATCCTCGGTCGGCCTGCATCCTGATTTCGACGATGTAGCCGTAGCCCTGTGAGTAGGAAACCGGAATGGCAAGGAAAGTGGACAAGACACGACAGTCAAGAATGGGTCATCATCGGCCTAGCGTCGATAGAGAAACGAACCTGGAAGAGAGGGATAAGGTCGGCCTGGGTAGTGTAGGGGATGAGGTTCCCAACGTAGACGGTGCTGTTGAAGGCAGGGGTCTGACCAACGACGACATCGTAGCTGAGAGGTCCACCCTGGAAGTTGATGGGGGCCGGGGCAGTGCCAACTCCTCCAGGTCGAGGACCAGAGGCAGCCATGCCACCAGCAGTACCGGTTCCACCAGTCTGAGTCTTCTACTCGATTGCAAAGACGCGACACGTTTGATACGTTAGCGAAGCGACTTTCTCAAAGCTCCAAGAAAGAGCACAAAGTTACGCATATAGCAGTACTAACCTGGTTGGCCCAGTTGACTCGGATAGCTCGAGATCCAAGCCACTCGCCGTTCATGGTGGCGATAGCCTGTTCGGCGTCGGTCTTGTCTCGGAAGGCGAGGAAACCGTAACCTCGGCTCTTGCCTGAGTGATAGATAGAAAGCTGGATAAGTCCTGGGTGGGTTGCACGATAGATGAGAAAAGGAAACGGACCGGAAGACATGTCCCACATAACTCGGGCGTCCGAGAGAGTTCCAAAGGCACCGAAGGCTTTCTGAAGGACCTCATCGTTGACCTCAGGCGAGAGATCGCCGACGAAGACGTGGAAGTGGCCTTGAGTGTCCTGTGTGAGCAACAGAATTGAGGAACAGAAACAGCGAATGTCAGACCACAGCTTGGACGAGTGAGAGCGGAACATAAACGATTGATACGAACCTCCTTGTTTTGCTGTCCTTGATAGGCCCAGTTGACCTTGATTTCAGTGTCAAAGATCTTTCGGCCGTTGAGTGTCTGGAGAGCGGTCTCAGCAGCTCGCATGTCCATGTACTCGACGAAACCATAGTTGAGGCCACCGTGCTGGTAGTTACGGTCAGGGATGATCTTGACGTTCTGGACGGGGCCAGCGACGGCGAAGATCTCGGTGAGCATGTACTCTGTCGAACATGGATTCAGAACAAGAAGGGATGGAGAAAGAAAGGAACGGACGGAGCCAAGTCAGTCACTTCTTCATCTTCGAGACTTCATCTTCGAGACTCGATCGGATATGGAGGCAAGAACAGAATACATACCAGTGACTCGAGGGGAGAGGTTTCCGACGTAGAGATGGGCTCGCCTGGAGCGAGCAAGGGAGATAGCAAAGAATCACGCGCGAGTGAAAGGGAAAGATGGTCAGAACCTTGAACGGAGCAAGGCTTCGCAGTCAGCCCTAGAGGTTTAGCTTACTTCTATGGAAGGACAAAAAAGGCGACAACAATCCGACGCGTCAGTTTATGTTGCCGGAAGCCGCGACGGTAGCGCCCTCCAAGAATGGGAAGGAAAGCAAAGACGAGCGTAGGAACTCACAGGAGGCTCGCCATCAGGGCCAGCAGGCTGCTGGTTCTGTCCTCCTTCGGGGTTGTAAGGGGGCTGAGCTTGCTGAGTGGGATCCATTGTTGAGATGGTTTGTTTTAGGGTGATGGCGTAGAGTTGGAGAGATGAGACAGAGGAGGCTGCGAGGTCAAGGACCGACGTGCGGCGGAAAAGCGAAATGGGGATCGAAGGTTGACCAAAGAGCGATGCAAACGGGGTGGCAGGTGGTTGGATGATTGGGTTCAAGGAGGAAAAGGGAAAGAGGTTTAGCGATCGACAAGAGCCTCATGTATAGGAGCAGGACTGAGAGGCGAGGCGGACAGGAAAGAGGACGTGATTCCATCAAGGGCATGGCTCAAAGTAGAAGGTGTAATGGGAGAATGATGGTAAGCGACTCACAATGCTGAGTTCAAAGAGGACAGAAACCCTTTTTGAGAGAGGAAAGAGAAAGAGAGAGAGAGGAGAAGAGAAGAGAGGACGGAACGAGATGTAGCGATTCTCGGTGATGGATAAGAGACGAGGAGGAGGAACTCCCCGATTTCACAAAACCCGTCTCTGAAGCATCTTTCAATCCAGTTCATTCCTTCCTATCCGTCGCTACAGCGAGAGCGGTGCAGAATACATCATCAATCACAAGCAAGAAAAGAATCGGCCCAGCAAACGGAACCCGGGTTGACATTCGATCGACCTCCATCCCCACGTCATTTCTTCTCACAGCGCTGTCTACTGCCCAGAAACGTTGAGAAGCATGTTTCCGTTGCTGCTTGGTAGGTAGGTCACGTTCCTGCTCTGACTGAGAGTGGTGGCGACCTCTCGGGCGGTCTCAATCCTCCTAAGGTAAACGAAAGCCTCTCCGGCCTTGTCGAGCGCTCGACCGATCGTGGTGGCGGCCTCAGCCTCTCCCTCTGCTCGGATGACGTTGGCCTGTCGCTCGTGCTCAGCCTGGTCACGCCGAAGAGAAAGGTTGGTTGAGGTCAGCTGGATCGAAAGCTAGAGAGCTATAAGTAAGAAAGAAACCCCACCATCTCGACGATGTACTTGGCTCTCTCGGCATCCTGCTGGGCGATTTGCCTATGAGAGTAGAAGAGGACGGTGAGCGAGTCAAACCGGAAGATTAAACAGCGCAAGCAACTGACTTTTGCTCAACGGCAGTGGTGAACTCCTTTCCAAAGGTCATGTGTGTCTAGGGCAGGTCGTAGATGCATCGTCAACTTGGATTCATAACGTGAATGAGTAGAAGGGTGAAACGACTTACGATCGAGACATCCTCGAGCTGAATGTTGAACTCCTTTGCTCGCTTTAGCAGGTCTGCACGGATCCGAGCCGAGACCTAAACGAGGAGGACAGTCTTGTGTCAGCACCACCCTCTGATCAGTCCAGTCCATCCAGAATCGCAAACTCACCAACTCCCTCTCCTCAATGAGCTCAGCAGCATTGTGTTGGGCAACGATGGCTTTGAGAACCTCGTTACCAACTAAGAACAGATGAAGGACATCAGCTTGAGTCTAGGAACCAGGTAAGGGGTTGGCTGGTTAGACGTACTTGACGGCAGGACACGCTCATCGAAGTCAGTTCCGAGAGTTTGGTAGATTTTCGGGAGGTGCTCGGTGTCGGGTCGAGACAGAATACGAAGAGTTATCGAGACCATCTGAAGATCTGTGACGAGTGGGTTATGAGCGCGACGTGTGGGTGGCTCGCAGGCAAGCCGATGAGGCAGGGAGCTTGTACGAACCCTTGGAACCAGTAGTGGTGTTGATGTTCTGCAAGATGTACGGGGTATAAGGTCAGCTCAATTCATCGATGACGTCGGATCGGGTAAGCTGGAGACGACGAAGGAGTTGGCCCTCACTCTCGGCTTGATTCGGACGTCGTACAGGATGGCCTTCTGGAGCCATGGGATTAGGAAGTGGGTTCCCTCTCCAGTAGCCTGCATGGTTTGAGCCAATTCGATCTGTTAGTTGATATCCGAGACGCCGCATCATTCATAGCGACATGTCGGAAGGGCCACCAAGCTCCCTACCCTCTCCTCCACCGAGCAGCTTTGTGGGTCGAACGAAGCGAGCAAGGAGGCTGAACACGTACGACATCCTTGACACCCGAGAACCGATCGAACATAACAGCCCTGTATCCACCGGGAACATCGTAGATCGCCGATTGGGCAGCAGCAACGGCAAAGAAGCCCGGCACTGGGGAAAGACGCCGGGTTGGATCGATGAAGGATGGGTGGATCAGCTCGGATGTCTGGAGATCAGTGGAGAATAAGAAGGTCCAGGTCTACCAACCGACAAGTTTGGGAAGAAGGTTGAAGAGACCAGCGGACATGACGAGCGAGATGTGGAAGGTAGCGTGAGGGTTGAGAGTGGAAGTTGTGGAGAGGACCTCTTTCTTTATCTTCTGGGCTCTGTCTCAATCATTCGTGTTTTCTCCTCTTCGCTTGAAGCGAGATGTCATGATGGTAAAATTATATCACAGCATGAAATTGACAACAAGTGAACGATAATGTAGAGCCGTGAGAAGAAGGCGGTTTGATGGCTGCCCCATCTCTCGCTAGAACGACGATAGTATAAGAGTGCAACTGCGCAGCCTTAGCTTTGAGGGATCGAAGATTTGATGCCACCATCAGCACACAGTGCGAGAAGAGATGGATGGAGACATGGATGAGTATCACCTACGTGAACACTTTCTACTCGTCATCATCATCGCCATCGAGTCCTTGCTCCTTCGCCAAAGCTATACAGGGACGAAAAACAACGTCGATTAGCTCAATCGAGTGCTCTTGAAGCTCAAGATGATGCGTACCTGCATAATCCAGCTTTTTCCCTCCGCCTCTCCTGCTCCTTCTACCAGTCTCAACAGGAGCTATCTCCTCTTCCTCATCGACTCCAGCTTCTTCCTTCAACGCAGCAAGCTCGTCCTCGGAAACCTCTTCGTCCGAATCGTTCCCAGAGTCATCTCCTCCAGCATCATCGTCGTCCTCATCCTGCTCAGTCGGAATCACCTTGGCCTTTTTCGCATCGGCCTGCGCCTTTTGTTCGGTAGAAAGCATATCGTCTCCACCTTCGTGTCTGACCTCTGGGATGTCATCAGTTACTTTCCTGTCGAGCGATCATCGCGTGTTTAGGGTGACGCAAGGATTGGAGAGCAAAGCAGGAAAATCAGCTAGGTTGGTCTGCTGCTGTAGCACCAATCTGAGCTAACTGACTCTGGGACATTAGCTTCTTCAGCTTCGGCAGTCTCGGCAGTCTTGGTCCCCTCAACAGACGTTTTTGCCCTGTGGTTAATGCGACGGATGGGGTACATTCAGCTCATCTAGCTTAGCAAGGGGGGCAGGTAATGACGTCACTTTTTAGCCTCTGGAACATCAATCCCAGCCTCCTCGGCATCACGCTTGCTAGCTGGAGAACGGTGAGAGCCAACGCAGCAAAAACATACGACATCAGTTGTGATCGTTGCGTCGGAAGGGTCCGAAATGGCCTAATGCTTTCTCCAGGGAACCAGGCTGACCATTGACAGTCGGGATTGGGTCGACAGTTGGAGCGACGATGTCTTGTCCTTCAAGTTCGGAGTTCATGATGAGGGATCGGATGAAGACGAGATGTATGCGTGAGGATGATGGTCGTCAACAAGGGGGCCTCAGAGCGAGATCCGAGGGTCCCTCTGGAATCGCCGAAATCTGAGGTTGGATCGCAACCTAACCTCCTTCTCTCTCTTTCTCTTCTGTCCAAAGCTACAAAGCCGGTCAAGTGCCACGTATGTCGTACTGGTCAGTCCAGTCGGCATATAAAGGCACGCAATGTCGCTCATCCAGCTGACAGTCAAGAATACCGTCGACGGCGCTTCCCCCTTCGTCCGACGCAGTTCTGGCGATCATGTCGACCTTCCTGCATGTACGACGACGCATCCTTTTCAATCTCTCTCCAGCTGGTAGATGACGCTCAAGTCATCTGCTCGACTGTCATCCTATGTCAGCTTCAATTTCTCGCAGAAGACTCTCAAAGGTCGTCGACCAACGGCCGCAACTGAAGCACACCGTACACTCTCAAGAGCAGCTGGGAGTCCTTTGCGTCGGTCAGATACAGTCGCCTGATGTCCCGTAATCTAGAGAGCTTCCACTGAACACTGGCTGAGGTTCTGTTCCGCCATCGTAGCTGTCTCGGATCAATACATCTTCTCGGGTTCTCAAGAACCAAATATCAGCGTCTACGAACGAAGCACGTATCAAGCTCGACCCTCCCTCAAAGGTCACGAAGCAGCTGTGGGGGTCCTAACTGTGGTCGAAGAACGGGGTTGGCTGATCTCAGGGGCAGGTCAGTGATCATTTTGCCTGAATCCATCTTGTATCTGGCTGATGCGAGGCTCCCTCCTGATCTAGGCGACGGTACAATTCGAGTACGCCCTCATAACTTGACCTCAGGTAGACGTGAGTGTGGAAATGCTGACGTCGTAACCAATCTTGCATCAGATCTGGTGTCTCGAATCTCTCGCAACCCTTTTCATCATCGAGCCTCGCGTCCCCGGCAACATATTTTCGATCCTCTTCTCCAACTCGACTTCCACCCTCTATATTGGCTGCCAGTCTACCTCAATTCAATGGATACATCTTCCTGCTACGATGTCAGCTTCACCTGTTGCATCTCCTCCAACTTCTACGCCAACCTCTCCTGTCTCGAGTGCTGCTGCCATGCTTTCTGCAAACGCTCTCGCTCAACCCACTCCTAGATTTAACTCCTCAAGGGTACCAAAGGTAACCAAACCAAAGACCCCAAAACCCTCATCCAGATTCTTCGATTCATGCAAGCCTTCGCCAATCGTCTCACGACCGGACACACCAGTCGAGGCATCGGCGGAGGACCATGGCATGGCCACCAAAGTGGCGCGGGTTCTCACCATCAAGGAAGGCTGCGAGATAAAGGGACATTGGGGCTACGTGTACGCTTTGGCTTGGATTGAGCATGGCGACAAGGACGGCCAGAGCTGGCTGGTCAGTGGGAGCGGGGCGGGAGACGTTAAGGTTGGTCAAATTCAATGCTCTCTCTCATCGATATCAATCTAACTCATCTTTTGCTGTAGATCTGGGAGGTAGTGCCCGATGGTCCTTTGAAACTCATCACGGTCTTCGAGTCAGTTTCCGTCGAGATCCTGCTCTCCGACCTAGTCGAGAAGTTAAACTCCGTGCATTCTTTCTCCATCAGGGACTCATTCGAGGCCATCTTGTCTCTGTCGGCGTCTGAGACTACGCTTTTCGCTGGTACTCAGGATGGAGGGATCAAGGTCTTTGACCTCGAAACCAAGTCACAGATCCGTTTGATCGTCGGACACGAAGTGAGAGCACTTCTCGAGCGCGTTGAAACGCGACTAAATCCGCCACTCACTCAGGATGGCATTCTGCTCTGTTCCAGTCGTCGGTCTTGTCGCTAGCTCGACGCGGCTCCGATCTCTACAGCACTTCCGCAGATGGTCGCATACTGGTTTGTTTCGTGGCACGACCATTGCCCGTCCGCGGTATCATCGCTGACACAATTATACATTCACTAAAACTGGTGTACAGCGTTGGAATTCCTCGTTTGACTGTATCGCCTCGGTACAAGCTCACACCGGTCCTATCCTGAGTAGCATCGTGACAGACGGAGAAGACGGCGAGAGTGAGCTCCTGACAGGCGGAAACGACGGAATGCTGCATGTGAGTGAGTTTACCTTATCATGAACCTAGTAGCATGTTGACATCTCAACGTCGTTGTTCTCTGTCGCAGATCTGGACCGTTAGGCGTGAAGCCATCCAGTCAACGGACAGCATACCTGACGATGACGAGTCAGATTTCCATGGCGGTGAGAAGTCACCAAGAATGTCAAGCCTCGAAATTCGTCACTCGATGTTGATCCCCTATCAACTCTATCGCAGATGTTCTCCTCTACACCTTGTCGAAGCTGATATCCTATCCATCGGTTCCCAACGCTCTGCACCGAGAAGAGTCCGTCTTTGCCTCATCCCGTCCATCTCGTTTTCTACAAACTGTCCATCGACCAGTGCTAACCTGTTGGCTCACTTGGTCGGATACCCTAGCTGTCGCCAAGCCGCAATGTTTCTCAAGAAGACATTCACCCAGCTTGGTGCGTCATCCTCCCTTCTGTCGGGAGCTACAGGAAAGAACCCTCTGGTCCTCGCAACTTTCAAAGGAAAAGAGCCTGCAGAGGGCAAGCCAAAGAAGCGCGTTTTGTTCTATGGTAGGTCTTGAAAAGCTTCAAACGTATCCCTTATCAACCGCTGATATAATTTCCCGCTTCAAGGTCATTACGATGTTGTTCCGGCTGATCCTCCACGCTGGTCATCGGACCCTTGGACGATGACCGGCCGCAATGGCTACTTGTATGGTCGGGGTGTTGCCGACAACAAGGTTAGCTGGATCGTGTTGACATCGACTCGAACGAGTGTCATTTCTTGAATGTGTAAAGCTCCATTCAATTCCCCGTTGACTCATCATCCTCGACCCTTCCCACGCCTCTCGTGCTCAGGGACCCATCCTTGCCGTTGCGACAGCAGCATCTGCTCTGCTCGAGAACCGATCACTTGATGTGGATCTTGTCATGCTTATTGAAGGCGAGGAAGAGGCGGGCAGCGATGGATTCCATGAGGCTGTTCGAACTAACAAGGTCAGCTCCTCATTCGATGACCCAAGTGCAGCAACGTGGCTGACACACAAGTGTACCTCTCGCGAATCTCAGGATCTTATCGGCTCTGTCGACTGTATCCTAGTCTCCAATAGTTATTGGATTGGAGATGATCGACCTTGTCTCACATACGGTCTGCGAGGTGTTGTACACGTCTCACTCGAAGTAAATCCTTTTTCATAGACTTGTATAGATGTCGAACGAAAGTGTAAGCTGACCAGATCGATTCTACCCATGACACTAGGTGTCGAGTGGCAAGCCAGACTTGCATTCAGGCGTCGAGGGAGGCGGTGCGGCGGAGCCCATGATCGACTTGTGAGCGCACGAGATAGAAAACTAACATCGTGATGAACTAGGACTGAATCCTTGACGGGGCCTCCAAGAATCAATCTCATCTCTACTCTAACGGATCCTGAAGATCATCGCATCCGGATCCCATCTTTCTGTACGCCACCTTGGTCGAATCAGATATGCGAACGACTACTGACATGTCATGCAATCATCATCATTCAGACGACCACGTTCGAACGCTTAGTGAGACGGATCGATTGGTGTATGCTCGACTCTCAGATCTAACAGGTCGATCGGCAGCCAACCTTTCGGCTCGATTCAGTGAACCGAGCTTCTCTGTAGGCTCAATCTCAGCCGGCTCGAGTGGAAGTCAGTATCGTGCAGCTTTGTTTCGCCGCTTCCTGGATTGGAAATGAGAGGAGCGGATAAACTGATGCTGGTCAAATGATGTACTGCTGAACGGGGCGATCAGGCTCGACCATCATTCCTAGTCGGGTCACTGCTGGTGCATCCTTCCGTATCGTCCCCGATCAAGACCTTGAGACGATCGTTGCTGGTATCATCAAGTATCTTGAGAAGGGCTTCGAGCAGCTCAACTCGCAGAATGAGCTCAAGGTTAGTGGCTGTCTCCTGTTATACTTCGCCTTCATCTCGAGGATGCCCGCTGACGGTCTTGGAACCTATGTGCATAATGGACGCCTGTATCTCTCCCACAGATTTCGATTCCTCGTACGGCAAATTGGTGGCTTGGCGACCTCGACTCGCCAGAGTATCTGTTGATGGAAGAATGCGTTGGCGAAGTCTGGCAAGTCCCTCAAGGAGAAGTTCTTCGTATCAGAGAAGGAGGTGTACGTATATGACCTCGAGAGATCAATCGAATCTACGCGCTCTGTCGGCTATCGCTTCCCGATTTCGCCCGATTCTCTCCAGGGATATACGAGCTGACCCTGCTCTCTATACCTTTCCCTCTCACTTCTTGTCCTCCTGCCATGCCACCGCCGCCCTTGATACACGGCAAATAGTCAATCCCGTCGATCCCCTTCCTCGAGCGAGAGTTCGCCGCGCCTGTGAGTTATTTCTGTCCTCGGTCTCTCTGCCACAGGTCCAGCCCGGATCTTGCGGTCGGATCCTCCGGTGTTCTCGGTCCGGGGAGAATGGTGTTCTCTTACTGGGGATCTCAATCAGATGAGATGAGATGCGTACGATCGGTGAACCAGGCTGAGGCGTCTATCTCGCACGCGTTTAGACCGTTCATCTACCTATGGGTCAATCGAGTGACAATGGTACGGACCGATTTCAATCCTTGGCCACCTAGTAGATGCCAGAGACAACGGCTTCCAGGCGAGGTCGATACGACGATCCACTGATCGCTGCTTGGCTCATCCCCTTATCAACCCTTTGTCTTTGACTTCTCTCAGCTCATCTGCAGAACGAACGACTCCGACTGCTGAACCTCGTCAACGGACGTCAGGTCATCCGGCGATTCGTGAGTAGTGGTGCCACGACCCTACTGGTCGCGTCGACTGCTCCCGTGACTGATCATGAGCTGCCTCCTTTGTACGGCCAGCTGGAGCAACTTGGTGGTTACTAGACACGCAGGTGGTATTAAGGTATAGAAGAGAAGATGTAGGATGCAGAACCCGGAGGAAAGTCGGGCAGAGAGCCAAGATGTAGGAGATGACACGTATATAAATATAACTTTCGATTTCCTCCTCTTGGCGAATCCCCAGCCACGTAGAATCGAAAGGGGATTTGGTTGCGCTCCCTAATCTTCCCGAGGCAGGAAGAAAAGGAGAGGATTCATCCGAGAGGTGGAACACCAAAAGGAGGTTGACTCGGGCCCCTCTTTGAGTTCCGAGTTCAACTCGTCCTTCGTTCTCTTTACCAACTTCCACCCTCCACCCTCGGTCTCAAGCATACAACCCTCAACTACCTACCCAAACTACATCACCGCCAACAACACTCTCTTCCTCCATCATGTCAGACATTGAGAAGCAGAACGGTCACCCTTCCGTCGTCAACCCTTCCACTGGCCCTGGTCTCTCTCAATCCAATGGGAACGGCCACGATGCTGGTCTCTACAGTAACCCGACCCTCATCAACCGAGCCATCACTCCGTCAGTATCGATTTCCGTACCAGGATCGCTCAACCCTGCCCAGAAGATCTCAGAAATTCGACGAATCGGAGATGTCCCGGATGAAGTGCTGACCCCTGGACTCTGTTTTTCCTTGCGGCTCTTTGTGTGTCTCTCTCCCTTGCTCTGACCTTGACAGTGGCGGACACCCTCGTTCGTATCGACAGTCTCCATCTTGGACCACTTTCCATCGCTGACTGCTGACTGACACGCTCAAATTCCAGTCGATACTTCTCAGCCTTCTTTCCCAGGTTCGTATTCGACACGCGTCTTCTCGTCTTCTCCGGTCCAAACATCACCCACCTGACTGACGTTCAATTCTGTCCCTCCCTCCTCGCGCAGTCTACCACAGGAAGCTTGCCAACCCTGCTCCTTTGGGTCTCCTCGCTTTCGCGTCTACCACGTAAGATCTCTTGGCACGACATCATCAATGGCTAATTTAGGCAAAGAACAACGCTGACTTGGCCTTTCTTTCATACCAAATCCAGCTTCATCCTTTCATGGTACAACTGCGGTACGCCCAGTTCGCTTGATCACTATGCCAATGACGTCGATTGGATCTGACGGATGGCTCTTTGTGTTGTTCCCAGGTGTCCGTGATATCACCCACCCCAACGTCATCGTCGGGATGGCCTTTGGTTTCGGAGGACTGGTCCAGCTTCTTGCGGGCATGTGGTGAGTCGACGTCTTCTCGATGGCGCGTGTACGAACGAGAGGATCGAGAGGATACAAATCGACGTCCTCGCCCTGCATTGTCTCGCCGGGTGATCTTCCACTAACCCTCTTGCATCTCATCGTTTACAGGGAGTTTGCGAGCGGAAACACTTTTGGTGCCACTGCGTTTTCCTGTAAGTAGCACAGCTCGTTGATCCGAAAAGTATCGTCTAAATGAAACTGACACCCTTCCTCTCGTCCTTCGCTCAACGAAGCGTACGGAGGCTTCTGGATCTCGTTCGGTCTCATCGTGCGTGGCAGGCTTGCTTGACTGCCCCTTCTCGACTGCTCTCAACACTAATCTCGTCATGTCGTCTTCAACAGTACTGGCCTAGTTCTGGTATCTTGACTCAAAATTACGCTGCAGGAGAACTCGCTTCGGCTCTCGGTATCTACCTCATCACCGTTAGTTCCTCTCTAATCTCTCATGTGCCTCCCTATTGAGCATCAGCTAACAGCAAACGCCCCGTCTCTCCGGTCGCAGTGGTTTGTGTTCACTTTCCTGATGATGCTCGGAACTTTGAAGTCCTCTATGGGGCTCTTCTCGGTCTTCTTCTTCCTCACCATCACCTTCATGCTCCTCGCCATTGGAGAATTCCAAGAGTCGAATGCCGTCCACAAGGCTGGTGGTGCTCTCGGTATCGTCACTGGTATGTGTTCCACGTTCTCATCCTCGTCCGCCCCATCAGATGCTAACACGTCCATCCGTCCTGTCTCTGTCTAGCGTTCTGCGCCTTTTACACCGGTATCTCGGGTATTCTCACTCCGGAAGTCAGCTACTTCACCCTTCCTACCGGTGACCTCTCTCGATCTCGACAGAAGAAGAACGTGTAAAGGCCATTTATCCGCCAGAAATCCTTCACTCTTCCCTCCCCTCACATTCGCAATCACTCCAACTCTCTTCTCTCTCTGATTCCTCCTCTCTTTTGGTCGACTTTGCTGTACTTGTGTGGCTGCCTCTTGTGCCGACTGTTCACGTTCCACCAATCCACTTTTCCTAGCGTGTACTTGACCCATTCCCTTTTAATACGTTGACGATGTATGTACTCTTGACAACCTTTTGTTGGAGAACTGGATCAAACTCAGTCGAGAGGACCGATCGATGTTGAGGCATTTGAAAAACATCGATATAACAGGCCTCAGAACAACATAGGAGAAAGAGAGGGACAGAGAGAGAGAGAAGATACAACGGAATCATGGTACGAAATGAGAGGAGAGGAACAGAGAGATAGAGAAAGTTAAGAAGAAGAAGCAAACGAGGGCTGGGGTCGCGATAAGAGACCAAATATCATGATAAGAATGACGTCAACCGACCAAGGTGAAAGGAAAGAGAAGAAAAAGAAGAAAAACACACACACACACACATGAAGGGGGAGCCGAATAAGAGGAAAATTTTCCTTCATCTCAAGCCTTCATCAAGTCAAGGTAACTTTGACGAGCGTTGGCAGCATCGATGAATGAACCATAAGACCACGTTAGATCCCTAGCTCCTGTCGGTCGACCCGTCGTCCTGGATGATGGAAAGGTGAAGAGAAGAGAGCGAATGAGAAAGAAGCAGGTGGTGCCAAGGGGACAGAAAGGAAGAAGGGGAGAAAATGTTTAGAACTTCAAGAGGATAGAGGAAAGGGGGTTTTTTTTTCTTTTTCTTTCGGTTGAAACGCATGTTTCACCAAAGAAATAGAAAAAAAAAAAAAAAAAAAAAAAAAAAACGAACCTATCGAATTGTTCATTCATCGATCCATTGAATCTGACGTACGTTCGACCAACGTTGATGTACCCTTCGGCTCGAGAGAGAAGTGAATCCATGATGGATTCATACGACAGTTCGGATCCGAATTCGGATTCGGAGGAGGTGGAGGTGGATGAAGGGTCGACTGTGAGATGTTGAATGCTTTTGAGTGAATAGGTGACGTTTGGTTCGACACCTGGATGGATGGAGCGCCAGAACCCTAGAGAGTTGGGTGTTGGGACAATGGATCCAGTGAAATGATGATGGATGAGGAGCCTAAGAAATGGGGTTTTTTTTTTTTTAGAAAAAAAATGTTATTTTTTATATGCATTGGTATGATTCAATCATCGGTTGAGATCACTAAAGCATGAGGCTGAAAACAACCTCGGGATCGAGTTTTGTATATATATATATATATCAAAGAAAGATACTTACCGGAAATGAATCTCTGCGATGGCAAAGGTACAGATGAACCAAGGGTTGGCACGAGATGTGCCTACACCGTCGTAGATGTCCTCCGCATATCGACCTACAGCTATCGCGCCGTGCCAATCATCTCTTGTCCCAGTCTCAACAACTCGATGGTTGATCGCGTACAATCCATCGAAGCTCTTGATGTATCGTTCAATGGTCGCGAGGACTTTATCTGATCCGACATCCCAACCTGCTGCTGATGGTAACGTTTTCTGCTCAGTCGAATCTCGATTGTCACCAGCCTTTAGGACGGCGAGGATGACGGCACTGTCTAGACCTGATCGACCAAATCGATCGTGAGAGGATAGACTAGCGGTTATATATCCTCCTGACTCAAGGAGAGAAGGAACGATTGGGTTAGTCGAGGACGATGAGGTTGAGGAAGTCGACGACGGTTTGATCCAGAACTCCTCCAACCGACGAGCGATGTTGGAAGCTTGGAGTGAGTAGTAAGAAGCAGCTCCTGGGTCGGAAAGTCGATTGGCGAGAGCGGCACCTTTGATGAGAGCGGCGTGAGAGACGAGAAGGGTGAAGAAGTGACAGGCTGAAATTTCTTCCCTTTGTGTGTCCCCGAAAAGAGAAAGAAAGGGGGTCAGTCAGAGAAAATACCTCTAGAGAATGGGTTCTTCGACCGAACGACTAGAATGGGTGGGATTTTTTGGTTTGTTTGTTGTCGTCGTCATCGTCGTTTTGTTGTGTGGTCCCTTACCATAGATCAAAACTCTCAATTTCCCAACGATGAGATATGAACTCGAGATCGTTCTTCAGGACCGATCGACCTGGAACGACGATTCGAGTTGAGTCGTAGATCATGGACTTGACATAAGACCTATCGAAAGAAGAGGATCGATCGAGGAGATAGTTGGCATATCGAATCAGGGCGAGTGCTCGGAGTGGTGGACCATCCTTGAGAGGATGTTCAACAGGAGAGGAAAAAAAAAGGTCAATTTCACTTCCAAGAAGAAAAACAAGAAGAACAGGAAGAAAGAAAGAAACAAGGAATTTTACATTTTGCGGACGACCCCAACTTGCATCGTACGAAGAACCATCAACCTCAAACTTGGGTTCCCCCAATCCAGTGAGTTGATCACGAAAGGAACCCGATGGATTTTTGACGAGTTGAAGGTTGGCTTGAGATTGAACGTATTCTCGAACGAGGGATTCCAATCCGTGATGATGCTGATGATGACTTCGATGATGTGGGTTCTTGTTGCCATCGTCGTCTGGGATCAATCGATCTAGGATGGTGAGGACAGTGATGGCGGAATCTCTGGTCCAAGTGTAGAAGTAATCTGGTGATCGAGTAGAGGGCGAGGCAATGACGAGACCAGGGGAAGCTCCCCCTGGTGGACCGCTGGAATCGAACGGTGAAATAAACAAATAAAAGTCAAAATAAAGGTAAAAATTGAAAAGCTTCAGCTCAGCTTCCTCCGAATGGTATGGCATGATGATGATGACTATTTCTGGTGGGAAGGGCATCTGATCTTACATGTTGGACATGATGCCGTCCCAAGCGACGAGCCGCTCGTACTCGATCCAAGCTTCAAGGCTAGCGTTCTCGCTTGGTTGATGATGATGATTTAGATGGTGCGGGTGAGGAAGAGCTGTCTTGTGGGTTATTGAGGAGAAGAATGTCGAGGTCGAGGATGGGATAAGGATGAGGAAGATGGTGAGGGAAAAGGAGAGAAGCAGGCAGGGGACGAGTCTTGATTTCTTGTGTTTTTCCGGGATGTCATGGGTGGGATGTGGGCTATGTTTGGGAAGATGGTGGTCCTGGTGTAGTTGGGTCTTTGGTAACATGGGTAGAGGAGTCAGGTCGTCGTTGTTGGATGATGGACGGGCTCCGGCGGGCCGGGGGAAGGGACTTCCCAAACGTCCACACACATCCCATCATGGATACAGACATCCCACCTGCCTTGACGAGACTCCAACGAACCCTCAACAAGATCTACCGTTTCACCATTACTGACGGTAGATCATTCACCGGCGCCCTCGTTTCCATCGACACCGACAAGAATCTCATCCTATCAGACGTCCTAGAGTCCCGCAACCCGAACTCAAACTCCCCACTTCCTCAACCAAAAGACGTCCGACAACGAGATCAGGTATCCTTCGAGAGGGAAGTTGGCATGGTATCTTTCACTTTTCCCGATGAAAACCCTTTGATCAAGACGACAAGTTGATTAAACGTATCCCTTTCTCCCTTTCTCTCTCCCTTCCTCTCCCATGGTTCAATAATAATGATGATAAAAGGTCATGATTCCATGGAAACACGTCGTCTCGTCTCAAATCCAAGTAGACCTTCAAGAGCGAGAGAGACAACGACTATTATCGGACCGTCAACAACGTCGAATGGAGTCCATCCCTTGGCAGCAAGAGCGAAAGCAAGAGTCAGAGGAAGATTTATACACTTGAGAAGCCGGGCTGATAGGGGATGAGGTGTGGGAGGTTTCTTGAGGACAAGATACAACGGTTCAGCTCGAGAGTCTAAAGAATTCGAGGTGTAGAGGGAGAGAATGCGAGAGGGGGTTTTTTTTTTGCCTCGCTCTCTCTCTTTCTTTTCTGGAGAGGACATTTGCGTTTATGATGCGGAGAGACGATGATGATAAAAGGGGATGATTTGTAAAGACGTGTGAGTGAACCTACATCCATTCCTCCTTTTTTTTTTTTTTTTTTGGCCTTGATCATCATCTTCATCTTGTTCTTTTTTCTTTCCCCTTCGTCATCATCTGTCTTCGTAAACGATTGACTGATCTATGTTTGCCCCCCCCTGCCCTCTTTTTTTTTCTTCTTCTTCTTTCTTTCACTTTTGACACCAAAGTTGTCCCCGGAAACGAAATCATCGAATTCCTTCTCTCTCGTACCGAAACCAAAAGATCGAATAATCTCTCTCTTTCCATTCAGTCGCGCTT
>BCKM01000006.1:513048-561313 GCA_039545415.1 Udeniomyces megalosporus | reverse complement strand
GGGATTAAGCTTCTCGAACCTGGAGGACGATAGGGAAAGAAAAGTACATTAGTGCGGTTCAATTGTGACAAAGGAAATCCAAAACGATGGTTCCTCCTCCACTTGAAGCGTAAAGAGATTCAAGAAAGATCGCGGGAGAGAGGGGGAAGGAACAAAGAATGAAACTCACGACGCCGACTTGAGCAGCCCTCAAGGTCCTATCGTTGAGGGTGTAGCCAAGAGTGCTCGTCTCAAAGACGGTTCCAGGTTCCTTGTCAGGGATAGGAGCTTGGTAGAGCGCCTCGTGCAAGTTGGGGTCAAACTTCTCTCCGGTCGGATCGAATTGCTTGACACCATGTCTAGCAAGTGTCTTCAACAATTCGGCCTTGGTCATCTCGACTCCGGAGAAGAGGTTGTTGAGCTCAGTTGATTCGGCTGGAATAGGTTGGGTGGTGTGTTTGAGAGCGAGCGTTAAGACGTCGATGGTGGAGAGCAAATCGGAAGCGAATTTTTGGATGGCGTAGGATTTAGCTTTGGCTTGGTCTTCGGTCGAACGCCTCTGGAGGTTGGCAAAATCGGCTTTGGAGTATTGGAGAGCGGACTAGGGGGGAGAAGGAGAAGAAGAGTGTCGATGTCGGTAAGCTGCTTTTTCGCATAGGATCAGGGACCGCAAGCCTTCCGACGACAAGCCAGATTTCACAGGACCAAACTGGAAAGACCGTCTCGGATGTCCTCCAGCATGTCACGTAGACCAGCTACACGTTGAGCTTGAGCCAAACGCTAGGTTTTTTCTCGCTCTTGCACCAGCTTGAGTCGTTTCTCACGCGCCTTCGCCAAGGATCATACGATTGACCTCGGCCAGGCCAAGTTGGCGGGGAAATTGGGTCGTCCGACTGGGTCAAGATGAAGTTGATACTCACAGTCAACTCTGCAACCTTTTTGTTCTGGACCTCGAGCTTGTCCTCGAGTTCCTTGATCTTCTTGCTCTCGGCTGGGGCAGATGACTGGTCGGTAGGCTCTACGATTGGCTCACCGTCGAGCTCACCCTTGTCGGCAGCGACAGCAGCCTCGCTCTCTGTTGGAGCTGGCGAAACGTAGGATCGTGTCGCGAAGGCGTGGTTTGAACGGAGAAGGGTAGCGGTGGAGGGAACGGAAGGCCGGAGTTGAGTTTGGATTGGTTTGTTGGGAATGGAACGTGCGACTGATCTGAGGGCGGACTTTGCGAACATTGTTGAGTCGAAGAAACTGGGGGTTTGTGTTTTTGGGTGGTGGTGGAGGAAGGGCAAGGTGGAATCGGAATTCGCCCAAGGTCGGCTTTTCCTCCCTCCGTCCGAGCCTTGAGTTCCCTTGACCGCCTGAGCTTGACGAGCCCCCTCCTCTCACCCCGTCTGCCGTCCTCCGCCAGACGCTTGAGCCGAAAGACGATCAGGCATCCCATACTCACACCATCTCTATCAGACGCTCAGGTGTTACATACTATCAGCCGATCCATCAGATACAACCTGTTCCTAACAAACCCTGAATCGTCGACAATTCCTTTCCGACCCTACCGACTGTACTTTTCTTGCACCCAACCAATCTCAGCTATAATCAATCCGATCTCCTTACGATATCTTCAATCTTCATATCATACCATGGCCAACCCTCAATCCGATCGAGGTCCTTCGAAAACGATCAAGTCAGAGCCAGCCGATGACGTAGTCGATATCAATATTTCTGCCCAGACTCAAACCTCCCAGTCGCCTTCAACAAAGATCGACCACCGCTCTCCCACTGTTGTACCTGCTCGACGTCGATCCTTGCGATCCCAGACCGGTGCTGCATCTTCCACTTCAGGAGCCCCAGTTCTCAAGCGATCAGCTTCCCCTCCATCCGCACTCGTCCCCATCCAAGATGAGGACGATTCACCATCGTCACCCATCAAAAACTCAGTAAAAAAGTTCAAGATTGATCATCTCGCCTTCCCTCCCTCCTCCTCTTCTGCTTCTCTACCTGCCAGCAAGCCGAAGGCCAAAGCAAAACGGCCTGCCAACCCCAGACCCAACACCGTCTCATCTCCCTCGTATCCCCTGGCGCCACCTCCAGATTGGGAGGCTCAGTATGCGCTCATTCAAGCGACTCGAGCTCGATTGCCTCCAGCTCCAGTTGATACGATGGGTTGTTCGGCTGCCGGAGCGGAAGATGGACTCGAACCTGGTCCAAGTGGGAGGAAAGGAAGATTTGCTGTCCTGATATCACTTATGCTGAGTAGTCAGACCAAAGGTTCGTCCCGAGGAGCGAGGAGCGGCAAATTGATAGTCAAGCTGAGCCTGGTTCTTGTTTGTCTTTTCTTTTCCTGCTTGTTTCCTCTCAACATTGCTCGCTCTTAACACTGGAACTCAACGGCAGATGAGCAAACTCATATCGCCCTGACTTCTCTCCGAACAACCCTCGCGCCTATGGGAGGCCTTACGCCGACCAACCTCCTGGCTGTCGATGATTCCGTCGTGACTTCGTGTATTTCCTGCGTAGGGTTTCACAATCGAAAAACAGGATACCTCAAAGCAGCCGCAAAGGACTGTATAGACCTCCATGATGGTGATATTCCAGACACTATCGAGGGGTTGATGGCTCTCAAGGGAGTTGGACCAAAGGTGGGAGAATCATTCATTCAAGCGTTTCCTGCTTGAGGGGACGGGTAGTCCCCTTTGCTCACGACACATGTACTCGGCCTCCGTCTTCACATGCTACTCAAACGGCAGATGGGATACCTGGTTCTGGAACACGCTTGGAATCTGTACGTTACCTCTATAACATCAGCAACAAAGTGTCATCCATGGCAACTGAATCAATCACCGAACCCCTTTTCATCAAACTCGTCAATCGGAACAACCAGATCGACCGGACTTGGCGTAGACGTTCACGTCGAACGTATCACCAACCGACTCGGTTGGCATCCAAAACCAACCAATGTCCCAAATCCTACCCCAGAACTCGCTCGGTTTGTCGCCTCTCCGTAGTCTTAGCGTATGGTTCGATCGTGGTATCGTCTGAGGAGTTGCTGACCAACCTGGACCTTTGCAGCAAGAACATCGAATCCTGGCTCCCGGTCTCTTACTGGCGACCGTTGAACCCTCTCCTAGTTGGCCACGGGCAGCTCGTATGCAAAGCCGTCAAACCGCTGTGTGGCGAATGCGATGCCGGACGGGAAGGGATGTGTCCGAGTGCGAAGGGGGAAGGGACCAAGAAGTACCAGAAGGTGGCTGTTAGGGATGGAGCAGTGAAGGAAGCCGTTAAGGAGGAAGCGCTGCCCCTGCTTTCGGTCGAGCTGGATCGTTGAGAGGAGAATGATGAATTTGTTATTGGCGGTATACGAGAGTACTATTGTGATTGTATGAAATGTACGATTTCAAGAGAGAGAGAGAGGGGAAAGCGAGAAAAGAAGTAAACCGTATCGTAACTCAACAGGAATCCAGGGCAAGACCTCCCCTAGCCCCTCCACCTCGGACCAATCAACTGACCTCGCAGTACTCAACCAACCATGGTCGCACTACCCGAAGTAGAAGACCACGTTATGGAGCCTGCCACAACACCACACTCGAGACATTCCGTCCCCATCGATGACAAGCACCCCTTCGACTTCGACTTGATTCCATCCCAGTTCACCGGTTCGTCTTTCGGTCGGCTCTCCGAGTGGCATATACTCATCTTGATGACCATCGTCCTTAACCTTTCCTGTCTCAACCAGGTCGAGGTCTCCTCCACCGACTTCTTCACATCTCCAACTCATGTCCTTCCCTCCGTCGGCGATGCTCCGAGATCGCCCTTCCTATAGTCAAGACCGAAACATACGATGTCAACCTATTTGATCAATTCGGAGGTGAAGCCTCAGATCCTTGGAGGAAATCAGCTCAGACAACAGCTAGATCGGAACTCGAGAAGCTCGAGACGGAACTCAAGAGCGTTCAAGCCAATCTCATCAAGGAGAGCATACGAGTCGGTCCTTCTCTCTCTGTTCTCTGAGGTCTTCCATTCGCTTAGTGAAGATGAGTACATCTGGTGATGTCACATGTTGATTTTGTCGTTCGATCGGTCACAGATGTGTTACATCGACCTCGCCAGGTTGTACCTCAAGTGCGGCGACTTCCAGAACGCACTCAAGATGTTTGTCAAGACAAGAGAGTACAACTCGACGGCACCCCAGATGCTGGAGATGTGTATGTCGGTACTTGAGGTCAGTCGGATCAACTTCTGGTACTTGATCCGGGGTGGGTAGGAAGGCTTCCATTCTAATTGCCACCCCTCCCACTTTCATCGTAATCGATGAACCTCTTCCTGCGCTCTCTTGATTATATATATAGCTCAATATAGAACTCGCTCAATACAATCAACTCACACCATACATCGTCAAAGCTGAATCTGCCCTCGATCGCCCAAGTCATTCCGTCACGGGCGCGTCATCACACGTCCCCCTTTCCGCTGTTCAAGCTCGGCAGAAGGAGGAGGAAGCAGCCCGTACTGAAGAGGAACGAAAGACGACGAGCACTCGGCTTCAAATCACAAAAGCTCTCGCGAACCTGGGTCAGGGATTGTACGAGAGAGCTGCGAGGGAATTCCTGGCTGTCAAAGGGGAGCTGGGTGATTGGGGTAAAACTGTGAGGTTCCATTTTTTGGATCGGATCTTGACTACGGCAGCACTGACATCAGCGCGTGTCGGTTTTGTTCAACCAAGGTCATCTCCGCATCCGAGATCGCAGTGTACGGAGCTCTCTGCGCACTCGCTACACTTCGACGATCTGCACTCAAGTCCGAAGTACTAGAGAATGAAACGTTCCGCGTATTCCTAGAGGAAGATACCTATGTTCGAGATATCGTCGAGGCTTTCGTCAATGGAAGATACAAGCAGGCTCTGGATCTCTTGGAGATGCACTCTGTAAGTGACGGTTCCCCTCGTCGATCGTGAGAGGACTTGATTGGATTGGATTCTATGCGAGGGAAACATGTGGGCTCATTCTTGGCCATGATTTGTTTCTTCCATCGGGATACCCAGTCAAGACATCTCTTGATCCCTCACCTACCCGTTCACCTCGCCAACCTGACCGCATCCATCCGTCGTCGAGCTTTGATCCAATACTTTCAACCTTTCGAGTCGGTCAAACTTTCACGAATGGCCACCGCATTTGGGCTGGAGGAATCCGTCGTGTTGCAGGAGGTTCTTGAATTGGTTGGGAGTGGAGAGATTGATGGTAGGATCGATTTACCCAACATGGTCAGTGGTTCTTGAGCGTCATCTGCGCCTTCGTTACTCTTACTGGCTGCTCAGGCTTAACGGAATACGGCATACGCTCCGTTTGATCAGATCCTCGCATCAAGAAAGGAGGATCCACGTTCCAAGGTCTTTCACGATGCTTTGCTCGAAGGAGAGAAAGCAGAGGCTGCTACTAGACGAGTAATTCTGAGGATGAAACTGTACGTACTGCACTGTCTAGAAGATTTTTCAAACTCAGAGGATTCCACCCAACACTCACACAGCAACACACTGACGGACCATATTCTTGCTCGTTTGACGTACCGACTCAAACCCACTACGTATCGGTACAGGGTCGAACAGGATCTGATGGTCAAAGGTTCGAAAGGTTCGACGATGTCGGCATTCCATCAGGAGGCTCTCTTGACCAACGAGGAAGACTCGATTTTGGTTGAAGACGATGAGTGAGGGGAAGGTGCTCAGTTGAGAACGGTCGGTGGCAGGGTGATGGGAATAACGATACGATTGATGACCTGTAACGAAGGGGTGTGTGGTGTGTATTGATCTGTTGGGAATGGGCAGAAAGATATCGAAAAAGGAAAAGAAAAGGTTCCCTTTTTCGAATCTCCCCCTTGGTTTCCCTTGGTTTCCCTTGGTCTCCCCTGGTGTCCCCTCTCGTTCGACTCGACCTCCCAAGTTCCTGGCCTCGGACTCATCCAAACCACAGTCACGTTAAAGCCGATCGACTCTGCGAAGAGTGCATGAACCTATCGCCCTACAGGTACTCATCATTTAACAACCTCATTCATCCGGCCTTTATCCGACACTTGAAACCCTTCTCCCAACAACAACGCTACCGCCACCAGGATTCCTTCACCATCACCTCGAGAGTCCAAAGCATGTCCGCTTCAACCAATCTTCCGATTGACCCAGTCCTCGATGCCACCTCCCAGCCTACCACGACCACCGTCGAAACTTCAACCACTTCCGCCCCATCCCTCGGAACTTTCCCCATTCCATCCGGCCTCTCCCCTTACACCGAACAAACGACGACGATCCTCCTCCCAGATGACAACACTGCATTCCTGAACCCGATCCAACAATTCAACCGAGATCTATCGGCTTGCGTGATCGGGACTTGGGGAAAGGATTGGAGGGAGGAAGGTCGCAAGGAATTCGTCAAGAGAGAGGAGAAGAAAAGGGCTCATAGGGAGAGGAGGGAGAAAGAAAGCGGAGGAGCTGGAGGAGAAGCCAAGAGGGTTAAGTTGGGTTAGTTTGGCGACAAAGGAAAAAGATTCTCGTCAAAGTACGCGTTTCTCATACTGCCTCTCATTCTCTTTCAACTTGGGAAAACCAAATCAGATTCAGACATCGCTATCCCCACTTCGGATCAGACATCAGAACAAGCCAAGGTTCGTCTTGACGCCCCAAATTCCGGTTGGGCTCCGTTTTCTTTTCGATTAAACCCGACCAAAAGGGGGGGAAAAAGTTCGAGACTCACGATCGTCACTCGCAGGAATATATCCCTAGAGAGTTTGTCATCCTCGAAGCTCTCTCGGCCACGGGGTTGAGAGCGATTCGGTTCGCTAAGGAGATTGAGGGCGTCAAGTTCGTATGCCGAAATTTCCTCATCTTTCTTCCTTCTTTTTGAATCAAACATGTGTTGAAGATGTGTTCCAACGCGTTTGATCCTTTCTCTTCTTTCGAAACCCTCCCAAACAGATACGTCATCGCGAATGATCTCTCACCGACGGCAGCCGATGCCATGCGACGAAACGTTGCGTTCAATGGATGTGATTCATCTTCGACCAAGCCATCGACCAGCGCTTTCATGACCAAGAAGGAAAAGGAAAAGGAGGAGACTGATTGGCAGGGAAAAGTAAGGGTCAACGAGGGAGACGCTTGGTTCGTTCTCAATTCTTTTGTTTGTTTGAATCGTTCCTCTCGAGAGAAAGAGCAACCCCACTCCTCACTAGCATCGTCTGTCCATTGGGAGGATTTCGATAATCCGGATGGCTAATTCGATTCGTGCACAAACCTTTCCTCTTCTGGTCTTCTTCTTTTTTTTTCTCGAACAATTTCAGCACGCTTATGTATAACCACCGAATCAAT
The DNA here is from genome assembly GCA_039545415.1 of Udeniomyces megalosporus. Lineage (NCBI taxonomy): Eukaryota > Fungi > Basidiomycota > Tremellomycetes > Cystofilobasidiales > Mrakiaceae > Udeniomyces > Udeniomyces megalosporus. The sequence goes on along the minus strand of BCKM01000006.1, from coordinate 553,995 downwards.
CAAGTCGACTGTGTCGATCTCGATCCTTACGGAACTGCGGCTCCTTTCATGGATGCTGCCATTCAATGCTGCGCTGATGGGGGTGAGTTTTCTCAAAAAGACAAATAGCACAAGACCAATGAATCTTCTCATGATATCATCAGCCGCCAACTAGGCAGGAGGATTCAAGTTTGTTTACGTTTACTGATTGGTTCTTTACGTCCTTTACTATTTAGGTTTACTCGCTGTCACATGCACCGACATGGCCGTCGCCGCCGGTCATAACTACCCTGAGAAGTGCTTCGCAAACTACGGTGGAGTCTCCATCAAAGCGGAATACTCCCATGAAGTCGTACGTCTCCCCGCTCCAGTTCACCCACCTCCTCCTGTTTTTCTAAACCATTCTCTCGGTCCCTACACAAGGCTCTTCGACTCCTCCTCAACCAATTCAATTCGATCGCCGCTCGATACGGTCGATACATCGTCCCTATGCTCTCACTCTCCATTGATTTCTACATCAGAGTCTTTTTTAGAGTTTATTCTTCGGCACTAGAAGTCAAGCAGTCATTTTCGTTCGTATCCTCGACCCTTCTTTCCCTTTTAAGCATCAATGATGTTCATCGTTTGCATCCCCATCGAGGCGTCCCGAGCTTACCAAACATGCTTCTCTCTTCGCGTCTCGTCTCCATTCTCAACTATACCATATCGACCCGTTCACTTTTTACAGCAAGAGCGGAACAGTCTACGTCTGTGGTGGATGCCAGAACGCCATTCTTCAACCATTCGGTCGAGTCATCTCTGTCGACAAAGGAAAAGGCATTAATTATAGTTACAAGAATACTGCTTTGCCCGCTGTCACGACTCGATGCATCCAGTGCAATGGAACTCATCATGTACGTATCTCTTCTTCCTCTTCGGAATAAAGAGGGGCGACTTTTTTTTTCTTTCAAACATCTGGGTGACTCAACGACTTTTCTGCCTTGTGAAAAAAATAAAATCACCATGTTATCTGTTTTGGGTGTTCAGGTGGCTGGACCCATGTGGCTTGGACCTCTTCACGATGTCGGGTTTGTCGATAGATGCTTGACTCACCTTTCGGAGAACGAAGCCAACTTTGGCACGGTACCCAGGATGAAGGGTATGCTGTCCCTCGCAAAGGAGGTACGTCTTAAGTTACTCTCTTCGTTTTCTTCTTCTTTCTTTTCTCTTCGCAGGTCACGAAGAGTAGTCAAAGCTATGCAAGTCTTATAGTAACGCTGACAACCGACGTCGGTTTGATTCGTATAGGAGCTCCTGGCTCCATTCTATTTCGACCCAAGTTACATGAGCGGACTCTTCCACTGTCAATGCCCATCACTCAACGATATGGGGTAAGTGAAACCTCCCTTCTCATCTTTTCTTCCTTACCACAAACCCCTTCCATCACCCTAAAGCAGATATCGCCAACGACATCATTCGATCACCATTTTGTCTCAAAGTCGATCAGCGTATTGACCCATCATCATCTCCTCTCTCTGATACTGAAGGTCCGCCATCCTTAACGGAGGCTACAACGTTTCGCGAACTCACGCATCTGCCGGTGCTCTCAAGACCGACGTATGTTTTTTTTTCTTCTTCTTGCAATCTACCGGAATCGCTCTGATGCGAATCTCATCCGTCTGACAATTCTTCCTCTCTTGCCATTGATGAAATACAACGCTCCCTTCTTCTCACTCTCGTGGGACTCATTCTCTCATCCTCTCTCTCACTCTTTCTCTGCATTAGGCTCCTATCGAGTTCCTTCACGATGTCTTCCGAACTTACATCCGAGACAAGGCACCTATCAAGGAATCGAGCTTCAAAGAGGGCTCTCCAGCTTATCAACTTATCAAAGTTCCCATCACGTATGTTGGAATTGCATTTCCATCGATCGAAACGGGGCAAAGGTCAACCTGATCCCCGCCTGCTGTCCAAATCCTCCTAACACTCCTCCTCCCCCCCCCCCCCTTCCTCTTCCCTTTTTTTCCTCTTCTTCCTGCGAAACAAATAAAAAACTTCCCAGTCACGAGATCAACTTCACTCTTCATCCAGACCTTAACAAGCACATCAACCGAACTAAGCTCGTCAGGTACCAAACCAACCCAACCGCCAACTGGGGTCCGGCTGGAAGAGCCAAGAACAAAGCATCCATCGTCGCAGATGGTACCGGCGAATCATCTTCAAGGTACAATCGCGAAAAAGCGCCTCATAAATCCATGCCGGGTGGGAACAAGAAGGTTAGTTAGTTTTGCTTCCTTCTTCCTCGACTTTTGCTCTTTCCTTTCTTTCGTGATCGGTATCGTCGTCGTCGTTGTTGTCGTTGTTTGCTTCCGTTTTTTGTTCTGCGTGCTAAGATATCTGCCTCTTCATCTGATTGTTACCCCCCCCCAAAAAAAAACCCCCCCTTCAACCCAACGAAAAGCAGAGAAAGGCTGGAGAGGTCGATGAAGCGATCACCATCGTCGAAAAGACGACAAAAGTTCAGGATGATGATCCTCTCATGAAGGACCAAGACGAGGAAGAGGAGGCTTCGATGAATGCTGCTTAAAAACTTTTTAATTTTTTTTTTCTGCTTTCCCGTCCTTTTCCTTGTCATGTTACTGCTTTGTTCCGAGAGAGAGAGAGAGATCTACACTTTCCCACCCTTCCCCTTTTTTTTCTTTCTAGGTTTCTCATAGGAACCAGGTTGAGTCGATATGAGCAGCGAGAGGGAGAGAGACCGGATTCATGAAGGATGAGTTAGATAGAACAAGAAGAAAAAAAAAAAAAAGAAGATCGTCATTATCATCATCATCATCATCCCTCGTTGTGCTCAAGTCCGATTAACTCGAAAAAAAAGAAGAAGAAGAAGAAAGCTCTCAAACAGCCCCTTCTGGCGTTTTTCCTTCTTCTTTCCAAGTCGTGACGAACTCTTGACGAAACCCAAGATCTTCTTCATCCTCATTCCAAGCCCGACAGCTTCTTTCCTTTTCAACCCGATTCACTTTCTTGAGCCTACCTTCTCAGCTCTGGAACGACCACCTCCTCCTCTTCTTCCTCCGTTGGTTCGATTCCTCCGTTCTCTCTGATGACCTCCTTCTCACTCTCACCACCCAAAGCCCAAATTCCACACTCTCTCTCTTTCCTCCTCCTCTCGATCCCTTCCCTCACATCATTCATGGCTTCCTCTCCAGCTCCACCTCCATTTTGGATATCTTCTTCATCGCCGAGAGAGATGGAGAAAGCAGAGGCGAGTTCAGAGTAGGTCTTTGCTTGAGCACCGATGGATCGAATAGATAGGGCTTCGGCTTTGGTTAGGTTGGATGGAGCAATGGAAGAGGGTGAAGCGGAGAATTGATTGATGAGGAACTTGGTGTTACCCCATGGGTTGTCAAAATGGGAGGTCTGCACGAAGAAGAAGAAGAAAAGAAGAGAAAGGGAAGGAAAAAAAATTTAAACACACGAGAGATTTTGGTTAGTTGCATCACCCATGGGTGCGTGGGTACGTGTGCGATAAGGATTGAAACAACAAGAAAAAGGAAACAGGGGTGGGGGAGGGGATTCAGATTCGTACCAATCGGATGAGCTGAGGGATGACGACAGTCGTGGTATCTAGCGGTTTGTCGGGAAGGAAACAAGATGGATTCGATTCGGCAGCTCGGGCAATCATGATAGAAGAGACACCTTATCAACCAGCCAGATGCGAGTGAAGGGGAAGGGGAGGGGGGGAAGGGGGAGGGGGTCCAACAATCAGAAGAACGAAGCAGAAGAAACAGTCGGTCATCAAATCTATATATATACAAAAATTTCCCCTTGCTGATATCGACTCACCCGTCATCTCCTTGACTTTCTCAAAGTCCCACATTCCACCAACGTCACCATTCGCTACGACTGGAATCCCAAATTTATCCGCCACCTCGACTAGATCCCTCAACCTTTCCATCATCGCTCTCTCTCTACTCCTCATGTCCCTCGTCCTCGCGTGAATCGTCAAACACTTGATACCCGTCCGACAGATCCTCTCCACCAATTTCTTGGTCTCCTCGACGTCATCCAACAATCGAATCTTACAACTGACGGGAACGTAGAGATTTTCGACGAGCGTCGTTAGGATCTCGCAGAGTAGGTCAGGAGTGGAAAGTAGAGCGGCGCCAGCTCCGTTGTGAGTTGAGAAGGGTTTGGGACAACCACAATTGAGATCGATTCCAGCTACGTCCGATTGTACGGTCAAAGCGGCTTCAAGGGCAAATGCTGGATCGGCAGTACCGAGTTGATAGATAAGGTAGGGTTTCTCGATAGGGTGGGTCCACCAGATGGATTTGTCGGATCGAATGTAGTCAATCAGGCCGGTTTTTTCTATCGAACATTAAGATCGAAAAGAAACAGACGCTGTCAATTTCCTCGGTCTGGATTCTACAGGAGATTATGCGTGTGTGTGTGTGTGTGTGTGTGTGTGTGCGTGTGTGCTAGGACGAACCATTGACGACTCGACGAGAACCACACATGGCTCTATCGACTGTTTCTGGTCCCCACACCAGATCGCTATGCCGTACACGTGGGATGGTCAGTTCCAAGTCACGCTTTGGAGTTTTTATATGGAGAATGTGTGGTCAGAAAAGCGAGAGAAATGACGACAGACTCACCAACCGTACATGAGACTCAGCAGTCGATTCGGTAACGTCCCGCTTCTCACCATGGGAGCGAGGCAAGCCTTTGACCTGTAGTCTACCTCGGTCTGAACGCCACCCTTCCAGTCAAGATCGCCTTGCTCCTTACGCTTACGAAGGGCTTCGGTGAGAGGAAGAGGAATAGCTGTAGCGGCGCGGGCAAGACCGTGGTCTAGTTTGATCTTTTTCTTGAGAGTTGGGTTGTGAGGTGGAGGGACGTTACGTCGAGCCATGATACGGTAAGAGCGCTTGGAATCAAGGTCGTTGAGTCGAGCGAGAGGTTGTCTGGGCGAAGGGAAGAGGTTGCGAAGGGCGAAAGTAGTCATGGTTTCCAAACGATTATTTCGCCCGCCTTCGTCCGCGTTTCTCCCCTCCCCCCCGACAACAGATCAAGCTCGCCATCAGGATGAGCTTGTCGAACTACTTCGCAACCAAACGAAGGACGTTCGAGGATAAGATCAAAATGGATAAGTTGATCGGAGAAGAAGAAGTTGGCGATTTGGAATTCTCAAAAGGGCGAATATGAGTCTTGATCGCTCTTCCAGCATCTCCCTCCGGCTTGCTAGGTAGTGTGGGCAGGTCTACATGCACATCAGTTGTTCCAGATCTCTGCATAGGTGATTCTTCTTTGTTGTGTCTTCCTCGCCAAGGATGCAAGACTTTCTGAATGAGCAAATTCCGAACGACAACTCTCAAATTCTTTCATCTCCCCATTCTCTTTCGTCGCGGCTCGACCGTGAGAGACGACGCAAAAGACATGCAAGAGATAGTTAAAACAAGACGGATCAAGTATAGAGAGCAAGAGATACAACCAGGTCATCAAACCCAACTACAAAAAAAAAAACCCCACCAGTCCAATCGTACAGTATCGACCACAATGCTTTAAACCGCCTGCTTCCCGTACTCTTCGTGCTCGATCTCTCCCTCGAGATCCTTCTTGCTGGAACCATAACCGATGTGGTCGTGACTGTGTCCTCGATCGAGCTGAAGGTTCTTGGCTTGAGCCTCGACATATCTTTGGTGGTCTTCTGCGGACACGGCCCCGAACTGCATCGAGAAACATGCACGTTAGTCCAAGTTCGCTCGCATCCTGCCGGATCTGTGGTTTGTACGCACCAAAACATCCATCTCCTCAATCGATAGTCCCTTTGTCTCTGGCAACCAAAATCCGAATGCGGCGTTGAGAACTAGGTAGGAAAGGAGGTCGGTAAGTTCGTGGTCCAGGTCGAAACGCTGGAAACGTGAAAGGGACTCACTGTTGATGGCGGCAAAGACAAAGAAGAGCTTTCCATTGGGCAGACCGATGACCATGTATGGGGTAAGCTTGGAGATGGTGAAGTTGAACGCCCACTGACTGGCAGCGGCAACGGCCATTCCCAAATGTCGAATTCGCATCGAGAAGATCTCAGAGCAGTAGACCCAACTACGAAAGGCAAGAACATGGTAAGTCAGGCTCATTCCTGCTTGGATCGCATGAAGAAGGTCACTCACGGGACAGGTCCCTAAGAGATGGACGCAGAGAACAGGGTCAAGTTAGCTTGGGTCTCAGGACCGCCAGAACAGTCTAAACGTGTGAGGGTGAGGATTTTTGTTACGAACCCATGCGAAGCAGTAAGGAACGACCTGCGAATGCCGACCGAGAAGAGGGCAGAAAGCAAAGGTCAGTCAGATCCAGCGTGATCAGGAACGAACCAAAGGGGAAGAATCGAGGCTCAGCGAGGAGGATAGGCGCCATGCTTACGAAGAGGTAGATGCATGCAGCACATGCGATAGAAGCTGACGAAACGGGGTCTCCCTCTTTGGGTACACCACGCGAGATGAGGACTAAGGTGGAGGAACGGAAAGAGAATGGAAGCGGTGACGTGAGCCGCGATGTCAGACCAGAGCTCTCTTTCGCGTGATTGATGTTGAAGAGAACGACTCACTGCCACCGATGATCCAGAGGAAAAGACTCATGCCCAAGCCACCATAACCGAGTGCGAGCTTCCGTCCGACCTTCTCGATTCCGACAAAGATGAAGACCGAAGTCGCGATGATCTTGACGATACCGTAGATACCAGATGTCAGAAGACCAGTCGAGTGTCCAGTGATACCTGTAGGGAGGATCAAAGCTCAGCAAAGTGTCAAGACGAGTGCCCTGATATGCAATTGTACAGTCTTACCGATTGATTTGAAGATGGCTGGAGGTGAGGGTTGGGTCGATAAAGCTCAGTAGATGATCTACACACGACATTGTCAAAGGGACGATCATCAGACGTACTGGGTGCGTAGTAAGAGATCGAGTTTTGTCCTCCAAACTGCTGGAGCATGAACCTGTAACCGGATAACGTCGACAGGGAGATGCGAGTAAGCGACAATCAGCTCACGAGCCTTCATTCAGGTGTCTATATGATCAAGCGAGATGACTTACATGGTAAAGGCGATGAAGAATCGCTTCCTGTTGCCTGGCTTGAAGAGCTCGGACATTGAAGCACCTGATGTCATCTCGCGTTCTTCTTGAACACCTGCCAAGATCTCGTTGTACTCCTCGAGAACGTAAGGGTCGGTGGTGTTTCGCTTCCTAACCCAGGCAAGGTTGATAAGAGCTTCATCGTTTCGGTCCTTGAACGCGAGCCATCGAGGAGACTCTCGGACGAAGGGGAGGAGGAGAAGCATCAGACCCGATGGCACGAGCTGAAAGGCGATGGGGAACATCCAGACGACGGAGCCTGCGTTGGGGATTGAGACCGAGATGGCGTACTCAAGCCAGTACGCGAGGGCGACACCGACAACCTTGAATCCGAAAGGGGGGAGGGGGGGAGGGGGAGAATGAGTCGCGTGTCAGCCAAGGAACTCGATGAGGACGATCCAGACAATGGAGATGACCATGCGTATCACAACAACGATCAAATACCGCGCGATGGATGTGTGAAGAACAGGTGATACGCACGACAATAATCTGGAACAGACCGGTGATCCGACCTCGAACTTCCTTGGGAGCAACCTCGGAGACCTGAACAGTTCATCGGCGTCAGTCGATGCATAAATAAGTAGATGGACAGGCGCAGGCAGCACTCACGTAGGTAGGGCAAACAGTCGACATCAGTCCAACTCCTACACCAGCAATGGTCCTACCGGCGTACATCAGAGCGAGATGTCCCTTTGATGCAGTTTGCAAGATGGCTCCAATCTGATCGTGCAATGTGAGGGGCTGGTTCAGTCTTCGTTGTTGGCAGGGGCCTCGGTCCAAGACCAGTTCGACTCACAATAAAAATGCTAGTTCCGATCATAAGAGCATACTTTCGGCCGAGTCGTTGACAGATCGGGGCTGCACCTAGAGCTCCAAAGAACGCTCCAGCTTGGAGAAGTGAGACGACATTGGAGGATATATCCGCGACCCTCTTCTTCTCGGCAGCTGTTGGTTTGGCGTAGGTGTATCCAAAGTCGTCGGCTGCAAGGAGACGAATTGCCGGAGTGTCTCAGTATGATGCGACCTGATGGACTCGATGTCAGACGAATCCTCTGTGGCTTCGATAGCGAGGAATCCATCATCGAAGAGAGGATGGATCCGGTACTGAGAAGTGACAGGTAATTGCTGAGTGGCTGAATGGCTGAGTGGATGTCAGCAATCTTACAGAATGACTTGAGTCCGACCAATCCTCCGGCGACTCCCGCATCGTAGCCGAACAAGAGAATTCCAAGATACTGGATGGATGCAAGACGAGAGTCAAGTCATCCAGGAAATTGAACAAAAAGGAACAGAAAATATATGAGAAAAGGGAAAGAGGATCGAGAGGAAGAGGTTTGTTCCTGTATAGCTGGTGGATGGACTGACCGCGATCAAAGCGAGCATGTAGGCTCTGAAAGAAAGATATCCAACATGAGCATCTGTCAGTCAAGTTGCTATCCTTATCAAAGAAGCCAGAAATCTGCCCTTACCGGCTGTTCTGACTCCATCTGTTCGACCCGGTTTCGTACACTCGTTCTTCTGCGGCTGGCTTGCTAAAGATGCCCATGTTGGAGATGAGTGTTGTCCTCGAGTTGATAGTTTGCTGGTTTAGTGTGTGGCAGTCAAGGTCGCCGAGTGAAGGAGGGAGGGAATGTGTTGAGCTTGAATAGATGTAGTTCGAGGTCTAAAAGGGAAAGGGGAGACCGGAAGAGACGTTTTTCTCCTGACTCGGTCCGGGTAGCCCGGTCCTCCGCTCCCCTAAACCCCGTCGATCAATCTCCCCACACTTTTGCTCTCATCCCCTATCCTTGTACACCGTGTGGATCACCGAGGACTGCGCCGACCTATCTTGTCCCGCTCGTGCCCTTTACAAAATCGCTGTGACCCGAAAACAATCTTCAAGTCGACAGGGGCTGAGATTCAATCGAACTCCGCTTGATAAAACGCGAGTTCCGTTGATGAATGATGCATGCAACAAAAAATCTTCCTCGATTTGATATATCGAGATCTAGAACACGAAGAGCAGAGAACCACTATCATCCCCGGGCGCCGGGTGAGTACATCGCCGTAGGAGTGATGGGTTGTCGTGGGACCCGTCGCTGAGACGCGGTTCTGTTTCGGCGGGGGTGTTCGCCTTGCCTGAGATGTCCAGGGTCTCCTATGAGGAAAAAGATGACATTCAACTCGAGCACCCTGCGCGCATCCAAGATATCTAGGTCGAAATGTGCGTCATCCCACCACACATGCAAGAGGGGTTCGAGACAGGTGAGTCCGACACAAGTACAAGGGGAAAGGACTCGGAGACCAATAGAAGTCCCTCTTCGCTTCCTCTATCTCCTCAAGCCCATCTGTGGATCTGTCACATTGTCCTGATCTCGCGAAGTTTTGACCGCAGCTCATACATCAACCTCATGATAGCTGGGGTCCATTCGAAAAAGAGAGGGGGACAGCTCAAGACGAGCTACTTAGCTCTTGCGCCCATATCTTGCGCCATCAGCCCAAGTTAGTCGATCGTGAAGAACACTCAGCCTCTGATAGTCGAGGGAAACCCTATCGAATGGATCTCCTGCGCATAAGTCAAGGCGAGAGTGCGCGTCGTTAACGTCTTGCCTGTCCCGTTGAGCCCCTTCCCTTTCTCCCCTCGATCCCGCTCTCAGCTCGCTTCACATTGGCAAACACAGCGTTATCTTTCACACAATCTACATAAACAGTCTTTGATCGTAAATGGATGAGAGAGAAAACCAAAACGACGAATGTACAGATGCAATTCAGACGAGGTGAGGGTAGGGCAAGTGTGCTTGTGAGTACGATCGAGTGCCGACGAGGCGATAAACAAAGCGCACGAACAAAAAAGGAAAGAAAAGGAGGGGCAACACAAAGGATAGAAGAGGGGGGAAACAAAAGATCGACTCCTTCCCAGCCGACAGAACGAAACGGTTTGCAATCAACCCCACTCATCTCACTAACTACCTCTTCCATGACGACCCTTGAGACGTGCTCTTTGCCTGTTTCCAACTTGGTGATGCAGCTCCTCCAGCGGCACCGTTTCCGTTTGGCGAGAACGCTGGACTCGCCGGTGAGAACGAAGGACTTGTTGGTGAGAACGACGGACTCGTTGGGGAGAAGCCCGGACTCGTCGGAGAGTATCCACCTGGGCTAGTCGGAGAGTAGCTCGGGGAAGCGGGTGAGAATCGAGGTGAAGATGGACTGAAGCTTGGGCTCGCTGGACTGAACGTTGGAGACGATGGCGAGAATGAAGGTGAAGAAGGCGAGAACGAAGGGGATGATGGTGAAAAGGTGGGACTCGAGGGTGAGAATGAAGGCGAGGATGGGGAGAACGAAGGTGAAGATGGCGAGAACGAAGGTGAAGAAGGTGAGAATGAAGGCGAAGAGGGTGAGAAGTTTGGCGATGAAGGACTGTAGTTTGGACTCGTCGGAGAATAGAGAGGGGAAGCAGCATGGCCTGCACGAGCGGCGAAAGGCGAACTCGAGAAAGGAGATGCGCCGAAACCAGGTGAGGACGCTGAGTGGAAGGGCGACTGAGGCATGAAAGGTGAAGTAGGGGAGTAAGAGGGCGATCTTGAAAAAAACAGAAAGGAAGAAGATCAGCTCTGGTTCATTGACTGCATCGGTATGGCGAGAATATACTCACGAAGGCGAGTAGCCAGCAGCAGCAGGCGACATGCCACCATATCCAGCACCCATTGGCGATTGCCCATAGCCAAGGTAATCAAAGTTCGAAGCCTCATCTTGAGCTCCACTGATGATGGGTGAGAACGCGCCACCTCCTCCACCCGCAATCTGGCCATAACCCTAGGAGAGGAACGATCGATTATGATCTGTCAGTAAGCATACAGTCAAGGGTCGTCAAGCTTGAATACGATCAACTGACCATCGGCGACATGCTGTCGTAGGGCGTAGCACCTCCTCCGGGAGTCATGCTACCAAATCCATCCGTCTGAGCAGCGAGCATGGCCGAGATGGGCAGTCGGTGGTCTTGGATGACATCCTTGAGCATCTCGAGATCGAGACTGACGTCGAACGACCCGGTTCCTGGAGGAAGAAAAAATGCGCGAAGAGCAGAGGGAATGAGATTAATCATCGGCAGGAGGATTCGAAGCAACGACAGAAAGAAAGATAGAAGAACCACGAACCCATGAACGCCACCTGACCAAGCAAGACGTTCTCTGCAACTCCTCGGCAGTCATCCATATCTCCAACCGCGGCGGCTTCCATAAGGATCTCGACTGTCTCCTCGAAGGAGCACCGGGAGAGAGCACCAGCGTCGGTTCGATTGATACCGTGTCGAGTGATGGACATCAGCCGACCTCGTTGAGTCATGAGGTCGCAGAGCAGTGAGAGATGTCGGTAGTTGACGTATGATCCTCCAAACGAGATGACGAGGTGAAGCTCCGAGTACAGGGCGGCTCTGCCTGCTTCGACTCCGAGTGTGTCGTAGATCTCGACGCAGTTGTTGGAGTACGTTCGGACGGCATCGACTCCATTAACGGCGAGGACCCGCTTGAAGTTCGAACCATCGGTCTCGAGGTACCACTCCTTGACCTTCTCCCACTGACCTGTACGAGAGACAGCTTGAAGTCGGTCGTCCTTGTTGGTCATGAAGACTCGTTGAATACCCTCGATTCCTCGAAGATCGATCTTGTCAAGGAGCTCTCCCTCAAGCTTTTGGAGGAAGACATCCTCGTTGGCTTGAATCTCGGGGTCATCCTTGTCGTCGATCTCGCTGACTGTTCGACATCGCACGATGAGCTTCTCCGAGTTCTGGTCCGATGCGATGACGTGGAGATCGTCTCCAAACTTTTCTGAGATCTTGGTTCGGACGTAGTCGATTTCGAGATCCTTGTCAAGCATCTTGGCTCGGTCTAGCTCGAGTCGGAGGACCCAGGGCGACATCCTGTCGAGCTTCTCTTCGGTGCCCTCGTCTGGAATGGCAAAGTAGCCCTCGACGAACTCTTGATCCTCGGGGATGATGGTCTCGGTTGGATTCGGATCGAAGATGATCTCGACGGCGGCGGTGACGGTCCTGAGGGTGGCGTGCTCGAGTTCAGTCTGGACCTGCTTGGCAGTGTTGATGTCGCCTCGCATGTCGGGCGTGAGGAAAACGGTAAGAGAGGGTGTCTTGATATTGGTTGCGACGTTCATGACCTCCTTGAGACGAGGAACTCCGAGTGTGACGTTCTTGGATGAAACTCCGGCATAATGGAAGCTGTCAAGGGCGAAGGTGGGTTAGTCGATCGTGTCGGGCAGGAGAGATCAGGAGTGCGGAAAGTAGCGACGTACGTGTTGAGCGTCATTTGAGTAGCTGGCTCTCCAATCGACTGAGCAGCGAGAACACCGCACATCTCTCCCGAGTTGACGATGGCCTGGTTGAATTTTGCCTCAATTTCTCCGCAGACCCAATCAAATGTCTCCTTGTTGAGATGGTGTTCTGCGAGGACGACTCTTGAGGCAAGGTTTGATCGAAGCAAGATCCGGAAGAGCAGGGTCGCATTGGATTGAGCCTCGAGCGCGAGAGCGTCATCTCCTCGAACGACAATGAGCCGATCGCCTAGCGCCTCGACGGTATCGATGATGTAGGCCGGGGAGAGATCTGAGGGTTTCCGGTTGTCGACGTGGAAGATCTGTTGACCGTTTTGGATGATTCGAGCAATGTTGACGGGCAGCGGCAAGGAAGAAAGGTTGTCCTTCATGATGAATGTCCTTAGCAGACGACGGTCCTCAACGAGTCGGTTCCATTCCTCGTCGAGCTTCTCCTGGAGGTCGACCGAGGTCGAGTCGATACCAACTTGAAGCACGCCAGGAGGGAATCTCGCCCGAGGGTCGAGGACGTCGACTCGGTACTTGTCCTCGAACGCACCATCGTCGAGTCGGTTGCCATGAAGGGTCTGGTTCTCCATGAAAGAGGCGTCCATACCATCTTCACCGTAGACGAATTGAAGGATATCCCCGCTGGCGTTTCGAACGGTTCCGTCGTACTCGACCTTGACATCCTCTAGCGCCTTAACGAGTCGACGCTGGATATAACCCGTCTCGGCGGTCTTGATGGCGGTATCGATGAGACCTTCTCGACCTCCCATCGCGTGGAAGAAGAACTCAGTCGGCGTGAGACCTCGCAGGTACGAGTTTTCGACGAATCCTCTCGACTCGGTTCCGTAGTCGTCTTTGGAGAAATGAGGCTACAAGGGCGCCGAGGTGGATTGGACGGCTCGAGTCAATCGCGCACGACATGGAACCGAAGGCGAGACGAGTGGACACATACCAAGGTTCGATGACGGAAACCAAAAGGAATTCGCTTTCCTTCGACGATCTGCTGACCGACGACACCCGACATCTGCGAGATATTGATGAAGGAACCCTTGGAACCGGAGACAACCATCTGCTTGACCGAGTTGGCGTCCTTGAGGTTTTTCTGACCAGCTTTTCCGGCGAAATCTCGAGCTTCGTTCAGCAGCTTGGTTGCCTCAGCCTCGAAAGTCTCTCGAATCGTCATTCCTGGCTGACGCTTGATAGCATCTTGCTCTCCGTCTCGAATCAGCTGAAGGACACCGTCCTTTGCCTCCCTGAGCCGAGTCGAAATGGAGTCCATGGTCTTCTTGTCGGCGATGGTGTCTCCGATTCCGACCGAGAATCCGTTATGGAAGAGCCAGAAGTTGATGATGAGCTGACAGGTCGAGATCCAGTCTCTAGCGGCTTCAGGTCCTCGTTCTCGGAAGATAACGTCGATGAAACCGTTGGCGGACGCTCCAGCCATCTTCTTGACGATGATACCACAAATAAGCTCTCCATTCTCGACGATGACCTCCTCATCAGTAACGTGGCAAGGCGAGGGCGAGTCAGCCTTCTTGGCGATGTTGATTCCTTTCGGAATCGTCATGCTGAGGATTTGCTTTCCCGTCCAAAGTGGCTTTGGTTTGATGATGGCTGGCGTCGGGATCGACCCATCCCATCCAGGAAGCCAGAGGAGGATGTTCTGGACAGCCGACCAGTCGAGGAAGGTATCTCGGAGGGTGAACTTGCGGATTCCGAGAAGGGTGTCTTGAACAATACCCATGACGGGTTTATTCGCCTGGGGAGAGATGATCTAGAGAGGCCGAAGAGGCCATTGCTCAGTCACCGCGACATCACAAGTGATGAAGTGGGAAAAGAGGATCTTTACCTGACGGGGAACCCATGCGATCTGGCTCAGCTCAGCTCGAGTCTCTTCACTTTGAGGAACGCTACAAGGGACAGAAGGGTGACGTCGATTCAGCGCTAAGCAAGTCGAGAACTTACTGAATTGAGAAGGACGAGCAACGTACTGCAAATTCATTTCGTCTCCATCGAAATCGGCGTTGTATGGCGAAGTGCTGTAGGATAAGATCGACGGAACAGGTCAGAAAATGAGTAACCGATAGGAGACGATCGCCTCGATCGATTCGACGAGTTGCTTACACCTGTCTCGAAGAAGCACGGTATCCGTCAGCTCGGTTGCCACAGGAAATGGAAAAAAGGCCTAGAGGTCTGCACGCACCGAGAGATTGAGTCGGAAAGTGGAGTAAGGCATGACCTTGACTCTATGACACATCATTGACATCTTGTGAAGCGAGGGTTGTCGGTTGAATAAGATGAAACTGATCAAGCAAGAATGAGGAGTCATCTGCATCAGCAAGTCGTTCCAGGGATCTAGCCTGAGATGACGTGATTGATCCGGTACAACACTCACTCTCCGTCCCTGAGATGTCTTTCGACGACCCAGCCGTACTGCAACGAGCACGAATTGTTCTTGACGTATCGCAGGTCAATTCGGTCTCCGGTGTCTCGAACGACGTATCGAGCTCCAGGATGGGTCAGAGGCCCGTTGTTGACAAGCTCCTGCAAGTTGGCAATGTTGTACGGCGTGACTGGATCGAGAAAGCGATACAATTCGTCAGTGATATGATCAGGCGGTTCACGAATGAGGAGCTGGAAGAGGCCCACCTCGCTCAGGGTAAGTCAGTGTCATCGCGATACTCTTGGGTACACCGACTTGGTCGAGCTGCAGATTCGGATCTCCAGTAATAACGGTTCGTGCCGAGAAGTCGACTCGTTTTCCCATCAAGTTCCCTCGCAAACGACCCTCCTTTCCCTTGAGACGCGCTCGGATGGCTTTAACAGGTCGACCAGACTTCTGAAGGGCTTGGGGGATCCCAGCGATGTCATTGTCCATATAGGTCGCGACGTGGTACTGTATTGAAACGAAACCATCGAGCGTGAGTTAGTTGAGAACGACGATCCGTAGACGCTAACACCAAGGTCAAGCATCCTACCTGTAACAGCTGCTCAAACGGCTCTAGAACACTCGGCGGTACACCCTCCTGCTCCTTTGTCCTGACTTGAATGCTCGCTTTGAGAATCTCGGCTAACTTGTACGTCAAATCGTCCTCGCTTCGCATCGCACCTCCATCGACGGAGATCGAAGGTCGTACCGGAGGTGGTGGGACCGGCAGGACGGTGAGAATCATCCAGTCGGGGCGAGCGTAGTCTTCGGAGAGACCCATGATGTCGAGGTCGGATGAGGAGATCTTGCGAAGCAGGTTATGAGCTTCGTAGGCCGAGAATGGCCGCTTGTCTGGTTGACTGATGTGCGAGTCCTAATGAGAGGAAGGTACCCACGCATGAGAGGCATCAGCTACCATAAATCCGCACGAGTATGAGTCGTCCTCTGATCATTGCGGAGGTATGACTCACTTCCTCCTCCTCCTTGCCTTTCTTGTAGACGACAAACAGCTTGAGACCCTCCTTCCTGATAACGGGCTGGGCGTGTCCACATCCACCATGACCAAATGGATCTACCGCCGTTGGCTCCTCATCTTCCTTCGGGACTTCATCTGGCTGACAGACCGTCTTTCCCTTTGCCTTGTCCCAAACATGCTTCAGGCGATCTTTGGGTTGGATTCGCTTATGGATTTGAGCTATAACAGGATCGTGCTGTTGGAAGAATCGATCAGAATAGAGCTTGTCGCGTGAGTGTCGCCACAAAACAGCAAGCAGAGGACAAGAGCGACCACTCTGGCCTGGTACCCACAAGGTCGACCTTGAGCTTTCCGCAATTGACACAAATACATTCGAGAATCTTTTTGACCTTGATCATGAAGCCTGAGCATGGAGAAGGAGGATTGGAGCGTAAACGATCGCGTCAGCGCCACCAGAGCTAGCGAAGACACGACGACTTCTCGTCCCAAGACCGCGTCTTGCCCTCTTGTTTCCGGACAGCCATGAAGTTCCTGTTGATGGCTATCCAGCAAGACGTTTCTTCCAAGATGAACGCTCGAACGCCGTCATCTGGCTCGACTCGGACTTTGCTTCGATCCCTTCGACCGATACACCACTCCTCGGTTTCGCTTGACGCACGTCGCTAGAATCGATTGCTGAACTCACCGATATGAAACACTGGCCTCGCCAGTTCAATATGACCGAAGTGACCTGGACAATCTTGCATACCCTCTCCGCAAGTCTCGCACTTGAAATTTCTATCAATGGTCCCCATCTTGGGGTCCATCAGACCGCCCTTTTTCTGTCGTTGAGTCGCCTCGTCCATGACCTCGGGGTACTCGATCGTCGCGACAGAGTACGCTTTCTAAATGAGTAACATGGAATCGTGTAGGAATGAGACGCGAGGATGGGACATCACGAATGAGCAGGAGCTTGGAAGAAAGAAAGGAAAGGGCGAGAGGACAAGGAGAAGGGGTGAGAAAAGCAGGAAAAGGACAAACAATCTCCTCTGGTGACAAGATTCCAAACTGAATCTCCTTGACCGTCTTCACGGGCGCCGAAGAGTGAGAGAAGCCATAACCGGAAGCCATCGTAATGGATGATCGGAGACGCGAGTGAGAAAGGGAAGGAAGAGATGATGTAGTGGCGAAGGATCAAGGTCGAGTTTGTGTGGAGAAGGGATGCCTTGGAGGGAATAGGTCGAGCAACTGGATTTTTTTGTTGAAATGGTGTTTTTGATTATAGGAGAAGGATGGAAAGAATCGAGCAGGCAGACTTGACTTGGTCAAGGGAGAGAGAGAGAGAGTCGACAGGGATGAGTGGACTGGGTTTCGGTCGAGGGATCAAACTAAGAACTCTCGAGGTGCTAGCTGGGTAGATGTAGCTAAGGACGGGACGATGTATAGCTCGATGGATGATCGAGAATGAGATGCTGGGTGGGGGATTGTTGGTGGTCAGCGGAAAAGGTTGGACCCGAAGACTCTGTGGGAAAGGAGAGAGGCAGGCCTAAACGATGAGTGGACACGACCATCACATACACTTCAGATCCACACCGAATCGCCCACTCCAATGGCTTCATGGATATGGGCCGCTAGTCCATTCGATGTTTTGCTCGGTCAGTGAACATCACACCACACACCCCGACCGCAAACACGATCACCGCCAGCTCATCCGTATCGACTCCCTGCACACTTCACCACACATTCCTCATTCATCTCTCATTCATCCAGACAAAGCAACCTCTCCCCTTCTCCCCATAGGCTCACAAGATATCGCTACATCTCTCGAAGTCGCCGATCAGATCAGAGCAAAGTCGGTGCCTCCAAAGACCGCCGTCACCAGCATCAAGCGTAAACTCGGTGACAAGAACCCCAACGTCCAGCTTCTTGCTTTAGGTGTGAGTGAAACATCCACCATGCTTTTATCTAACTTGTTTGTTGTCAGAGCGTGGGGGAGAGGCAGACGCACGATCCCGACCCCCGTCGCTCGCACGCAGCACGCTTCCCCATCTCGCTTACCCTCACACCAGACATCCGACTCGTGTCTGCCACCTGGGCTGATTCCCATTGAAACGTTTTACAGCTCCTAGATCTTTGCATAAAGAACGGCGGCGATCACTTCCTGACTGAGGTGGCATCGCGTGATTTTGTGGACAACCTGGCCTCTATCCTTCGGCTTCAGGTTCGAATTATCATCTTCCTCGACTGTCCGTTCTCTTGACATTACTAAGTCCACACCAATACCTCATGAGCAGACTACGAATCAAGACGTCAAGAGACTCGGAGTCGAAAAGTTCCAGGAATGGGCTCTCAGCTTTCGCTCGAAGTCGGAGCTCTCTTATCTCCATGATGTCTATATCTCGATGAAGCATGAAGGTGCGTGTCCTTTCAAATTTCAATTCTGGATGCGGCTCACTCAACCATATCCTTCATCGTCTTCACGTAGGCATTCACTTTCCACCTGCACCTACGACCATCTCCGCCGCTTTACTTTCCACTTCGACCGCCCCTGCTTGGATCGACTCTGAGGTCTGTCTGCGCTGTCGGACGGCCTTTTCGTTCACTAACAGGAAACACCACTGTAGAAACTGTGGAAAGGTGTTCGATCAGCAATGCTCTAGCCACGTCATGAGCCTTCCTCACTTCGGTATAACAGACGAAGTCCGAGTATGCGACGGCTGTTGGGGAAAGAGCAAGGCGGGTCAGCTGGCTCAAAAGTGAATACGAGAACCGGTTTACTGCAGGCTTTTAATTGCGGTGATGACTGACACGTAACCTCTGTCTGCTTCCCTGTCCTTCAGAGCTGCCGGCCTTCACTCTCATCTTCCACCACCAACCGTTCCTTCTAAATCTCTCAACCCTGACTCTGACCTCGCTCGAGCAATCGCGCTTTCCCTCGCCGAGTCCAAAGCTTCTTCTGGCTCGTCTCGTTCCGGTTTCGTGCCTGCCGCGTCAGAGCCTCCGATCTACGGAGGAAAGAACAAGAGTGGAAGGAAGAGAGAGGGTGTGGATCGAGCGGAGGAAGAAGAAGACGAGGATTTGAGGGCTGCCATCGAAGCTAGTTTGGCAGAGATGAGGGATGCTCCTAGTGCGCCGGATGGGCTGCCGGGACCTGCAGAGGACAGAGAGGGAAGTGTAAGTTGATCCGGCTTTCAGATTCAGGCTTCTACTTCATCGGAGAATGGCGTCACTGACCCTTGTGCTTCCTCGACAGTACGTCAACCCCGTCGATCTGACACCTCGAGAGACGGACGCCATCCTCACTTTCTCTCAAACCATTGAACAAGCAGTCAGACAAGGTGCCCCAGATCTCAGTCGGTACCCTCACGCTCACGAGCTTTACGCGAATGCAAATGGTCTTCGTGGCAAGGTATACGATGGGCTCAACGATGCCACTCGAAAAGAATGTGCGTATCGACTCCAAGAGCCTTGGGTTTCTGGACTTGCCGACCAAAGCGATCGTTACTGATCTCGAGGATGAACCATAGATACTCTCAACGACATGCAGACCAAACTCGCATCGGCCGTCCAGCTTTACGACCATCTCTTGACCGAGCAGCATGCTTACTCGGAGCGACAGCGTCAGGTTCAGCTCCAGCAGCAGCAGCAACAGCAGTCCTCCTATCCCTATCAGCAACAACCCTACGGTGGCTACCCTCAGTATCCTCAACCATTCTACCCTGCACCTCATCAACCAGGCTACCCCCAATCTTACGGTCAACCGAACGCTCCTCCCTGGGGTCAAAGTGCGACACCGACTCCTCAGCAGCCATATCCTCCTTATGGCTATCCTCAACAACCTCAGTCAGCGATGTCTCAGCCTGTTCCACCTCCTGCCTCTTCCATCTACCCTCAACTTCCAAACTCGTCTGCTCCATCTTCTCAGAATGACCACCATCAGTCCAGCCAGAGCTGGACCGCACCGCAACCCTCTCAGAATTCGCAAACTTCGATCCATCAACAGCCCGAACAGCCGCAATACGTTTGGGATCCGGTCCAGAATGCTTGGATGCCGGTGTTGGTGTCTCATAGCCCACAATCGTCACGATCTCACCCGCAGGAAACTTCATCCCAAATCAACTCGCAAGCCGATGTCGTCCCACCCACATTATCGCCGACTCCGTCGCTGAACCCTCATGCTCAACCCTGGATGCCCACGGCAGGTGGTGTCGCTCTACCTGATCGATCATCTCCTTCTACTTCGATCTATCCCCAATTTACACTCGAGTCCAGCTCTCTAACGCCTTCCCAACCGCATCATCAACAATCCTCTTACCCAGCCGACCCCCATCACGCTGGTCCCTCTCGTTCGCAACCGCAACTGCAGGAGCAGCTAACAGCATCCGCACCTGTGTTCCCCGATGTACCGACCCAACCAATGACATTCCCGTCCGTCCCGAATGAACAAATCGACAGTGAGAAAAAGGAGGAGGATGGACCAGAAGAGGGATTGTTGATTGCTCTATGATTGTGATGAAGGCGTGATGGGTAGTCGTACATTTGGACATGGAGATCAACGTTGTATATGATGGTTCTTGTGCGGCAAGGTCAACTCATCCCCAGAAAGAGAGCAAGGAAAAGAAATGAGCGAGAAAGAAACGATAATCAAGAGGAAACCCAAAGAATCGATCCTTATTCCCCTGAACCTCCACCAACCTCGCCCGCAGTTCGATGCCATCTTACACTCAACCTCCTCTACCCGCTCGCTCCGTACCAGCAGAATTCAGCGCCTCAGTCCCAACAGTTCCAGAACCCACTCATCTGGCTGGTTTGGAGGGACCTGATGATGAGACCATCAAGGCGTGGTGGGTCGAACGTCAGCGTCGCCAAACTTTGACGTCGGACAGAGGAACGGACGTATCGGTTCCGTCGTCTCTGGATCTGACTCAGATCGAGAAGATAAAGGTCGAAGCCGTCGATGGAGTGATAGAGGTGGTAGATCATACCGGCGAAGACGACAAGGATGGTCAAGACGACCATGTATTCGATCTCGATTCTCATCCTCATCATGTAGATCACCTCAATCAAGGTTCCCTAGATATGTTTCGATATCAAGTCGCTCACTACTACGACCAACCTCGTCATCATTCTCAACACCAAATCATCGATCATGGAACCTACAATGTCACTCTCGATCCCTCACCTTCATTTCATTCCACCCTGACGATCTTTATCTCTCCAAACTCAATCCCTCCCAGAAATTCCCCCCACTCGTCTCATTGTACTATCAAGACATTCATTCATCTCCCATCTTCACTCATCCTGGACCCTTACGAACTAACTTCTCTTCAAACCGACGGTCTACTCGGCTCGAATCATGCATACTTTGGATCAGTTGAGTTGGAGTTACCTCTACAGTCCCTAGATGAAACGACGAAAAGGGAAGGCTCGGGTTTGATCGTTTCTTGGAAGGATGATGTTGATGATGGTGCCGATGAGATGGAAGGAAAGAAGGTGAAGAGGATGATCCAAGTTCCGGTTCACGGGAGATATTTACCGCCTGGCGGAGGAGCAGGAAGTGGGTGCGCTGATGGTGATGATGGTAAGGAAGGAGAAAGAGTAGTTCGAGTTGAATGGCCTTGGGTAGGTTGGGTTTGTAAGGAAGAAGCTCAATTTTGTAGGTACTTTTTCTCTTTCTTTCTCTCCTCCTTTCCCATCCCCCATCCTCCATCCCCCTTTCAACCTTCAACCTCCTTTTGTTTCTGCCTTTGATTTCGTCTCAAATGCGCACAAAAAAAATAAAGAGAAGAAAAATGCTGAGTCCGAACCTTGATATCCCCCTCACATAATTCAATCCGATTCCATCTACTTTTCTAGCCTCATTCTCTCCATCACACCCTACTCCTTCCCTTCCCCCACCTTTTCCACCTCTCTCCAGGCTCTTTCCGAACTCAACTTTTCACTCTTTCACGCCTCTCCAGGATGAACACCATCATCAAAGCCTTATCCCCTCCATCTCATCATCATCATCGAAATCTGATCATCTTTCACCATCACCCCTGACAATCTCGATTCCTGTTGGTGACCTCGATCATCTTTCTTTCATTGAGCTCTCGACGGCAGGGATTGTTTGGATCATCGCTATTTGGATCGGTTGGATCGGTTGGTCGAATTTCAATCGAGGGGGCGGTATCGATCGTGATCACGGTGATGGTGACACTAGTGTTGGCGATGATGATGGATCCAGTCGAAGAAGGAGGAATCAAATATCGAAAAAGGTCGACAAGGTAGATTGATGATTGGAAGACGGACGAGTTCCTCGTTGTTTTTCTCAAGCACACTCCCGGATACAGTGGAGGTCCTGATAGCATAACAGATGATACTTCACAAAGGATTGCCCTAAGGACAGAAGAGAGAGAGAGAAAGGCAAATGATGTTTCTATCTCCTAATGACGTCCCTTTTCCCAAACACCTCCCATCTTCAAACCCCTTCGTTCCTCCTCATTTAGATCCCGACGCTTTCGGCTTACAGTCCTCCATCATTCCACCCTTGACGACCAAACCAACTTCTCCCTTGCCAACATCGATCAATCTTCCTTCCTGATTGACTTCCGGCATCTGACCTTCGTCCCAACCGTAACCATAACCGATGGCGAGATGTCGACCATCTGGTGAGAAGGCGAGGGCCGAGATTGAGTTTGGGAATTTTGGGTATTGCTTCATTCGTTTCTTGGCGTGATGATCCCAGAGTGAGAGTGTCGCGTCCGAACCGGCTGAGGCGAATGTGTTTGTGCTATGAAGGAGGAAGGAAGAAGATCGGTTTGATTAGAATGAATTCCAAGTCGAGATCGAAACCAAAAGAAAAAAAAAGGAAGAAAAGAGAAGGGGACGAGTGAGAGAGGACGAACATGGGGTTGTAGGCGAGAGCGTTGATTGGGTAAACGACGTCCTGACCATCGACTACGCCTCGATGACATCGATAAGCGTACTTCTTGGATTGATCTTCTGGAGCAAAGTAATCGACAGCAATCCTTCCTTCGATGGAGCAAGAAGCCCAACCTGATCGTGGAAAACACCCAAAGGATGGATTCCCTTTTTTTTTAGCTCCTCTTCCCCTCCATACAGTGAACCTCAATCCAAGAAAAGTCCAAGACACGGACCTTTTCCATCACTCATGCAACTGATGTCTCTAGTCATGTACTTCAACGCGCTCTCCCTTCTCTGTTCAGGTTCCTTCATGTTACGGACGTCGTAGACATGAACGTTCCTCTCCGACATAGCCACGACCAATCGATTCCCCGATGTTGCCATCGAGTAAACCCGAGATGGGAGCGACGTAGTGGACGTTGGCGAAGAAGATGGAGAGAGAGGGTCAAAGGAAAGCAGAGTTGAATCCCATGAACCGGAGAAGAGGGTCTCTTTGAGTTGATGAATGATTTCCCCCGTCCAGGATCAAGAAGGACGATCAGTTGCTCATACAAAGGAGAGGAGATGAAGGAGAGCGAAGACGAACTTGATTCAGGCGACCAAACGAGCGATTTCACGGTATCTTGATGTTCACCCAGGGTTGTTGGCGTTTGGGTTTCGATATCCCATCTATCAACCGGAGTGTATGCAGATCGAAGCCGTCAGTTATCCAGATACCTGGCTTGACTTGGAGACATTTAGTCAGCAAGGGGAGTTGGACTTACGATCTCACTTTGCGATCCAGGCCACCCGAGAATGCAGTTGAGTCAGTCGAGAAGCATGAAGTGAGGACAGCCGCTGGGTGGATGAATCTGATGAGTGGAGAGGCGAGATATTCAGTGATGCTCGAGCGCGTCCAGAGAGGGATGGTGGGGAACTTGGGAAGGGGGGGGAGACGCGCACTTTGTTGGAGTAAGAGCTTGGGTAGAGGCAAAGTTGTGGAGTTGGAGGGACTGGTTGGATGATTTGGAATGTCAAGGATAATGTCAGCTATGATGTTGATGAGCTGGTGGAGCGTGATGGGTTGGAGAAGGGATAAGAAGAAGCAAGAGGAGGAGAGGAAAGGATGGGAAGAGAGAGAATCTCAAGGACTGACTCCATCCCAAGAAGAGACTAGAAGGTGAGTCGAAGAAGGAGAGAAGGCCAAAGATGAGATGGTGTCGGATGGTGGCTCAATGACTTGGTCGTTAGAGGCCATCTTGGGAAGAGGGAGAGTCGTCCGAAGGCAAGGAAGGGGAGATGATAGTTGGGTGGACATTTATTAACAAGGCGTTTAGGGAAGGAGACCGTCGGACCGTTTATTTTATTTTACTCTCATCTATGTCGATTGATGGTGGAATGAGAGCATGAGTCATCATCAGATACCAACCCTATAATCGTACTCGTCCATCTTCCCGATCGGTCAAATGGCTCAAGAAGAAAGAAAAGGGAGCTTTCTCACTTTCTTCGACTCGACCTCCTTTGATTCCCGTGTCTCTCCTGCCTCGATTCCCCCAACAACAACAACCATGTCCATCTGTCCCATCATCAAAGAAAATACTCCTCTGCTCTCTCCACAATCCATCCAAGATGATCCCCACGACCAACAGAACTCTCAACCAATCAACAAACACGTCGAGTTCGACGGTGTCGTCACCTGCTATCCAGACGATCCAAAGGACCTCGCCTCAAAGGCAAGAACAAAGCTCGCCGTTAGAAAGATGTCAGTCCATCCTCGACCATCCCTGCCTCGTCGGCTTCATCCAGGACAAGGGATGTGGGGAGACAAGACTCAGACAGAAGCGCTCCACGGGATCGACAAGGGAGCTAAAGGGGTCGAACCGCAGTGACGAATGCTAATGATTCCTCTTGGCCTTCCCCTCCCCCCTCTCATCCAGGTCAATGCCTCTGACATTCGTCCGCACACCTGATGCCGGACTGGTCGATGATCGTTCGTCGTCCAAAGTATCTTGACGTACGGCCCAATACCTCAGCCCTGACCCGGTGCCTTCTTGTCCCTCCACCTTTGACCCCCACGTCTCTCCTTTCTCTCCTTCTCGAATGAAACCGTTCCAAACCACCGTGCTTCTCGCCAGCTTCCTTTACTCCCACACCACAGAAAAAAATTTCCCTTCGTCTTCCCTCATTCTGTCGAGTCCTTCCCCACCCCTGCCCAACTGCGAATGATTCCTCCGTCCGCCCCCGATCCTGCCTGGCTTCTCAACCTGGCCTTCGACGTCGATCCAACTCCTACCAGCCCAGTAGCCTCTGCTCGAGACAGCCATCCAACAAAACATGCTCTCCTCCCCGAGTCCGATCGCCCTCAAATCCGCCACCTTGCTCGCTCAATGCTGCTAGTCCACACCTTCCTTCTCCAATTAGTCCCGTCACCCCTCGTCAGCAAACACGCTCGCCCACTCTAGAGAAGAAACCACTCCTTCGTCGACTCTCCACCTCAACATCGACCTCATCTGTCTCTACAGCTTCATCTGCTCTTCCGACTCCTCTACCTCAGCAGGACGTGACGGGACCTCTTCTCTCCTGCTGTCCGGAATGCTATCATGTCACAGAGTTGGCTCTCTCTTCGTCAGGATCTTTCCCTTCCGCCGCCGAAGCGTGGGATTCCATCCCTTTCTCCCAATCCGCGATGGAGAAGCGTCGTAAGGACGCACTAGAAGCCGACGAACGAGCGAGGATCTTTACCCCGAAACCCTCGACGAGACTCCCTAGTTCGGCAACCGGAAGGCCCGACCCAACGACGCAAATCGAAGGGACACGGGCCGAGGGAGAGGAGGAAGAGGCGGATGCTGAGAGTGAGGATACTGCTCTGGCGAGAAAGCTCAGAGAAGGAGGTGGCTTGCTCGTTGACGAAGTCTCCATGGTAAGACGCTTGAGCCAAACGTCTCTGATTCATCTCAAGGAGGAAACGGAGCGAGGCATGTTGGATTCCTCTTCTCCTGGATCGTCCGACGTCGAGGCTTCCCCTCTGACGCTGCTGCCTTCACCGGCGATACCAGCATCGAACCTTCGATCGCCGCGCCTGATACCACCCCGAGAGCAACATCACAACCGAGGGTATGACGTTCCAACCCCGCTCGTCTCGCCACCTCTATCGCCTACCAAATCACCCATAGATACCGCTTCGCACGTTTCCCCGCGAGCTCAATCTTTCCCTTTCCATCCAACCTCTCCCCTGACGCCTCCTTCGGCCTCTGAATCGAAGTCATTCTTTGGACTGAGCCCATCAATCTCACATACCACAACGCCCACATCGTACCAATCTACCTCACCCCCCACCCTCGCTCGATCCATCTCGACGCCCTTTCCCTCGTACTCCAACAAACCAGTGACTCCCGCCACTGCCGCCAACAGCTGGGACAACAGAAAGAAATCACTCAAGGGACTGTTCGGAGGGATCAAGGGGGGATTTGGACTTCCCGCCTCAGCGGCTTCTGGTCATGTCTGATCGTGGTATATGCGATCGGATTTGATGAGCTCTCTTTCCAGATTCTTCTCCTATCTGCGGTTGCGACTGTACATTACCCCCTCGTCTACCTCTCGGCTCCTTGTGTGGTTGTACTCTTGACTATATTTGATACCCCTACTTGTGACTTTGCATTTTTTTTTCTTCTTCTTATCTGTAGCGTGTTGTAATATGATGATTGGACATCTTTTCACAGAATGGATAGATGGAGTGAAGAAAAGAAAGGATTGATCCTTACGCTTCGATCACCCGACGAATCGTCTCGTTGACCTCATCTCCCAAACCACACTGCCCCCTTCCATCCACCTTCTCGACTATCCCCTTCCCATTCTAGTCTCACATCATGGCATCTCGCAAGAAAGTGCTCCTCAAGGTAACCTTCTCGTTTCAGTTTCAATGCCATCACACGAACCGTCGGACGCTCAACAATCCTACCTTGGACCGTGACCCCTCTCCTCGTCCCTCCCTATCCATCGCACTGTTCCCGATAGGTTATCATCCTCGGAGATAGTGGGTTAGTCAAACAATCCTCTCATCTTCCCTACGGCTGTACAGCATGAATTCAAAATCTATCGATCTGTCTTCTCTCGCCCTACCCTCTCCCCCTCTCCCTCCGCTCGATCTTCCCACACTCCTCCTGCATCCTCTGCCGGTCGGTCGTCCGTCTATTTCCCCGCTCTCACTTAACATACTCACCTATCCAGAGTCGGAAAGACATCACTCATGAATCAATACGTCAACAAGCGGTTCTCGAACCAGTACAAGGCTACTATTGGGGCGGATTTGTGCGTTGGCCGTGTCTCATCTTCTGAGTCGACTGTCCACTCTCAATTCAGACCCAGAACGACGATGACTGACGATCATCGACTACCTTGAACAAACATTCAGTTTGACCAAAGAGGTCATGGTCGATGATCGACTCGTCACCATGCAGGTCCGTCCATCTGATCCTGCCAACCTTACTTCAGCTTTCCGTTCCCACTGTCTTCCAGCCCATCCAGGTTCGACTCTCTCGCATGTGTTCTGAGACTTGCTCGCTTGATCGTCTGGTCTTTGTCGATTCCAGCTCTGGGACACTGCAGGACAAGAGCGTTTCCAGTCACTCGGAGTGGCGTTCTACCGAGGAGCGGACTGCTGCGTGCTCGTCTACGACGTTAACTCGACCAAGAGCTTCGAGACATTGGACAGTTGGAGGGACGAGTTTTTGATCCAGGTGTGTGTTCCGTCTCCACTTTGCGTTGCCCAGACTCGAGCTGGTGGATTTGATGACGATTCGTCGATGACGCCGAGGTCAAGATACGTCAAGAGGGCAGATAGCTGCTCCCTTCCCCGTCACGAAATAATCCCCTGATATCAACTGCACTGGAACGGCTAACGCATCCGATCGCTCATGGCTCTCAGGCTTCACCACACGACCCCGAGAACTTCCCCTTCGTGAGTAATTGACCTCACATGACCAGATTCGCCCTTTCGATCGCGCTGTGCTGATGTACGATGGGTCCTCACTGGCTCACAGGTCCTTTTGGGGAACAAGATTGATCAGGGAGAATCGAAGCGAACCGTTTGTGCTTGCCACTACGTCAACGCCACAGACGATGCGCGAGAACTGACCTGGTTCATTTCCCTATCGTCTATTGAATCCGATGCCCCCTCCCTTCACCTTTCACACATGATACCTCTATCGGCACACATCCACTCTCAACCTGTCGCCTCGACCTTGTCTTGCGCCTGTCTCGACCGTAGGTTTCTCAAAAAAGAGCCATGACGTGGTGCCAAGCCAAGGGTAATATCCCTTACTTCGAGACCTCTGCCAAAGAGGCCATCAACGTCGAACAAGCCTTCCAGACGATTGCAAAGAATGCTCTCCAGCAGGAAGCTGAGGTCGAACTTTACGCCGATTACCCGGATCCGATAAGGATCGATTCGGACAACAGTCAGAATTACGGTTGCAATTGCTAAAGGAAAGCGAAGCGCTCGTTAATTCTGGGTGGGCAGGTTAGGGGTGATGAACTGAGATGAGATGAGAAGAAAGAATGGAGGCAAGAGAGAAGGAAGGATTGTTTCGTCAGTTCTCACCTCCTTCCTGTTTTTTTTTTTTTTTCTACTTCTTCTTCCTACTTTTCTTCATCGTCTTCGTTTCCTCTCTTTCTGATTCGAGCTCTCGACAGACCTTTCTGATTTCTCACCTTTTCCATCCTGTTCCCAAGTCTTCCATCCACTTTGCTTTTCCACGTTCTCAACCCCCCTCTCTCAACTGACTCCCCATTCGGGAGCTCTCTACTTTCTCTTTGACTCTTCTTTCAACCCTGCCTAATGACTGGTATCGCACTCTTCCTCTTTCTCTTTCTCTCTCTCGTCTCATTTCAATCCACTATCATACTTTACCTCCTTCTGTCTCTTCTTAACTCGCTTGCCGCTCTCGTTCTTTCCTCCCTCATCGGATATGCGTTTCTCGATCCATGGGGTTTCTTCTTCCTCTCTCATCCTTCCTGAAAGAACGAACAAGGGGTGAGAAAGCGAGACGAGAAACAATCATTATTATGCTCTCCTCTCTCCTTTCGCTGCTTTCTTCCGCTTCTTCTCTATCGATCGAGAGACGAGGGATGAGCGACGACATTGTTAGTAATTGAAGTCACGAGCAAAGAGTGTGTGCAGAGAGGGGAAAAGAGAGGAAAGGTTATCGTTAGTAGGAACACTCTCGATATCGCACGTAGAAGGATAGAAAAAGGACATGAGACCAAAGGAAGAAAGGATATAAAGCGACAGGTGAAATGCGAGATGAAGAACAGGTAGAAGAAAAAAAAAAAAAGAACCCATATATGATTTCACCAAGCAAAGAAAAGTCAGGTAGAAGAAGAAGAAAAAAAGATGTTCTCACCAAGATCAGCAGCAGCATCCGCTTTTTGTTTAGCGAGAGCTGCTTTGTCTGCGTTCTTTTTGTTGACGGCGGCGTTTCGAAGGGCTTCTCGTTGTTGGGTCTGCGCGTATTGAACTTTGGCGTGGTTGAGGTTTGGCATGGCCAGGAGATCTGTTGTATGTCGAGATATGGGTTTCGGGGGGGGAAGCAAACAAGACCATTTAGTGAGCGGACTGATCTTGAAAGCTTGACTTGTTAGTCGGCTCTCAAACCTAGGTTCAGAAAGGTCCACCTAGAAAAGGAAAGAAAGAAGACAACGACTGACCGTCTTCCTGAAGTTTCTTCTTCTGTCTCTTCTTCATATCTAACCTCGCCAGTTCCTTCTCCAGCAGCTCCTTGTCAGCTGGGTCTATTGGTGCTTTGCCTTTCTTTCCCTTTGAACCGGATCCATCCTCTCCGGGCCCAGGTCTCTCTCCTGACCCACCTCCTGCCCCGCCTGCGGAAGAATCCTCGACAAGGCCGTACTGCTTGACGAGCCAAGCTCTTCGTTGTGCCTCAATCTGCTCAGGTGTGAAGTCCGGATTGGATGGGACAGCTTTCGATGAGGAGGATGGTTCGGGCGAAGGTGAGGATGTTGGCGGCGGGAGGGTCAAGATTCGATGATATTCTTCCAATATCGACGTTGCTGATGGATCTAATTGAGATTCCTATCGATTGAATGAGTTGAGAGCGTGCATGTAGGCCCGAGTAAGAGAACATTTGAGAAAAGTAACCTAAGGAGATGAGAACGAGTCTTGACTTCTCGAGGATAAGAGAGAAGGCAAACTGGTAGTACGTACCTCGACGCCTTCTCCTTCAAGTATCCCTCTGAGCGCCTCTAGTTTATCCTCATCCTCGAGAGCCTACCTAGGATGAACGCAGACGGGGACGGATTGAGCTTGAAATGTGAAGAGACAGGAGCAAGAAAGAGAGACGTGTTGAGGTGGGAGAAAAGCAAGTCGGACCTCTTCCTCCACGAGTCGAGCGGTGTACTCGATCTGAGATTGATCGTTGCTCTCGAGGTTTAGGCTGGTGAATAGTTGGGCGATGAAGATCTCTAGGGCAGGTAGATCTGGTGTAGACATTGTTGTTGTTGTTGTTGGCGGATCTGTTCAGGATTCGAGGTAGCGATGACGATCTTTCCTCGTTACCTCTTTCCCCTTGGAGTCCACTCAACCTCCACCACCACGTTATCGCCCTCCAATTCGACATCACATGGGTCTCACAGACTACCTACACGGCAAGAAGCCCGCAGCAGCAACCACGCCAGAGCGGTCGTCTAGCTCTGGCCATCGTTTCTCCATCGGAAGCTCAGCTGGAACATCGTCCTCTCCAGCCACTCCTTCCGGAGGAGTCAGTGGTCCCGTCGACGGTTCAGCCCCTGGTGATGATGTCTCTGTTCTCGATGAAGGCGAGGGAAACGTTCTCATGGCATTGATCAAGCAACGTGAGTCTTTGTTATCGTCGATCCGGCAAGAGGGAGGACGAACTATCAGGAACAGACGGTTCAACCCCGAGAGGCCCCTTCCCTCTCCCCGCGTTCGGATAGGACTGATGGATTCGAACGTATGCACGATCCGACTTGAATTCAAAACTAATCCCTCGCTTCATCCCCTGCTTCAGTTCATCCCGGTATGGACCTAACCAAAGTCAGTCCAAGTAGGCGTCATCATCCCGGCCTCCGTCCGATCTTCTTCTGGCCGCGTCACCTCTCTTGTTCTCCCCTCTTCTCACTCCCTTCTTTGCTCATCCAATCTCCTCTATACACTCATCATCCTCTCATCCATGTCTCTTCCACTTCAACCGTCTCACTTGGTCGGATAACGTAGATCTCACTTCCGACGTTCGTGCTCGAACCTCGGAGCATGCTCGAGCGTGTCACGGACTTCTTCTCCCACCCTGATCTCATCTTCGGGTGAGTGGCCACGGACTCCGTAGATCTTTGCCTCGGAGACCGAAATCTGATTGGTGTCTCGTGTCCTCCGAATCACAGAGCTGGGCAGATGGAGGATCCCAAAGAGAGATTTCTCGCCGTTCTCCGTTATTACCTTTCTGGCTGGCATATCGTTCGTGGTCTATCCAGTCGTTCTACTTGTGCCTTCGGTGGCCAACGTGCTAATCGAGAGGTCGTTCATCCTGATACAGAAACCTAAAGGGTCCGTAATTTTAGTCCTCGATTGGTCGCCAAGCACGTGTGATTTTTGCGACTGACTCGATCACTCATCGTTAATCCGGATTGATACCTACTAGAGTAAAGAAACCTTACAATGCCACGCTCGGAGAGATCTTCAGATGCAGCTACTCCTATCCCGATGGATCAGAAGGATTTTACGTCGCTGAGCAAGGTCGGTGGTGATTGTCGAGCGTTCGAGTCTCCCAATCTACCTCGCTGATGTATCACGACGATGCATCGTGTCAGTTTCCCACCACCCCCCTATCTCGGCCTACTTCTATTGCAGCCCAAAGAACGGCGTTCTCATCTACGGAGAATTGAGACCAAAGGTGTGGACATTCCCTTGAACTAGCTTTCTTGATTCGAGGACATGCTGAGTCTAAACAAATTCCTGTCGCTCGTCACATCTGTAGTCAAAGTTCCTTGGAAACTCTGCGGCGACCATCATGGACGGAGCTTCTAGGGTCATCTTGATGGACCGACCAGAAGACGGAGAATACGACATCTCGATGCCAAATCATGTAAGGCGTCTCTCTCTTTCGTTAGATAGCTTCCTTGCCTTCATCTGACCGGCGGTGACTCATTCGTTCCAGTACGCGCGAGGAATCCTCTTCGGAAAGCTCATTCTCGAATTGGGAGACACGAGTACTGCCAAGTGTGTCAAGACTGGAATCAATTGTGATGTCGAGTTCAAAACAAAGGTTAGAAAGATTCCAGTTGTTTGATCAGATCTCTCACATCTGATCGAAGAGCTGATAGGGTTGTGCTCTTTTTTTCTATCGACAGGGATTCTTTTCTGGGACTTACAATGCGGTCGCAGGGAAGGTCACAGGACCGAAAGGTGCACTTGGCGATGTCAGCGGACTTTGGTCAGAATCGATGGAGTTCAAGGATGCGGTCGTGCGTTCAACTGTAGCAAGTCTGTCGTCTCCGTTCCTGCAAGCTGATTGTTCTCGCTCGATCTATACAGACGGGCAAGACTCAACCATTATTCGACGCTCATTCGGCCGCCATCACGCCAAAGACTGTCGCTCCATTGGACGAGCAAGAACCCAACGAGAGTAGAAGGTTATGGGCTGATCTGACGGAAGCGATCAAGAGGAAAGATATGGAGGGTGCTCAAGAAGCGTGAGTTTTGTAGGCACTCCCCTTAACCCCCCGGATATTCCACTCACGTGACTCCACGTTTCCTTAGCAAGTCGCGTGTTGAAGATGCTCAGAGAGAGGTCGCTCGTCGAACAGGCGGTGAAGAAAACCACAAGCTGAGATATTTCATCAACAAGGGTGACCGATACGTTCCTTCGTGCGGTCTACTTGCAGAGTAAGTAACAAAATGGTCGATCTTCTCGAAAGAGTCATCTGGTCTGATTTGCGTCACGCCTCAACTCTAGCTTGCCCACCGATCGAGACGAGTGTACCCAAATGCTGAAAGGGTGGATCTGGGGAGAAACCATGGCAAAGCCATCAGCGGCATCATCCAACACCTCCTCCTCTTCTCCGCCTCATCGCTCTCCACTTCCTACTTCGTCGACTGCAGCTGGGAGCTCGATGTCGCTCGAGGACAGGCTCAAAGAGCTCAAGGTGGGACAGCCGGATGAGCCAGAGCATTTGCCGAGTAAGTCGACATCACGTCTGTCCACCGTCAGCAAACTTCTTGCCTTTGAGACCAGATCTGATATCTGTACTCTATTCCGACTCCTTGAACTGTGTACACCATCATCTAGCTGCCATCCCCACCGCTCCTGGGCCACCTCAGGGTCGGGCCGTCCCCATTCCTCCCACTTCTGAGCCCTAGTTCGATCGATTCTTCGATGCTTTTGAGATCCTAGTCTGGTTCGGCTGCATCTCTACAAACTTTGGTCCATCGATGAGAAGAAAGGAAGACTAATCGATAAAACCCCCCTTCTATCTAGCAAAGGATCTCCTCGGCTCTCTTCTGCATCTCATCCAAATGATTCGCAACTTTGTTGCCCATCTATCCCTCCCTACCATTTCTCGCCTCTTTTATCATTTCGATCCACCTCTTCGTCTATCGTCGCCGACCCTTCTTTTATCCGGACTTTTTGAACCTCCACTTCCCCTCCTCGTTTTTCTCCTTATCTCCCTGTTCTGTTCTCAAGCACACATGGCTGCATCGCATGATCAAATTTCGCTTTTCTTTTCGACTAGTCTCGCTTGTCACTTGTCTCTCGCCGTGATCTATGCTATGGTCTGAGAAACAGGGTGACGCGCCAGAGAGAGAGATACTCGGGATGGGACAAGAGCAAGGGGGCCAAAGAAAACAACACGATGAATTTCGATGCTCATAAGATAAACGTCAGGAACGTCATACCCTCATGTGATTTCAAGAGAGGGCATCGAGGTCCGTCGGTGTGTTCCATTGAGACAGATGATGTACACCGACACGATGATGACGATGGTGACGGGGATGAGGGGAGGATGTTTCCCCGTTATCCCGTTGATCTGGAACGTGTATCCGGGGCCTCAGCATAGTTTGGACGGTATATCGAGAACACGATGGGAAGGGTCTCTGTGCTCGTCAAAGGGCGATAACAAACGTGTCGATGATGAGCGGATGATTTGATGGTTTGCCCTGGTTCTAGATCGGGGGAAGGGGACAAAGAAAGAGGGTGAAAAAGGAAGAAAGATATCAGCGGGGTCCTGATAATGGATTCCTATCTGGTTTTGGTCATCATTGGCTCTCGTTCGTTCAGGTCCCATCATCCAGTCTCTCTGAATCAAGCTCTCGCATTCGAACAACAATCGAGTCTCGACAGGACGTGTGAGTAGTTCGCTTGGATGAAAGAGGCAAGGGACATGAGATCAATCCGGCCATCGAGCTGAGAATGTGATTTCAAACGGTTTTCCCCTCCTTCCTGGC
Organism: Udeniomyces megalosporus; assembly: GCA_039545415.1. Lineage (NCBI taxonomy): Eukaryota > Fungi > Basidiomycota > Tremellomycetes > Cystofilobasidiales > Mrakiaceae > Udeniomyces > Udeniomyces megalosporus. Next base: position 519,855 of record BCKM01000006.1, on the reverse strand, counting down.
CTCTCTTGATTTAGTTCGCCTCCCCTGCCACTCCATCTCCATCTCGACACAACGGAATCATCATCGACCACATCTAGTCGACTAACCCCCACGACGCCACCAACCAAATCAAACCATCGCCCATCGGATCAAACGAGCGACGCATCTTCAACGCAGAATTCCCCCACCTTCTCTCGCGCTTCCTCGCCGCCCTCGCCTTCGTCTCGTCCAAGCGGAGACTTGTTTATCGGTGTCCGACGCTTCCTTCGCCTCAACATCAGAACGTGAGTTTCACTCGAGTCTCGTCCGGACTGAATCCATTTGCCGTCTCGAGCTTCTTCGGACCGTGCGGGCACTCACCCTTCTTTCCCTCCCTTCGTCCTGTGTTCAACCAAACGCCCTCTATCGATCTCATCCAACATCCCCGTCCTCTTGCCTGTGTCCTGATGACCTGACTCATTCCTCTCCGCTCGTCCTCAACTCGCATCAATATCTTGCGTCAAACGTTTCAACATCGACGACCCTCATCCAATCCGACTCAATTCATTCGGAACTCGTTTCATCGTTTCAGCCAGTCGTCCAACCCTCGATCCCTTCGATCCTCCAACTTGACCCCTTCCTCGTTCTCTGCTCCTTACTTCACCAGACATCCACCTCACGTTCGACTTGAACGGTACTAGGTCTACAGCGACAGAGACCTTCCGCCACATCAACGCCAATCCCCGTTCACCGAGTCAACCCGATCGATTACCTAGTCTTCCCACACACACACACTGTTCCTCCCTCGTGTCAAGTCCCCAACCGCCACCGTCTCTCCAACCTCGCCTCCCTACTCGACGAACGACAGTCTCAACATGCCTCCTCTCGCCTCTGGTTCCGGTCCACAAGCGAGACCAACGCCTTTGCCCGTTCCAACAGTGAGCCCGTACCCTCACTTGATGTCATCAATCACAAGCTCGGCTCTCAACCCTTTCCTCTTCCTCCTTCCGTGCTCTTCTCTCGCCTTCTCTCTCCCTCCCTTGCTATCTCACACGCACTCATTCTTGCTCGTCTCGTAGCACTCCGCACCTCAAGCCATCCCGACAGCGACGCATCATAAAGACTCTCCTTCACCCACACCCTCTCCCTCTCAGTCGCAAGGCTCGGTCGCGACGGAAGAAGAAGAGGTCCGTCGCTTGATCATCCTTCTCCTAGTAAACTTATAGCTGACGTCGACGTGATCCTCCCTTCCTTCTTCTATCCCGCCGTCGTACTTCGGTTCTTCCCTTCCGCACGTGACGCGCCTTGGTGTCGACTCTGCGCCTTTGCAGGATCTGGAGGACTACCGGCCAGGTGGATACCACCCAGTCAGGATAGGTGACACGTTTAGGGACGGTCGATACGTTATCGTTAGAAAACTCGGTTGGGGTCACTTCAGTACTGTCTGGTTGGCGAGGGATGAGAAGTGAGTGCAATCCTTTCGATTGAAGACGTGTCAGCCATGATGAATTCGTTCAGCGCGCGACAGGTCAAGAGGCATCTTTGGACAAAGGACTGACCTTATGGCGTTTGTGAATACTGCCTCTCTCTACCGTGCCTCTTGAGTCCGTAGAGTCAAGCGTCACGTCGCTCTCAAGGTCGTCAAGTCGGACGGACATTACACCGAGACTGCGCTGGACGAAATCCAACTTCTCCAACGTCTTGTCACCTCAGATCCCAATCATCCTGGTAGGCGACACGTCGTCCAGCTACTCGACGATTTCCGGCACACTGGTCCGAACGGCTCCCACGTCTGCATGGTGTTCGAGGTCTTGGGCGAGAACCTGCTCGGCCTCATCAAGCGGTACCAGCACCGAGGCGTCCCTCCTCACATCGTCCAACAAATTGCCAAGCAGGTCCTCCTCGGTCTCGATTATCTTCACAAGGAGTGCCAGATCATCCACACCGACCTCAAACCAGAAAACGTCCTCATCTGCATCGAGGACGTCGAGGCGGTCGTCGCTGCCGAACTCGCAACCTGCCCTGCGGCAGTACCAACGAAGCTCGTCGGTGTACCACCGAGTCAGGGTCGAGGTGGGACCCAGACCCCGAGGAGAGAAGGCGTATTCATCGTCGGAAGTCAGCCTTTGCCCAGTCCAAGCAGCTCGTATGGGGCAGGAACGTCGATGATGGACAAATTCGCCTTCAGCATGACTCAGGTCTCTGATGCTCCCTTATCTTCATCCGCCGCTGCTGCTGCTGCTGCGTCGACTAAATCCAGCGACCTCAAACGTACTTCCTCCGACATCCACTTCGGCGAAAAGACCAACATCGCCCCTCACGTCCAGAAAGCTGGCCCATCTCTCCTATCCCAACAAGCTCCAGGCCACTCGAACGGTGGCTCGAGTTCCAACTTATCTGCCCCACCCATCAATGCCTCCAGTTCATCCGTCTACTCTTCCTCTTCGTCCTCATCCAACTCGAACCAGCTTCCCAACCTCTCACACAACGGCTCAACTCACCCTCACACCCCCAATCCTCACACTCCCACCACCATCAACGATATCTCGACCTCCGTCATGTCCTCCGTCTCCATCTCAGACAACGACTCCCCAAACTCGACCACTATGGCAGAGGATCTCGCAAAGTACGGCGGAGCCGTCTCGCACGGAGCTGGCGCTCGTTCCACTCTCCCTGACTTCCCACTTCAACCCGACGCAGGCGATCCGACGACCCTGCCACCACCGTTCCCTTACGACCCGGCGAGTCTTGAGAGAATCACAGTCAAGATTGCCGACCTTGGGAACGCGTGCTGGGTCGACCATCACTTCACCAATGACATCCAGACGAGACAGTATCGATGTCCAGAGATCATCCTTGGCACCAGTTGGGGTCCTTCGGTCGACAACTGGAGCGCCGCTTGCCTGGTTCGTTCATCTGGTCTCGTTTCTCATGATCCGCTTCGATCAGTTGCCAGCGAGTTACTCACTCTGTCGGTGGTGACATCTTCTCCCAGATTTTCGAATTGATCACTGGCGATTACCTGTTCGACCCCCAACCGGGATCAAAATACGATAAGGACGACGATCACATGGCTCAGATCGTGGAACTGCTCGGCGAGATACCAAAATCGCTTGCGTTGTCGGGTCGTTATTCTCAAGAATTGTTTAACAAGAAGGGTGAGACTCGTCGTTGCACCGGACTTTCCGGTTGACTGATGAGCTAATGCCTCGCAACTCTTTCCGCCTTGTTCCCCATCGTCGACGGACAGGCGAGCTACGGCACATACACAAGCTTCGGTTCTGGCCCATCACCTCTGTCCTCAAGGAAAAGTACGGCATGTCGCAAGAAGAGGCCGACTCGTTCTCGTCGTTCCTGACTCCGATGCTCAATCTTTATGGAGAGAAACGAGCGGCGGCGAAGAGTATGGTCGATCATTCTTGGCTTGGCGGCGTGGTCGTTCAGGGAGAGCTCGAGGTGATGGAGAGGAAGAATAGCATGGAGAGAAACGGTGCAGGTAGCGGTTCGGGTCAAGATTCGACACCTGCTGGTTCGGGGAGCGTGGTTGGAAGTTTCGGTGCTGGAGCAGGCGCGCTGGGCCGATCGATGGGAGAAAGTGCGACGACGGGGATGGGCTTCTTGAAGGAAAAGATGGGACTGGGTTCATCAGCGTCGTCGTCATCTGGAGTTGCGTCTACTGGAGGGGGAGTGGGTGCACCGAGTGGGAAAAAGACGAGCGGGTTCGACGTCCTGAAGTCAAAGGCAAAGGGGTTGAAATAGGGAGTTGGTGCTTTGAGGGCGGAACTTTGACTTGATGATGATTCCGGGTCCAACTGGCTCTCGCCCCTCGTTCGACCCCCGTCTTTCTTTCTTTCGACTATCTCCCTCCGCTCAGCTAGCATCCTTTGCACCATCTTACCTTTTCGTCCCCGTCTACTACTTCAACTCGACTCTCATCCTCCGACATCTCTTGCTTCTCTATCTTTGTTCGCCCGCACCATCGGCATGGCCCTCACCCGCCTTTCGTCCTTGATCGTCCCCATCGCTCCACCCGTCACTTTCCTAATCTTCACCGCTTTCGCGATCGATGCTCTTCGCTTCGAGCGATGTACCCATCAATTTCCTCTCCCTCTCCGTCAAGCGACAAATCACGCGTTCAGCCACTACGAGTAAACCACCATCGCATAGTCCCCTCCGAACCTGTGATCAATTACAAACGAATCCCAGGCCTGCTCTTCCGTGTTGTGTTCTTTTGGGCACATGATACCTAAGGGGAATCTCGTCCACTTCCCGTTCCTTCCCTTTCCTCTTTGCCGTCACTTTCCACCTCCCACTCCCGTCAACCCTTCGAGGTTTGCCTTCCCCTCGTACGGACCTCTTGATCTGTGTGTGAATCGATCGCTCCGTCACTCTCGAATTTTGACCTGTCTCTCTTATTCTTGACTCGTTCGGTTGAGGTTGGAGTTCTCGGTCTTGGTGCCAGTTTGTTTTCCTCTTTTTTTTTCTCGCCTCGCCTCGCCTGGGTCGGTCTATTTTTCTTTCTGGTTCTGGTTCTGGTTCGGTCTGTGTCTACATCTCTTTGTTCATTGTTGGGTTGGGTATAGATGATAGCTTAGTGCGTCGTTGATGGCACTTGGTGAGTGTGCTAGTGCGTATGGTGGTTGAGGTTTGGGAATGGCGGTGAAAATGAAGAAAGCGTTTGAGGCGTCGAACCGTTCCCAACCCAACACCATCACCAAACAAACGACCCTCTCTCACCATGCCAAGAGCTGCCGAAGCATCCAACCATGAGGCCCTTCCCAGAGACGCTCGCATCATCGCCCTCATACTAGCATCAAAGGTCAACCAGATTCCAAACCGAATCAACCCGACCAGAGTGCTCACAACCACGAATCCTTCACCCCACAGGGAATAGAGGATAGTTCGCCTCAAGTCCTCCACCAATTACTCGAATTCACTCACCGTTCAGTACCCCTTCCGTCTGACTGTCCCACGAGAAGCTCATCCCTCGACTTCTCTTCTCCTTCGTCATCACCTCCTCTTCTTGCTGACATACAACCAACCCAAATCCAACCTTTCCTTGACCCATCTCTCTCTTTCTCTCTCCTCTTTGAAAAACGAACGAAAAAAAAAAAAAGGATACACCACGGATATCCTTCTAGACGCTCTCACATACTCCGATCATGCTGGAAAGAATGGAAAGCTAGAGCTAGATGACGTCGAGTTAGCCGTACAAGCAAAGGTTAACTACAGTTTCAAGGAATCTGGTGAACGTGATGTGAGTTCCCTTTTTTCTTTCTTTCTCTTCCTTTGGCATGCATCAAGGCAAGATCTGATAGGGTTGTTTGCGATCTGACCATTCATCTTCCCCCCCCCCCCCCCCCCCCCCCCCCCCCCCCCCCCTCATCGATGTCCGTGTTTCTCTGGAAACCCTCCTCTTTGCTTTTCCTTTCTTTTCAAAAAAAAAAAAGTTCCTCATCCCACTCGCCCAATCAGTCAATTCTCATCCACTTCCACCAGTGTCCGAGACCCCATTCATCAAGCTACCACCATCGAAACATCTCCTTACCGCTCCAAATTTCAACCTCGTTCCAAACAAGGTAAGGGCCAGTCTCGTGATGGGTCTAGGTCAGCGTCGGATGGATTGCTTGTCTATTTTTATTTCTTTTTCTGGGGAGAAAACTTTGTCGCTAAATTTCCGTCCTGGTTTTTTCTCTTTCTCTTTTTTCTTCTTCTTCTTCTTTTCCCTAACCCACCCTTCCTTTCATCAAAAAAGCCTCCTCCTGGTTACCTCAAATCTCGTCGATCATCTCATTCATCTGATGGCGATTCGGATCAAGATAACGACGACCCTACGATGACGACGACGACGACAACGACGATGATGACTCAAGATCCATTGAATCTCTCCTCCTCAATGAACGATCTCAATACGAATTCCATCGTCAACGACATTAACGTCAATCAAGTTCCTACCTCTCTTCAACTTCACATACCTCATCATCATTCTTCTTCTTCATCGTCATCGATCCAACAACCCATTAACCACCATCACACCAATGTATCTCAGGTCACGACGAAGTCTTCGATCTTACCTTCTACTCAGCAGCAGCAGCAGCCGCCATCTCGAAACGAAATGGAAGATGACGATTATGATGAACCAGCAGAGGAGGAGAGAGATGGTGGTGATGATGATGATGACGATGATGATGACGATATGATGGAAGCGGTCGAGTTACCAATCGAAGGAGGAGGAGGAGGAGCAATGGAAGCAGGAAGGACGGTTGGAGCGGATGCGAGCGAGATGGGTGGAAACAAGAGGAGGATGGATGATGAGGATGAGGATTATGATTCGTGATTCGTAGATTTGGCTGAGGGGGCGCGGGAGGGAGGGAGGGGGAAAGGAGATTTTTACTCCTTGGGTGAACTCTCCTTGAGATGGAACAGAAGAAAACGACATCAAATAGCATGTTATTGCTTTCTCTTCTTTCTTTCTTTCACTCCTTTTACATGGTTTCAGAATGATAAGAAGAAATGAAAAGAAAAAAGGAAGAAAAAAAGATGAAGAAGAATGAATCTAACCCCTCTTAGAGGAAGATCTTCTACCAATCGATGGTCTTTCTCTGCCACCACCACCACCAGTCATCTGGCTGGCGAGGTAAGATTGGAGAGGTCTTCTATCGACTTTGTGGACGTAAAAGAAGCCACCTTCATGAGTCCAGGAGACGGCTTGAGATTGGAATCGATGTTCTTGACACGAAAGGATGGCTTGTGGTGAGGAACACTTTTTGATGACGATGTGACGATGATGATGGAAAAGGATAGATTAAGAGTTAGAAGAGTATATGATCACTTGGGGCTGGGGGGGGG
>BCKM01000006.1:489497-512948 GCA_039545415.1 Udeniomyces megalosporus | reverse complement strand
GGGGGGGGGGGGGTTTAAGGGGAGACAGGGACGAACCGTTCTCTCGGTCAGTCTGAAATCTGGCGAGACGAACGGTCTTAGCGAAACAATCTGAGCTCCTTCCTTGAGATCGAGGAAGAGAAGAGAGAGCTTTTCGTTAAGCTGAGAGGAGAACGCATAGTTGTTCGCCACCTTGTCGGATGGGGATTGAGAAGAAGAAGAAAACAGATGGCAAAGGGCAAGGACGACCGACGAGTTCAGATTAGGTGATGCCTGATCATAACCTTTCGGGGAGGGGAAGATACTGACGATGACATCCGCCTTGGGGACGATCCCTCTGACACCATCGTCTTCCAAAAAATCTCCCTCCCAGACCTTCATTTCACCCGCCCAACCAGTCACACCCCAAGCAGCCCATCGTCTTTTAGCTTCTTTGACCTGACCTCGAGCCAACGCAGCGGGTCCCTTTAGTTGTTCGCATCCGTAAGAAGCGCAACCCAGTTGAAGGGCAGCTTGTAGAACGCAATTTCCCACCCCCGATCCTAGATCGAGAAAGATGGAGGTAGATGATGGAGGTGGAGAGAGAAGAGTTGGAGAAGTAAGGATGTGCGAGAGGAACGGAGGTAGAAGCTCGCCGTAGACGTTTGAGGAGAAGGCCACGTAATCCTGTGAGATGAAGAGATGACAGGTCAAGGGTACGCAAGTAAAGGTGATCGTTAGAGATTGAAGGGAAATTCGAAGCAAGTGAGGTTTGGTGTAGGCGATGTGTAGAGGGGATTGAACTGACCTTGAGATCTTCAACCTTTGGTCCAACGATTCTCTGATACACTTGCTCGTTGACTAATCTCCAGACAGCATCCCTCGTCCCACCTTCCCACCGAGAAATACGCTTGGTGATTTCCCCGCTCTCGCGAAGCTCGATGATGAGCTGGTTGTACTGCTCGACGGCCTGGAGGAACTGAGGGAGTGAGAGGATATTTGGTGCGATGGATCGGGTGAGGAGTCGGATGATTTGAGAAGGACGAAGAGAGATGGTTGTAGCGGGCTTGGATGAGGGAGAGGAGCTAGAGGTATGGAGAGGTGAGGATGGATTGGAGAGATCAATCGGAGGAATGGATAGCGGATCGGTAGAGGTCGACGAAGAGGTTGATACAAAGTCTGGATTGAGAAGGAAGACTGCTGGATTAGGTGGATCGATCGTCGTATGACGGTGAGATACGACACTTGGTCGAGACAAGCATGATACTCACTTTCCAACACAGTCCGAATAATCTTGACGACCTCAGAGATTGGATCATACTCGTCGTCTCCTCTTCTGTGGGCGAGCAAGGTGAATCGTTCGCTCGCCCCCGCAGCCGGTAACTGAAGCACGATCGTCACCGGTTTCGATAGATCGACGCCCTCCCCCTGGAAGACTAGATGAATAGGATCCAACCGTCAGCGTTCGAAGGACAGAAACCTCTAGAGGAGAGATTCATCCGACAGGCTCACAAGGTTTGTAGCTCTTGAGGTCCCCTTGGACGATCTCGGCTGAGTTGATCAGACCTTCCCAACTTTTGCGTCCACTCTCGTCTTTTTTCCTGATAAACCTCTGCAATCCATCCTTCCCTACACTGTCACCGTCGGTAGACTTCATCTTCCGTTCAAGAAGGGTCGAACTTCCTGCCGGCAAGGGCGTGCCGGATCGAGAGTTGTGCTGACTTGAGTATCCCGTCTTGAGTCTTTCGAACAGGGCAGCATCATCTTCCTCTGGTTCAGACGAAGATGAGGTCGAAGTGAGAGGCGAGGTGCTGACGCGACGAGAGAGGGAAGAGGAGGGGTTGGGTTTGTGTTTGGTTCTGGGTGGATTGGAAGGAGAAGACGAAGAGCTTGAGCTGGTGGTCGGTTTGTTATTGGAGCGAGGTTTACTGCTAGAGGAGGAGGACGAGGTCGCGATCTTGGGTTTCTTTGAAGGACGTGAGGTGGTCGTGCTGGAGGAGGAGACGACAGACTTGTTGGAATAAGTCGTTCTTTCCAGCACTTTGGGAGCTTTCGGCTTTGGCGGAGGGATATAATCGGTGATGGTCACTTTTGGTGCAGAGCCGGAAGAAGCCTTCGAGGGACCAGCTTTGCCGGGCGGACGCTGAAAGAAATCGATCATGGTGGAGGGGCAGAGAGGAGATGGTCGTCGCGAGAATCGATCAGCATGTAAACCCAAATTAAACAAGTCCCCCTCTGCCAATTCGCCATCCCCTGGACAGATCAGAGCAGGCCGCTGACCATCCATACCACCCTCGTCGTACCAAGAGCAGGACGCTGACCATCCATACCGCATTGCTCACACCAGGAGCCTCAGGCTGATCCGTCGAATCAAGACTCACAACCGCTTTATGACGCTTATCATCCTCCTCGCTTTCGCTCTGCACTCTTCCCCGAATTTAGTCGGTCCATCGAACATCCTCGCCAAAACTCTGCCCGACTCGCTCGGAACTGATCGACAAGATGTGACGGGGTCGACCGGCGCCTCCTTTTCTGACACAGCAGCAAGCCCCTCCCCCCTGCTTGGTTGCTCCTCTCTCACCATGTCACTCGTCTTAGCTCGAGGAACCTGACGCTCATCCTAGATCAACTGTCCCTATCCCGGCTTATTCTATCTGCCAATCCTCTACACTCAACGCTGGCCGTTGAGCGTTTGACACTCCCTTCACTTACTTATCGCCCTCGACTTTGCACTATATCCTCTCATCCTTTCTCTACATTGAATTCTTCCCTTCCGAGAATGACAGGCTCAACTCTATATCTGAGTCTTCTTTTCCTTGCTATCGTCACCCTCGCCGCGCCTTCAACCCCGATCCTCCAAACGTCCCTCTTCCAACCCAACAACTCTCCTCCAACATCCATCTCGGCCGACAGACTCGCTGATATCTCATTCTGGGCCGGAATGACCGAAGCTTCGTACTGCTCAGCCTCCAGTCTTACAAGTTGGACCTGTGGAGGTTGGTGATTCTTTTCTTCCTCGATTTCCTCAGCGTTCGCTGATCAATTGCAATCATACTCGGTCCGAGCAGAGTACTGTACTCGTAATCCGGGTGTAGTGACCCTTGCTGCTGGGGGAGATGACGACCTCACACCTGGATGGTACGTAGCTTATGTACCGTCTCAGCGGTCCATCGTCGTGGTACGTTCCAGCGCCTCACTCATCCAGTAACGGAGGGGCAGATGATTGATGTAGAGATATCACTATCACAGAGCCACCAAGGAACCAACACCAAGTCATTAACTTCAATCGCCGAAGATCTCCTCACCGCGGCCCTGCCATTGCGAGTGGACCTTTTCCCAGGTATGGCTCGATTTACCTAACGTATCTACCGCTTGCATGGCAGGGCCGCGACTGAGAGAGTTCGTGTAGGTACTGCTCTCAAGGGTATCACAGCTCATGTGGGATTCGCCTCGACCCAAGCTTTGACCGCCCAGGTCATCCTTCAAGCTGTGAAGGATGCTTCTATTCGATTCAATACCACGACCATCCTTTGCACTGGTCACTCGCTTGGAGCAGCCATCGCCATACTCGATTCTGTTTACATCAAACTTCAACTACCGTTGATGGAAGTCAAGCTTCGGGCGTACGCACCGCCGAGAGTCGGGAACGGGGTGTTCTCCAGTTTCATGGGCAATCTGGTGAGTGGACGTATCCTTCTCTTGAGGGATTCGGCTTGAGGTTGACAAATCCTCTGATCGAAAGATCCCAGACAGTATGGCCATCATCAACAAGAATGGTAAGCTCTCCCTGAGCCGACTTGAGATGTCTAAAACGCTGATCACGTCCAGCTATCGTCTCAGATCCTGTGCCAAGACTGCCCCCTCGAGCCCTTGGATTCGTTCAGATTCCTGGACAAGTATGGATTAGCAGTATCACGGAAGAATATCTGGCATGTCCAGGTGAGTGTACTCTCGATTGCATTTGCATCGTGCCGCATGATTTGCGTCGGTGTTGATATCCAGTCATTTTTGGTCAGGTGTGGAAAACATCAACTGCTCTCTCGGTGTCGAGGTTGGAGAGTGGGATGCCAACGACCATGGAGGGTGAGATCTGTTGGCGAGGTTATACGTCCATGAATCCTGATGATGACCATCCATTTTTTTTTTCTTCAGTCCGTATGGTAACATCACGATGGGACAGGACAAATGTCGGGCTTAAGTCTAGAGCGTTGAAGCATGACGGAGAAACATATATACATGCAGTCCCAGAAGTCTCGAGAAGAAAGTGAATACATCTAAAGCGAGGCGTTCCGAGCCTCTTGTTTCGGGACATTGTTCTCCGTGCGATCTGACAACCGCCATCTCTTCCCAACCTCGACCAATTTTATACTTTCCCCTGATACAGCTTCCCCTTGGTCCTCGACCCAAGGTTGCGGTCGCCGCTAATCTTGAAGCGCCGGTTCAGACATCTTGGGCTCGCTTCCAGCCGTTTTCCATCCCTCATCCCGTCGGCTAAGCAGTCTTCGTCAATCTCCCCTCTCTACCATGAGCTCATTCGTCAAGAAGACATCCGCTTCTTCGCTCCGTCCAAACGCCTCCCCCACCTCGTCCACCTCGCAAACGCCCACTTCGCCTCAATTCCAGTTTGGAGGTTCGAGCCCCTTCTGCCCACAACCTCAGCATCCTCAGACGACTGCTTCCTCTCGTTTCACCACCCTCTCTCATTCCGCCTCCTCTTCGACTCTCAACGTCTCCAACCTATCAGCTGTCCCCATCTTGCAATGGTCGCTACTCGACGTGTCCGACTTCCTCGCCTCGGTCAAATGCGGCCACCTCGCTCCGTCGTTTGAGAACAACGACATCACTGGTCAAGTCATCCTCGAGCTCGATGCGAGCCATCTGAAAGAGATGGGGGTGGATAGAATAGGCGACAGGGTCAGGCTGATAGCAGCACTCAAAGGCCTCAGGAAGGCGGCAGCGATCGAAGCGGCAGAGGCGAGGAAAGAGAACGCCTCGAGGGGGCCGAGGGTCGTCGTCACGCCGGGTGAAGAGAAGCTGGAGGGTCTTGGGATGAGTTACCATTTCAGCTCGGGAAATGAGAACGGGACTTATCGTACCAACGGAGGCAGCATCAGTTCTGTGAGCGGTCAACCAACTTCATCTCGCCCACCAGTCTCTACAATCGCTACCCCTCCCCTCTCTTCCACCTCGTCGTTCGCTGTTCAGAACGATATATCTCCCCGAACTAGAATAGGGTCGAGTCGTCCGGCCCCCTTGGACATATCTTCAGCACAGCCAAACGCCGACCCGCGTCTTCCGCAGGTAGTTCAATCAACCGCATCTGATCGTCACTCGACTCGTAATCAGTCGTCTTCCCATACGAGTCCCTTTCAAACGCCCATTTCTTCCAGCTCCTCTCCATCCCGTCCAGCTCGTCATGCTCGATCGCCATCCCCGCACCCACCTCCATCTGGTCCCCCACCCTCTGGGCCCCCTCCACCTACACGAGGTCAAGCCCCAACGGCTTCGAACCCGCCAGTCTCGTCCTCAGCGACCCAGGCAGCTCGAGCTGTCCGAGATACCTCTCTGCGTCCGTCTGGTTCAGCAAGTCATGGCTCCTCTGCGTCCGTGAGTATCGGTTCATCGTCGATTCGACGATCTCCCGCCACCATCTCTTCCGGTCTCCCCACTTCGCATTCCTCGAGCTCCCTCTCTGCTTCTGCTACCAGCATTCCATTTCCGTCATTCGGGTCGACGACTCCCTCGAGGAGTCGTCCATCTACAGGGGCAGGCGCATCGAGTGGGTCGTTCACCGAAAGACGAGCTCATCTTGCGAGAGAGCGAGAGGCGCGATCAGCGACTCCAAATGGACGACCTTCGACATCGCAGGGCCTCTCCTCATCTTTTGGAAGCAAACCGCCTCAAGCTGTCAACACTTCTCACAATCTTGCCGTCCATCCTCCACCTGCCATCGGTGTCAACGGTCGACCTGCGCCAAACCAACCTTCTTCCCATCCTTTCGCCACTGCCACCCCGAGTACACCTTCCTCCCCCTCGTATCCTCCCCTCTCGTCTTCGCTGCCTGTTAACAATCCCGGTCAGACTGCTTCTTCGTCGTCATTCTCCTCCACACCGAATCCTCCTTCCTCATCTGCTGCTAACGGGACGGGTTACACAGTCGGTCGAGGTCCATATCAGAACGCCAGCGTCTCGTCTCAGCAGCTCTCTCTCGACGAGCTACGTCGCAAGACGATAAAGTTCATCAATGCCGAAGATGGTCATTCAAGAGTTGTCAATCTTACCGACTGCCAGGGCGGTTTGGAGGTTATGGAAGTCGTGTTGCGGAAGTTTGGGAAGTGGAATGGTGGCGGTGGAGAGGTAGAGACAGAGAGTGAGGACGACTTCGATGGCAAGGGAACTAAGAGAGGTCTCTGTGTAGATGGTTGGGGAGTCTTCATCGATGGATATGGCGAGGGTGGTGCGAGTACGTTCAGCTCTCCTTGCGGGATTCTTGTCGTATCCTGACCATGCGACGCTCATTTGCGGCTACCTTCTGACCTTCAGGTGTTCCCCTCACTGAGGCCGAGCTACTTTCCATCTGCCATGCTCCTCCTGACTCGCCGTCTCGTGAACGGGGCCTCATTCTGAAACGTACTCGTAAGCTTCCCAACAGGAAACACATAGAGGCGTTCTTTGGCGAAACTCCTCCTGCACCCAACTCTCCAACGTCACCTACTTACTACGCCGGCCCTAGACTAGGAGCCAATGACGACGCTGGCAATCTCGACTCGATGCTCTACCCGTCTTCTACGCCACTTCCTCCTCTTCGCGAACCTCGCAACAACAGCAACGTCGGAGCGAAAAAGATGAATCGAGCGAGCACAATTAGCGTCATGTCAGGTCTCGGCGTTCCTGCCCCCGCCGACGCGGAACCTTACCTTGGCCGGAGCTCGTTTTCCCCTGGTCGACCTACCCATCTTTCAGCTCATGCACAAGGATCAACAGCTTCTCCGCCTCACGCAGGCGGGACTTCTACTCCCTCCTCGCGGTCACCGTCCGCCGGTTCATTCCTCGTCAATCGTGGTCGCAAAATGTACAATTTCTTTGGCCATCGTCCACCTTCGGAACTCATCTCGAACCATCTCGCCGAGTACTTCCCAAAGGTCCAGAAGAAGGTCCTCGAGCGAACGGCGCGCAATTCAATGATGCGAATCAGCTCGGGTGGGATGGGCGAGTCGGCAAGTCTTAGTACATTGCAAGGCGGTCTAGGAGGCCTACCAGGGACGAGCTGGAGCGACGAGAAGATGAGCTCAGGGACACGAGGATCGAGACTTAGCATGTCGAGCTTGGGCACGACCGGAAGCCCGAGGAAGAAACGAAACAGCGCCATGGCCAGCAGAAAGTCTACCGAATCCAACCGAAAGATCTACCCTCATCCCTCGCTTACGCCACCTCGGACAGCCATCCCTGAGGATTCATCCGGCGAACGCGCAGCGTCTATTGACGTTCCTCGACTCTCGATCTCGACAGATGGAGGAGATGCCCTGGCCTACCTCGATCATCCCTCTTCCCCGAAGCCTGACGACTTTGATTTCGACAAACCTCCTCTCTTGCCTCCCTTTGTCAGTTCGACTGAGTCTCTCAGCGACTCTTTCAAGCAGTACTCGCCTCTCTCGAGTTCTGGACTCGACACCGCCGTGCCTCCGACTGGATATCTCGCTCGCCTTGGGATGGGCGATCGGCGTGGTTCCGCCTCATCGACCTCTCGTCACTCCGTCCTCTCTCAGATCCGTCGCAATCGAGATAAGAGTGACACAGCCAGTATGCTGACGGTCGACGAGATCACTGCGCACGTCGAGCGGAAAAGGGCTAGCTTAGTGGAAGATGAGACCGGAGAGGATAGCGAGTGCGCAGAGGACGAGTGCGACGACTCAAAGAATCTTGCTTTGGGCGCTCGAAGGCCGAGCAAGAGCGATACGATCCGGACGGCGGCTGGAAGTCAAGAAATTGGTGCCGGAGATGAAGAGGAAGTAGAGGAAGATGAGGAGGAAGGAGAGGAATATGGAAGCGAGGACGAGGACGAGTACGAGAGTGAGGAAGAAGAGGAAAGTGAAGAGGAAGGTGAAGAGAACGAAGGGACCGAAGCTGCTGAAGACGAACATGGCAAAGCAGTCATGTCAACGGGAGGTGATTATCCGCCTTTCGAGTCGTTTCTTATTCCAGACGTAGCTAACCTGCGTCTGCATATCTCGTTGTCGTATTCTTGCCCAGGCAAACGATCAATCAAGTGGATCAAGGGTGCTCTTATCGGTTCTGGTTCCTTCGGATCAGTATTCCTCGGAATGGACGCTCAAAATGGACTCCTCATGGCCGTCAAGCAAGTCGAGATTCCTACCGGTGTATCGGTCAATGAGGAGAGGAAGAAGAGTATGCTCAGCGCCTTGGAGAGAGAGATCGAACTTCTCAAGGAACTTCAGCACGAGAACATTGTCCAGTACCTCGGTTCGTCTACTCATCTACACGCGCAAAAGGTCCCTCCACATATCGCAAACGACGATACATATATTGACGAACCTTTCGTCTGTCTCTCAACGACAGATTCTTCAATCGATGCTGCTCATCTCAATATTTTCCTCGAATACGTCCCTGGAGGATCGGTCTCTGCTCTTCTGGGCAACTACGGTGCATTCGAAGAGGCTCTCGTTCGGACGTTCGTTCGTCAGACTCTTCAAGGGCTCGCTTACCTTCACGATCGAGAAATCATCCATCGAGACATCAAAGGCGCCAACATCCTCGTCGATAACAAGGGCGGCATCAAGATCTCTGACTTTGGGATCTCAAAGAAGGTCGAGAGCAGTGAGTCGGACCGTCTATGTCGCGGTCGGATCGTGCAAAGGATAGCTGACTGATCGGATGTGACTCGACTGTTAGATCTCTTGTCGACAACGCACCAGCGCAAGTCTCTCCAAGGGACGGTGTTCTGTCAGTTAATGTAGCCACCGTGATCGACTGGCACCTCGGAGACTTACACCCACCACCAACGTGGTATTCTTCTTCTCTTTCTGTCCTTCCTTAATGTTTCAAAGGGATGGCACCTGAAGTCGTCCGGCAGACCGCCCACACTCGGAAAGCTGACATTTGGAGCGTCGGATGCCTTGTCGTTGAGATGTTGACGGGTCAACGTCCCTGGGGTCAGCTCGATCAGATGCAGGTCATGTTTAAGGTGAGTCATACATCGCGATCTCGTTCGATGCTCAGCACGCCCAACCGCTGATCGCCGCGTGACACGATCCGGCTTGGCTCTCAGATCGGTTCATCGGGCAAACCTGCGTTCCCACCAGATATCACACCGGAAGCAGAAGATTTCCTTAACAAGACCTTCATGCTTGATCATCTCGAGAGACCCTCGGCGCCCGATTGCCTTGAACACCCTTTCATAGCCGAGTCCTTGGCCCCCACGCTCTGAGTTGGTCAACTTGGACTGCTCCATGACTATCATGTGTTCCTTCCCGTCGATTCTCGTTTAAGATTTCTACAACTTTGCTTCGCACGCCTCAGCGCTCTAGTCACGGCACTATCCATGGACCCACTCCGAAGATTTTGTTAATGATCCCAAATCCCTTCAACTTTTCTTTCAATGACTCTCCCGCGCGATTGCCATGACTCCGATTGAGGGTGTTGAGAGAGCGAAATGAAGACGAAATAAAGGAGAGAAAGCGTCCCGGAAATTCAAGTTGGGCTTGCCCGAAATTTGGGCTTCTCCACTTTATACTCGATACACTTCCCCTTCCCAAGCTCGCGCCCAGCTCTCGCCTCCAGTCGAGGTTCCTCATCAGAATGGCTACAGCCTCATCTTCATCGTGAGCATATCGAATCAGATATCATCCTTCAAGGGTAGTGTGACTGACCAGCTCCTCCCTTCTCCTAGAGCTCCATACTACGTACGCTGAGTTCCTCCTCAACCAAACCCCGTACCGCTTGCTCTTGACTCACTCCCTCTGCTACATCTTCCAGACCGTCAATGGAGCTCCCGGTCAATCGACGATTCCAGCATGGCTCACCCAACGATCAAAGAACAAGAAAGGCTCGAAACGGACAAAGACCCAACGAACCCTCGGTCACGTCGAACTCATTCAGCACTTTGAGTTCCCTGAAGCCTCGCTCAAGATAAGGACCACCCCAGACGGTCATCATGCTATGGCAACCGGAACGTACAAACCCCAGATCAGAGTTTACGACTTGGATCAGCTCACCATGAAGTTTGAGAGACATACCGACCAAGAGAACGTTGATTTCCTTGTGAGTTCAGTGGTCTCTGTTGTGGATCAGGGGCTTCAGAGGCAGAGAAGATTCGCAGCCCGTATGATGGCAGAAGGAAGAGCAGGCTGACCTTTGAGTTTCTTCACTTTAATGAATCCTCCACCAGATCCTATCCTCCGACTGGACCAAGTCAATACACCTCCAAGCTGATCGACACATCGACCTTCACACTCAAGGTGGTCTTCACCACCGAACCCGAATCCCTCACTTTGGTCGCTCTCTCGCCTACCACACCCCATCCTGTGACGCGCTCATCGGAGCTACCGGATCTGACGTCTACCGGCTCAACCTCGAACAGGGCACTTTCATGAACCCGATTCAGATGCAGTCTGGGACGGCAGGCGTCAATGCTATCGATGTCAACCCTCGACACGGTCTTTGGGCGTTTGGTACGGAGCGAGGAGACGATGGAGGTTGCGTCGAGTTCTTTGATCCAAGATCCAGAAGCAGAGTCGGGATCCTCTCGATGCCTGTCGACAAACTGAGACCGCTAGGTTCAACTATCGTCAACGAATTTGACAACAACTCTCTGGCGGTCACGAGCTTGAGCTCCAAATTGGATGGTCTGAGTCTAGCGGTCGGAACTTCGACAGGTCACACTCTGCTATACGATCTGCGAAGTCCGAAATCATACGCCATGAAGGACCAAGGCTACGGTCTACCAGTCAAGAAGGTTCAGTGGATTGAGGGTGGGCACAGGATCGCAAAGGAGGGTCTCGTCGCCAGTGCCGATGCCAAGGTGCTGAAGCTTTGGGACAAGGAAGATGTACGTTGCCTTGATCCTATCCTACTTTGCTTCTCAAAAAGACCTAACTCAACTGACTCTGTCTGGCGACAACCATCTGTAGACCACTACCAACTTCTCCTCTCTTCTCCCACCAACCAATCTCAACGATTTCCACCACCTGCCCGGCTCTGGAATGATTATGGTCGCTAACGAGGGTGTCCACATGACCAACTACTACATCCCGCAGCTTGGCCCCGCTCCAAAGTGGTGCTCCTTCCTCGACAACGTCACTGAGGAGATGGAAGACCACCAAGGAGGAGGACTCTCGACATACAACGACTTCAAGTTTGTCGAGAAAGCCGAACTTGCCTCGTTCGTACACGCTTTCTTCTTCATCTGACTAAATCGCTTGTGATCTCTATGGCATAAAAAGTGCTGATAAATCGCCCTCGCATTTCACAGCCTTGGTCTCGATCATCTCGTCGGCACCCCTACCCTCAAGCCTTACATGCACGGTTACTTTGTCTCCCTCAAGCTCTACGACGCCGCTCGATTGGTCGCCAACCCATTCGCCTACGCCGAGCACCGAGAGAAGCTCGTCAAGGAAAAGCTCGAGAAGAAAGCCGAGTCGAGGATCCGAGCTCGAAGGGAGGACATCAACGTCAAGGTCAACAAGGGTCTCGCCGAGAGAGTCAAGAAGGACGAGGAGAGGAGGCGAACCAAGAAGGGTGGCAAGGAGGCAGAGACCTTGGATGTCGATGGACCGGGAGAGTCATTGCTGAAGGATCCTCGATTCGCCAAGGTCTGGACGGACAAGGAATTCGAAGTCGATATGGGCAGTCGAGAGTTCTTGCTCAAAAACCCCGTCGCGGCTCCTACTGTAGGTTCGACTTTTGTTCGATCATGGTCCAGGTCGGACGGTGCTGACCCAATTGCATCTCAACAGCGAGGCAAGACAGCCGTCGAAGAGGAGGAGGAAGAGTCAGATCGACGATCATCCGACCCGGACGATTCGAGCTCGGAAGAGGAGGAAGACTCGGATGCCGAGGGCCGTACGTCTGAAGGACCTTGCTTTCGTTTCGTCTCACGAGTCGTTCCTCGATACTGACCTTGCTATCTTACCCACCATAGAGCTCTCCGCCTTCGACCCTCGGACGATGCCGAAATCCCAGAACCCTCTGTTCCGACCCATGCCTCAAACTCAAGCTGGACCCAAGCCCAAACTCGTCTCCATGTCCTCCGAAACCGACTCCCCCAGAACCTCATCTCACTCATCTTCCTCCAAACCTGTCTCGTTTGGCGAGCGAATCAAGAATCGAACTCAATCGACTCAACCATCGAAAGCCTCATCGAAAGCTGCTCTTGCCGAGGGTGTCATCTCTCAAAAGCACCTCGGTGGAGGAGGTATGGAGATGTCCTTCATCCCCAAGGAAGGTGGACCGAGAGGTGGAAAGGCCAAGGAGGGAATCATCGACGACGACATGGAAGAGGTTTACGATGCTGGAAAGGAGAAGAGGGAGAGGGAGAGAGCGAAGAAGAGAGCGGGAGTGGAAGAATTTGGTGCTGGTCTGGAGAAGGGAGGAGAGGAGGGCTGGGAAGGCGGAAACGACGGAGAGGACAAATCTGGAAGAACGAAGAGGAGGACGGGAGGAAGGATGGCGAGTGGGAACACGTTCCGATCGCTCTGAGTGGGGGAGAGGGAGGTTGGCGAGTGGGAACACGTTCCGATCGCTCTGAGTGGGGAAGAGGGAGGTTGGACTACACGATTAGTTTTTCTTTTCCTTGTGTTTTTCTGTTGCTTCTTTCTAGTGGATCTCTGATTGCATGCTGGCCCTGGATCAAGCAGAGATCAAGAAGCTTGATGAGAAAGGCACGAGGTTACGAGGGGATCATCAACACTTCCCCTGTGAACTCGACACTCTCTCCGTTCTGTGACCACCCACAGTCGAGTCGGTCGATGCTACCCCCTCGGCTTGATATCATTTGTCCTCCCAAACCCATCCCGCTCTCCTAAATCTATACCCGCTATCTTTGTCCGTCGTGATCGCAGCTTCCTTCCCCGCTCCACTGCCTGAGCAGCTATCTCGGTTCAACCGGTAAGTCTCATCGCATGACACTTCCTGAGCTCAGAGCGATGCATCAGCTTCATTCTCGCGCCATCAAAGCCATCTTCCACTTGAGCTTCATCAACTCGGGATACTGCCTCCTGGTTTTGTTGGTCTATTCCCCTTCTTCATCTCTCCTAGATCTGACGGACCTCTTGATACTCCCCTACTTTTCTATCCTAGCTTTCCTCGCAGATCTCCTACTTCTCCAGCATAAACATCGGCATCGCGCACAATCATCATGTCCTTCCTGCCATCTCTCCCAGCACTCGCCTCGACTCTCGCCTTCGCTCCGCAACCAACTCCGGATGTCCCAAAGCTTCACGTGATCGTCACGCCTCTCAAATCATCTAACTTTGCTGGCGAGATGTTTCAGGCCAAGATCACCTTCCGCTACATCGCTCCTCAACCGTCCGCATCCGGTGATGGTGAGGATGAAACCTCTCCGCACCTCCCTCCCTCATCCCCTCTACCACTTCACCATCTGCCTCCTCCTTCCGCTCCATCTACATCAAGGGTCTTTACACCAACCCATCGGACCGTTCAGAGTCTGAGTGCTCGAGGAGGTCAAGGAGCTAGACCGAAAGCAGCGGTCACGCCTACGGAGACGTCCTTCGCTCAACTCCTGCTCGACCCGTTGCTGGAGAAGCACGGGAATGAGGAGCTGCCCTCAAGAAGGGGCCAGATCGGGAAGAAAGCGAGGCCATCTTTGAGCGTCCTGCCCGGTCAGGTTGGCCATACGAGACAGCGATCGAATTCGGGACCTCAGTTTGGCAGCAGTTCGATAGGGTCAAGCGAGGTGACCTCTAGAGAGAAAGGCCTTGGGATCGACTTGAAAGAGGAAGGGAACGGATCGAACAGTCTCGACAAAGGGAAAGGTCGAATGATCATGCCAGAGATGGCAAGGGCTCATTCCATCTCTGGCCTGGTTTCTGGCGTCATTGATCCGAGTTCCTCAAGCCTTTCCGATCCTCCTCCTCAGACACCTCCAAGATTCGGCCATCTACAGCACCCATCGCTTGGTAGTAATTCATCTTCCATCCGTAACACTCCCCCTTCGATCCCCAAATCTCATCCACACGCCCGCAAGCCATCCCACGCGTTAAACGCTGGGTTTGAGACGAGCACTGCATCCTCGACATCTTCTTCTTCAACCCTATCATTCAACCCGATAAGCTCTGCCCTATCTAGAACATCTCCCTCCAGATCATCTACCCCTTCCAACCTCGGTGCTATTATCGAATCCCCGCTTTCTGCCACCCATCAACCTGCGATCTATCAGCCACCACCCCCAGAATCAAGAGACAGCTTCACCCATGATCTCTCTTCGACTATTTCCGGACCAAGCACTCCAAATTTTGGTAACATCTACCCTGAGATCTCGCCGGCTCGAAACTCGTCAGCTGCTCGCTCCGGCGGTATGCACCGTTCGACTTCATCTCTCGGACTCGGACGTCCACCGGCTCCCGTACACTCTCCCATCGCATTCCCTGAGCAAAAACCCACCTTATCATCTGCTACAGCTGATCCTATCATCATCACCTGGTCATACGTACACCTTCTCGCCACTCTCACTCCGTCTCCCCAGCATCTACCACCAGATTCACTCTTGCCTCTACGTCATACTCTCCTTCAGTCTTCCTCGATTGGATCTGGATCATTCACCTCGGCTTCGTCCTCTTCCATGTTCCCCTCCCGGTCTTCATCACCGAATTCGCCAACAGCTGCATCAAGCGGATCCTGGTTCAGTCTACCACCTCCAGCTCGACACTCTAAAGCACCGAGTCTCACCAGCAGTCTGTTCGGACTCGCCAAAGGTGTTTGGGGTGCAGGTGGGAGGGAGGGTACGATGGAAGAGGAGAGGAGGAGAAAGTGGGAGACGAGCATCAAAGAAGTGCCAGTTTGGGAAACGCTCAGGAGCGTCGGAGGAGTCAGTCTGGAGCTGGGCAAGGATGGCGTAGATGTAGCCGATTGTCGGTATTCTCATCTACCGCGGTATGGTTCCCGAGCTATGCTGACGACCTGTTCCGGTGGGATTATATAGATCTCTACTCTCTTCGGATTCCGTCATCGCTTCCTCCGACGTTTGCTGGCAGGGCTTTCAAAATCGCATATCATCTCGTCATAGGTATTGAAGTTGACATCCCCTTGTCGAGTGGTTCCTCTGGATCCTACCCAGATACTTCGAGGCGGATGAGCAGGGAGAGGAAAAGCAAAGTGCTCAAGGTACCGATCCGAGTATGGGGGGAGATCGATGGTACGTTGGCTGAGCACTCGAGATCATGGTTGATCATCTTTCTAACTCTGTAGAATCGTCTTCTCGCATACCAACTCACAGAGGACGCTCCTGGAGGACAAGGGTATGACATGATGCATCCCATCATCCAGGACAGAGAAGAGGCTAGCTTGGAAAGGTTAGGCTCGGGCGGGGCCGGCACGATCAAGCCGGTCGAAGCGCTTCGTGAGTCAAACCGTAGTGACGCATCTGTGCTCCTTTGGCTGATAATCTCGCGTTCTAAACCTAGCTCGTCAATCGACTGTCGACTCGTTCGAATCCTACGCCAGTCACTTACTCTCCACCCTCCCCCCACCGCTACCTCTTCGGCAGCCCCCTTCTCCTCGTGCCGATACGTCTGAGTCTCCTA
Organism: Udeniomyces megalosporus; assembly: GCA_039545415.1. Classification (NCBI taxonomy): domain Eukaryota; kingdom Fungi; phylum Basidiomycota; class Tremellomycetes; order Cystofilobasidiales; family Mrakiaceae; genus Udeniomyces; species Udeniomyces megalosporus. The sequence goes on along the minus strand of BCKM01000006.1, from coordinate 497,214 downwards.
CGACCCCTCCTTTCTCGACCAAACGAACCCACAGGCATACTCGATCCCAAGCCCTTAGTCCTGTCTCACACTCGAGAGCGCTCCCCGAGATGATGGTAGAGGGGGTCTCGATAGACGATCGGACGCCTCAGGGCACGATGGAACGAGTTCACTCGGATCAAGAGATGAAGGCAAAACCGACAAGCCTCAATTTTGAACAGGGAACTGTGCCAGATGAGGAGCAAGGTGGAGCAGAGGAGATACTCGAGGGGTTGGTTAGAGGAAGCCGAAAAGGTATGTCAGAACCTCTTGCCGACTCTTTCTTTCGCTCTCTATATCATACAGCCTCCAGCTAACTGAGACTGAACGTTGGTTGGTTCTGAATCGTATAGCGTCGTACGACATCGAGAAAGAGGGAGAGGTCGTGGCCGTGTTTACGTTGGCGAAGACGGCGTATCGACTAGGCGAGACTGTTGCTGGCATGGTTCACTTCAATGACGGAGATACTGGTCGGCGAGTTCTCAAGGTTGGTTGGATGCCTTTGGTCTCGATTGATCATCTCGTCGACTGATCATGACAAGCCTTTTTACCCGCATCGCATAGTTTTCGGCTCGACTACAGACACACGAATCGATACCTTCCACACTTCAGCCCCCATCGGGTCCCCCCGTCAAGCCATTCAAGAGGACCCATGCCGACCATCATTCCTCACTCATCATACACACCCATCGTCTCCCTATCTCGCTCGATATTCCTTCCCCCTATGGACCTGCAGGTGGTGGCATCTCTCCGACGTTCCTTCTTCGAGCCGAAGTCAAAGAGCATGGTGAAAATCGATCCGCAAGACCTGGTGGTGTCGAGTGGAAGATCAAGCTCAGTTTCCTGGTCTCCGTTCCACCGAAATTTATGAGGCATGCTGGTTCAATCCCCTTATCTCCTTCCTTTCCAAGCACTTCACCCAAACATCAAACCTCTGCTCTACCAGCACGATCCCCACCGACCCTTTCACGACCAACTCATCTCCTACCCGCATATTCTCCCGACCTTGGGCCAAACAGTGAGGGCTACTCGGCCACTGCTGCGACAAGGAACGCCGAACATCAATCGTTCGAGCCAGGTCCTTCGATATCTCCTGCGTTCGCGTTCCAACCCCCTGTCGATCCTCGGCAACAGCGCCGACGAAGTTCTGCCCAGCCTGGAAGTTGGCCCGAAGACGGCGAGATGGTGACGAAAAGTGGGACGGCTGAAGGCGAAGGGGAGTGGTTTTGGCAGGAGATGAGAACCGAAGTCGTGGAATGTGACGTACCGATCGTTGTCTATCCGCCGTCGAGGCATGGGGCGAGTAGTGAGGGGAGTAACGTGTCGACGGCTGGCGGGGAGGAGGAATCTTGCGGTGTGGTCGAGTTTTCAATTTGATGTTGATCTTGAACGGCTCAGACTGTAGATGCTGATAGGAGAGGGGAGCACAGTTATGATGTCAATCATGTGTTGTTCGACAGAGGGTCAAGATGACTATCAAATACTGTTGAGCGGGAGTGAACGAACCCAAAAGCATTCGCGTGTTTCCTCCTTCTCCCCCTCAACTTCATCCTCCCGCTCAGGCCGTCCTCACTCCATGTCGTCCATCTTCAACCTGTAAGCGCCCATCACTCGCTCCTATCAGTATATCCATTCAACTAAGAGCGTCCTCTCCCCGTTACAGCTCTAACCGGACAAGGAGTAAAGATCACTCCTTCATCTTTCCAAACAAACCTCGAACCCCTTTCCCTCTGACGTTCGTCTCCAACCCCTCCTCTTCATATTCGCTCTTCCGATCTTCTTCCTCTCAGCTTTCAAGCCAAAGCAGGCGCCCAGCGGTACAAAGCAGTATCAGCTAAAGAAGTTTGCAGAGAGCACGCTCGTGAGTCCCGATTTCGTCATTTGCGGCTTGGTTCAAGGCAGAGAACCGCTTGGCTCGTTCAAGTCATCGTTACGGCAGGAATAAGGGCAACGTTCAGTCGATTAGTAATCTGAACGCATTGCTTCCGTGTGCTTTGACGGCGAGGGAATCGATAGGGTTCGGGCAACCTTCGAGCTGCGGTCCTGCTGCCAGAAGGAGAAGACGAGAATGAATGGATAGCTGTCCATGGTACGTCGGTCTGGCTGACTTATCGTCTGATCCCGGAACTGAGTGACCGTATTGTTTTGAATCTCAGTCGTCGACTTCTTCAACCACCTGAACATGCTTTACGGGACCGTCACCGAGTTTTGCACGCCTGAGACGGTTTGTCCCTGGGATCTCTCTTTGATCTATCGCATCGAAATTTATTCGATTGATCGCTCCTACTGCTAGTGCCCCATCATGTCTGCAGGTCCAAGGTTCGTGCATCGTACCTCTCAAATATGTAGATCATTCGCTAATCTGGCCTTTCAACGCTTCGCTTTTCATTTCATCCCATCTCAGATTCGAATTCCTCTTCGAGGACGGATCGACTTACAAGAAACCAACCGCGCTCTCTGCTCCATCATATGTCGATGCACTCATGACTTGGGTCCAAGGTCTTCTTGACGACGAGTCTGTCTTTCCGTCTAAGATCGGTTAGTCTAACGAGGATCGAGCCTACCCCACTTCATCTCCCCTTTCTCGATCCGCCAGCTTCAGCCTCGAACCCCTCACCACCCTCATGAATTCCCTTCCTCTCTTCAGGTGTACCCTTCCCAAAAAGTTTCCGACAAACGTGCCAGACGGTCCTGAGGAGACTCTTCCGGGTCTATGGACACATCTACGCCAGTCACTTTGACCAAATCTGTGCTCTCGGAATAGAAGGTACGTACATTCAAAGCCAAAACCTAATTGGACAAATCACTGATGTGTCGTCGATAACAAAAAAAAGCCCATCTCAACACCAACTATCGACACTTCCTTCTTTTTGTCACCGAGGTGAGAATCTCCGTCCGCTAGACAAAATGTCTCATCATCAGTGTTATTTTCTGAAGATAGACTAATGACCTCGAATCTCACATTCGTGATCATCCTCCGAAACAGTTCTCGCTTGTCGACAAAAAGGAGCTTTCACCCCTGGCAGATTTCAACGACGCTATATTGGCCGAGGAGAAGAAGTAGCGAAACCTTTTGAGGACCCCCCTCCCCTACCGTGGACCTATTATTTTCCCCTCCTTACTTCTTTTTCTAGTTGACCTGTAGCCAATACCCCTCCGTCATCCAGTCCACATCCATTCAACAGCTAGCGTTATCATTTCTTCTCAATTTCGTCACCTCACAGATTCATACTAATTCTGACTAGGCTTTGATGTGACCGTGTTGCCTCCGTTGAATTTGCTTCTCCAATGACGTCTCAAGTGAACATCCCTCATGATCCTCGATCTGGGCAAGACGCGTTCCGTCGCTTCGTGTCGGTTCAACCCTTCTGTTTAGATGACAGCTGATCAGACTTCACCCTGTTTGAAGTGAAGGTCACATGTTTCCATGTAGTTTAAAAGACTCCCTGCAATACATTTCCCTTCCACTTACGTGTCAATTTCAAAGCTTTTGGCTGAATGATTTTGGTGGTCTGTGCGCTCTTAAATATCGTGTAGTAGATTTCTAGAGGACCCCCCAGCAACTGAAAGAAGCGAGCAGTCATCGTATAGATTGAGTGGTTTGTCTCTAGTTGGCTACGCGCACAGGAGAAAAGGAATTTGAGAGAAGCGAGTGTTTCCAGGATTGAGAGAAGAGAGGCAAAGGCAGCCAGGTTTTTTGACTTGTGGGAAAGCAAATCTATTGAGGCAGATAATTCTAAGGGGGATGACATGCAGTGTGAGAAGCGATCGTGATTGCTAGTCAAAGAGAGTGTTGAAGGCGTATGTTGATCGTTACCGTGTTGGCTTGTCGTCCTGGTTTCGTGATGTCGTCTTGTGATACCGTCGTGATTATCATAAGAAAAAAAAAAAAAAAAAACCAATCGGGTCAACATTCGAGACTTGCAGCAAGAATGGGAGATTAAAAGGAAGTGTACCAACATAGATGCTGACAGGTGCGATTTTTTTTCACGTGATGAACTCACATGAGAAGCTCTAAGCTGGACAGTTGTTTTGACCCATCATGACTCCAAAGTACGGCCTGAACGATACGAAACAATCACTCAAAGTGAGCTCGATCATCTCGATCACCATCCTGATGATCTCAATCAGGAACAACAAAAGCTCAGACATACATACCCATTGTGATCTGAAAGAAGGAATTCTTCTTCTCCACGGTTACACAGAACGTTCTCTACACCAGGGCAAAGGAGGGTTTCGTTCGAATCGGAAATCCAGATTTGTGTAGGTAGAGAGACGTATCCAAATATCAAAGGAGGAAGGCGAGGAACAGCATCTGGATGAGGTTTCAATAGTCCAACATACCCGTCAGTGCTATCTCAGAGAGAGAGGTCAGACTGTAAGAAACGCAGACCTTCTTTGTTTGCCACAGCAAATGAGTCGGGGATCTAAGATTATTCGAAGGACGATTGTGGACCGGAATGAGTGGTTTGTTTTGATCCCTATTGGGCAATCATGATTTTAGCTTTACCAGATCACCATAGAAATCAGAAAACGCAGCGTTCCCGATTCTAGGAAGACCAAACGTCCTGGACTTGACTGTGAGTTGAGGTAAATGGGTCTTGAGATAGATTGCATCGAGAGCAGATATAGCCGCTTCCAGACTGTGACCAATGGTAACAACTGTCGTCATTCCGAGGTGATAGAGCCAGAGATCAGTCCATGGTTGGACCTGATTTTCGAAACTGTGTATCGACGAAAGGACAGGGTGAGCAGCGGTCTTTACCGTTTTTGGTGTCGAATTGCTGCATCCCTCTCCGGACAGCATCCAAGACCGTCGAGGCTGTGAGAGAATGGGTATACTGAAATCCAGAGTGGACGCGAACATTGCTCGGAAGATCTGAAAGAGCATGACCCAAAGCATCAGCCTCTCGAACCTCTCACGATATGACCGGATCCCAAGGAGATTGAATTGACTAGGGAGAACTTTGAGAGAAAGCTTGGATTGGAAAAAGGTCAAGACCTCCGCGGCGGATGCCGGCGAAGTGATGTGAGCGCCTTGGTGACTCTAGCAGAGAGAAACAAACGTCGATGGATCGGCATCGAGCTGAGTTGATATCATGTCAACAGACGAGAGAATGTACGACGACAAGGGTGTTAAGTGGGAAGCCGATATATCCGACGTAATAACCTAGGGCATGAACAGTGATCAGGCTTCCTTAACGTGATGGATGGGGTCGCAAAGATGGCACAAGCGGGAGTCACACACACCAGGAATGGAGCTATCATCGCCTCCTGCAGCCAAGACCTGGACTCCTGGATCTAGAACCTCGCAGAACGTTCCACAGTTCCACTGAAGTAGGCTCTGGGCAGAGCAATAGCTTGCTTGTGTCTGAGTCGCGCGGGAAGTCACATTATCAACGTCGCGGATGTTCTTACTGGCCACGGTATCGCTGAACGAAAGACAAAAGGTACTAGCCATCTGTGCCCATAATCTGAGCTCGTCTTGGAAAGTTGCGTTGATCGGAATCGGTGTAGCAGTGTTGGGAGAGAGTGAACTCTGAGAGAGGGACGGTAACGGAGCGGCTGAGGAGATAATGGCGCTGAAGAAGAAGGCCACGAGGAATATCCTTGAGAGAAGGAGCATTGAAGGTATTGCTCGGGACTTGGGGCAAGATTGGGCAAGATAGAAAAGAAGGATACAGAATCGGAAGGAGGGATGGAAGCAGGTAGCTGGAAGAGAACGTGAACCCAGGCTGAGCAGATTAGGTACGTACGTGAGGTGAAAGGGGTTATGGGTTGTGATTAATCAACATCATAGGGGATAGGTACATTACCCTGAAACATTGACGAGTGTCTAATGGATTGATCGAGGCTCTTCAAACTTTCCGCCTACTCCGTGCCCATTCCTCTCCATATCGCGGCACCCTTCATCGGAGCGGTAGAGTCCGACTGAGAGCTCGCTAACATCAACGCAGCAGTCAGGACTATAGGCGTCTGGGTCGATTGGGACGTGCGTCACTTTTTTGTGTTCTGATCTCCTCAGGGGAAGTCAGTGTTGAGAAGTCGACTGGAGACTCGAGTCAATAATCCAGGGAGGGTTCCACGATTACCGTGCCAAAAGGAGGTCCTGAGAGGACCCGATGTTTTGGGAGTCCGTGAATTGCAAGAGGAAGGGAGAAATGGACCAGAGAGACACTCGCTCGCGTCAAGCAAGTACCTGCGTTGAGATTCGCGGACATCGTGAGGAGGTATTTGTATAGTTTCGCCCCTAGGAGAGATATCGTCGCAGAATTGGTGAGATCTTATGGTCGAGGGCGAGTAAAGGAAGAGAAAGATAAATCGACGGCCAAGTCGCGAAGAGAGCCCAATTCTTGAACAACCATCATCTCCTCTCATCCGCCCTTCGCGGCAGAACTCACTCTCGCCCAACATGCCCAGTTCGACGCTAGCATCCCTTCTTGCCCAATCGAAAAACCTCACCTCCCACCTTGATACTTCGGATCTCCCTCAGCTCCACCTCGGCCTCGACCAGGTCGAGGAACAGAGTCGGAAACTCGTCGGCAAGGGAAGGGCCAATGGCCTCATAGGCCGTGAAGAGGGTGAAGAGGGACGAGCGTGAGTGATCTAATACCGTATCTGGCTTCCTCGCCACATGGGTGGTAGAGAAGACATAGGTAATCGCTCGTCGACTCAGCGAGTGGAGGGAGGACACGCGTGCTGACGTTGCAATCGCCTGTTTGGTCTGGTCACGACTGCAGAGCCCATATGCTGGCAAACGCTGGAGTTAACCTCGAAGATCTCAAGTATCGAGTCGACCGTGCGACCGCTCCCTCAGCTCTTGGAGGTACCTTTGAGCCTCTCATCCCGCTTGGTGACGGCGATGTTGATGTGAGTTTCATCCCACGTCCTATCGCTTGCTTTGTTCGACGCACGTACCTGATCTGTAGCTTCTTTGTGACCGTCGTGCTCTCATGATCAGGGTTACCTCCGACACACTCGCGAGCAAATCATCCTCACTGCCCTCTCTGAATCCCACGTTCAACTCACCAACTCCTTCTACACCACTCTCGAAACCCGACTTCGATCCTCGTGGGACTCTCAGAAACGGAAGATTCTCGAAGAGGTCGGTGCAGGCGATGTCTCGGCCGTAGACGCCTTGGGCAGCAGCGCCTTGAGCAAGAGCACGAATTTGGGAGCAAGTGCGTTCGGTCGAAGCGTTCGAGGTCGACTGGGAGAGAGCCTGAGTGCTAGTGTCTCTGGAAATGGCTCGGGTGGAGGACTTCCCCAGGCTGGTCAGACGCTGGCGACTCATCAACGACTTCTCAAATACGACTCTATCATCCGTTCCCTCAACGCCTCACGGCTTTCCTCTTCCGCCTCTCCGTATCCTCTTCTCAAGACATACGCTTCTTCTTTGTCCTCTCCTACCAACAACTCCGTCGCCTCCGGACCGTCAGCGAATCCCCTCCTCGCCCAGACATTCAGTCTGCTCAGCTACTTGGTCAAGGAGGGAGAGCAAGGGGTCAGAGAGAGGTGCTATGCGAGGGGCTACGTGGTCGACAATGGAGAGGGAGAGGCTGGTCGAAAAGTCAGAAGAGGGCTCGTTGAAGGAGGCAAGAAGTTCCTGGAAGAGCAGTACGTTTTCGTATACGCTGCTTCGGCGACCTAAGCAGATGAATGAACCCTGACTGAACCCGATTCGACCGCCCCCCCCCCC
>BCKM01000006.1:444761-489447 GCA_039545415.1 Udeniomyces megalosporus | reverse complement strand
CCCCCCCCCTCTCTCTCCTGCCTATCGTCCAGGTTCCAGTCTCACGTCGATCGAAAGGTTGCCTCACAGCCTGCTCAGGCAGCTCTTGGCGGTCTGCCCTCACTCGCGGCCAAAATCAAAGGTTTCGTTCGCGTCATGCACTACAAGGAAGGCAGATGGCGAGACGATATCGAGATCATCAACGCTCAGCCAATCTGGGCTCAGATGTACTACCTCATCCGGTCCGGTCATCTCGAGGAGGCTTACGCTCTGGCTCTCGAGAACGAGGAGGGCATCGGACGGACTGAGCGCTTCTTTGTCGGATTCTTCAAGGGGTGGCTCGATAGTCCCGATAGGCGGTAAGTTGGTCTCTCCTTGTTCCAAAATGCTCTCTTCAACTGACGCGTATTTGATTTCGCAACAGACTTCCTCGAGCTCACCGCGACCGCTTCCTCACGGAGTACAACCTTCGAATCCGACACTCCACCACCTCCAATCCTTCCGCCTCTTCCTCTTCTCAACCAGCCTCCACCAACGGTGGTGATCCCTTCAAGCACGCCCTGTACCGACTTCTCGGTCGGCTCGATCCCCGAAAGGCCGTTCCTGTCGTTGCACGAACGACCGAGGACTGGCTCTGGTTTCAGCTCAGCTTCGTTCGAGAGGACGAGATGGAGGAAGGACTCGGTCGAGAAGGCGCGACGGAGAAGTGGGGTTTGAAGGAGATGGGTGGACTGGTTGGCAAGTTTGGAGAGAGGCACTTTGATCCGAGAGGAGATCGACCCGTCTTTTGGTTCCAGGTTCTGGTCTTTGTCGGGGAGTTTGAAAAGGTTTGTTTCTACGTGATCTGGTTCGCTCTGATACACCGGCTGATCTCTGACTGACATGACCCTTCATGCACTGTTTTCACCAGGCCATCGCTTTCCTTGCTTCAAAACCCCAGCATCAAGTCGATGCTGTCCAGTATGCCCTCGCCCTTGCCTACTACGGACTTCTTCGAGTCCCTGCTCAGGATGAAGCTTCCTCGGTCGAGCTTCGTCAGTTTACCGTCTCGCCACATCCTTCCTGACGTGACACTGATCTGGTTTGTTCACTCACCCTCCTTCCCTACAAGTAGTGTCACGATCTACACCTCCAACTCTTAACCTGCCGCTACTCGTCCATCGACACATTCACTCCTTCATCCGCTCGGATCCTCAGACTGCTCTTCAGTACATCTACCTCATCTGCCTCTCGGCCGACGCGCCGGCTCCTATCGGAAAGCAACAGATCGAGCAGTGTCACGAGATGATTCGAGAGGTTGTTTTGACTAGTGGCTCATACGCCGAGTTGCTGGGAGATATCAGGGCGGACGGGACCAGAGTGGTAAGTGATTTCTTCTTGGAATTTCACCGTTGTATGCAGCAGATATTGACGTACCTCCTCTTACTGCCAGCCTGGAGCTATCGAACGTTCCATCAAGCTCGCTCACATTCCAGACGAGCGTACCTACCTTCTCTCGATCGTCAAAGTGGCAGCCTCCCGATCTTCATCGACCGCATCTTCATCCACCAGCATCCCTTCGCTCACCTCTTCCATCATTCTCTACAATCTTGCCGAAGATTACGATACAGTCGTCTTCCTTCTTTCGACTGCTCTCGGCGCTTCACTCTCGCTTCCGTCGACCGGCTCGAACAACGCAAGTAGCAGTGCTGGGTTCGGCGGAGAGGAAGACATCGGAAACCTTGCCAAAGGAATCTTGGACCATTACCAGAGTGATATGGGCAAGTGGTCGAGAGTCGACGAAAAGAACCGGGAGACTTGTAGAGTGTTGTTGAGGCTAAAGGAAGGTCTGGCTATGGTCGATGAGGGTAGACTGGAGAAAGCTCTCGAGGTAAGTGCCATCGTGTTATATTCCCCACTCAGGAATCGAGGTCAAGGCTGCTGGGATCTGACGCTGATCCAATCGATCTTGCCCCTTTATTTCCCTTATTTTCGCTGCCCTCGTACAACAGACAATCGAGTCGACTTCCCTACTTCCCCTCACCTCGGACATTTCATCCATCAACCGAAGAGCGGATGAGTTCAAGGATCTCGCCGCACCCATCGCCAACAATCTCTCGCACGTTCTTGTCGCTACCATGACGTGCCTCTTCAAGTTGCATCAAGGGCTCAAGGAGAGCGCTTACGGAGGGGAAGCGAGACAAAGCGTGAGCAGGCAAACGTCTCGATGCCTTTTCTCCGTGACCAAATCTGACTGGGCTTTCTTGTTTGTCTTCAATCAGAAAATGGCCGAGTTGAGGAAGAAGGCGAGGAGTCTGATGATGTTTGCTGGTATGCTGCGATACCGTATGAGTGCAGAGGTTTACCAGCAGTTGACGTACGTCTCCTTTCCTATCATCCCCATCGCTGGCGATCCGTTGGCCGAGGACTGACATCCTGACTTGTCGGTACTCTTTCGACAGTCGACTTGATGCCTTCTTCTAGAAGACGGGATTAAGACTCCAAGGCTCGAGCGGATGATTGCATGTCTTTATTCGCCTCAAGCTGCCTCGGCCTCAGTCTCTTTCGACTTGTCCTCGCCAAGACTTGATTCACCAATCTAATCGCAAGCATACTGATTTGATGGCTACGCTTATAATCATACATCTTGTTCTCGAACTGTCTGTCGACGTTGGTCAAGTCTCGAGTCCAATTCGATGATCAGTGTCCATGCCACCCATCTCAGCCCTCAGTTCCTCCAACGCTTCGTATAATTTCTCCTTCTCGCGCTCGTCAATCGTATCGTCCTCTCTAACGTCTCTCTCCATTTTGAGAGCTACTTCATCCTTCGGAACTCGACCGTTAGAGGAGGAAACTGAATGATTCCTGGAAGCTCCACCTCGACTCGTGCTTGTTCGAGGAGCGACGTTGGCTTCATCTGAAGAATCGTTGGCTGAGGGAGTCGACGATGTGGTGGGGGTGACGGTAGAAGCGGGATCATCTGGAGTGAGGGTGCAATTGTGTTCGAATCGAACCTCTTCCATGCTTGGGGGAGATTTCGAGACGTCCGGAAGCCGGACGAGAAGCGAATGTATTCAGCAGCGATAACAGCGGAAAGAAGGCAGTTCAAGGGGTTTGATCTCTCACAGGGAAGTGGGAATTTGTCCCGGTTGAGGAGATTTATCGTCAGGTCGGGTAAGAGAGGTTGAATGGTTTACCTCGACGTATTCCTGTGAATCGAGGAGTTCGCCAGCGACAGATCAGATGAAAGGTCCGAGGTGTGTCTGTGCTGTTTTGGTAGATGTGGACGGCGAGATGACCGACCTGGGTGGACGGCTGAATGTTGACAGTCGATGCTTCCTGAGCACCCTGATGGGAAAGCGAGATGGATGGCATTGGGAATGCGAATCTGGACGGGGCTGTGGACCTGCTGAGGGGACGGAGGGAAGGTTCAGGGTTTGGTTGATAAAAATCCTCTTCCTCTCTTTCGAGGAAGGTTCGGAGAAAAAAAGAAGAGAACGCTGCCCTCCCTTCTTCATTACCGGATCCTCGATTCCGCAAACAGCTTCCGAAGGCCTTCTCTCTTCCTCCTTGGGTCCTCCTTCCTTCCTCACATCTATCTGAGCGCCCACCGTCATGCGATACATCAACTCTTCAGTCGCCGCGGCCATCGACGAGTATCTCATGAAGGGCAAAGGCGCGTTCGAGCTACAACAGGTCGGCATCTTCACTCGAGCCGTCATCTACATCTTCTTCCCGTCCCCATCTTATGCCAATTCCCTCGGCGATCGAGATCCTTGACTGATACGAAGCCCTGGCGATCTCATGTAGTTGATGGAACTCGCTGGACAAGCCTGTGCCGTTGCTGCCGTCAGATCGTTTCCTCTGTCTTCTTCCTCGTCATCTACCGGAAATTCAAAAGGCAGAGTCCTCGTCGCCTGCGGTCCTGGAAATCAAGGAGGAGATGGTCTAGTAGCTGCTCGTCACCTGGGTGAGATAGGAACTCGGATACAGCCAACGACTCGGTAGAGACCGTCATCGCTGACTCACTTTCGTCTATTGTTCCTCGCCTTTGAGCTCACTTCGGCTATTCTCCAACTCTCTATATCCCTAAACCATCAAAGAATCCATTCATTCTCGCTCTTCAGACTCAATGCGAGAACCTTTCCATCCCTCTCCTTCCTTCACCTGGACCGGATCCATCCGACGAGAGTACCCGATCTTCGCTTGAGGTCTTGAAGCGCCATCTCGCCAGTGATGAGACCGACTTTATCTTGGATGCACTCTTTGGTTTCTCTTTCCATCCACCTGTCCGAGAGCCTTTTGGAGATGTCCTCGAGGCGATTAGAACGTGCGGAAAGCCCATCTTCAGCGTGGACATCCCCTCGGTGAGTCCATCGTCCTCCGCATACCATCACGTCGGTTCATCGATGACGGGACTAATTCAAGCTGAACATGTCAGGGATGGGACGTGTCATCTGGCCCATTGTCGGAATCCGAAACAGGCTTCCCTCCACTTCAGCCAGAGGTCCTCATCTCACTGACGGCTCCGAAGGAAGGCGTCAGATACTTTAAAGGCAAGAAACATTGGCTAGGAGGTCGATTTATCCCTCCGTAAGTCGTGGCATCCCGTATTCATCTCAGATGATTAGACCACGATGTCTGATCACCCTTTGTTGGGTTCGAGCATAGCGATGTGGACAAGATGTTCTCCCTCGATCTCCCACCATACCCAGGAACGGAAGTCATAGTCGAGATCGAAGCTCTTGCTCAAACCAAGGAGGACGAGGCCAAGCTTTGAGGCGTGTCCTTGGTAGCTCGTTTACTGTATCGATAGCGTCCTCCCTCTTGCAGGTGTTCAGGCTGTGACTCGAGAAGAGAGCAACATCATCTTAAAACCCTGATCGAACCTGACAAGAACTGACTATGAAAACCACACGGAGATCGGGACACAAGCACTGATAGAACGCATAGACGAAACGCTTGACACCCGAGATCAGATCCACCCCAACTTGACCTTTCTACCCCCTGCCCTACCAACCGTCATGGTAGCTAGAGGTGACATCTCCTCTTCTTCCACTCCACCTCCGCGTCTCAAAGCCGCGTGACCTCCAAAAACGAAACCCAAACCACTACCTCTCTTTGTAACCGAATCAGACGAACGACCAGTTCCAATCGGTGAAGACGACGAAGCCATGGACCCTTTCTTCCTACCCATACCAGCCCAGCGACTTTCCCATCCTCCAACACCACCGCCCCCCAAGATAGATTGATCTTCAACGACAGGTTCTCTCTCACCATGAAGAAGGCCGACGAAAGCGACTCTCTCGTCATCTCCCTCCCATCTCTCGACATCTCCATCTTCCATGGAAGAGAGTCGTACCTCCCCTTGTTGGTCAAGGTTAGGAGAGGGGAAGGTAGAAGAGGAAGGAGACTCATTGTAGGATAACGCGGGCGATGATCCGGTTGAGCTCGGCGGTGTAGGGGAGTGAAGATGGAAAGATAACGTCGTGGTAGGGGAACAAGATGCTGCCGCTGTACGGGACATAGGAAGGGAGGCGTACTCATGATGATAGGTCCGCTCGTCGACGTTGTTGGCATCTGGATCGGTTGGCATGTTGACGAGAGAAGCGAGATGATTTTTAGATGGCATGATGGATGTACTCGGGACCGAGGGGAATGACGAGACGATGGACGTCATGTCGAAGGAACTACCGTCGGACGTAGCGGGTGACACAGGAACTTTTGATGTCGTCGTTGTCATCGCCATTTGGACAAATCGTTCTTCATCTGTCTCCGTCTCCTCCTCGTCCAAAGCAATGATGAGTGCCTCGAGTCGCTTCTTACGTTCATCGACCATGTCTTCCTTCTCTTCGCCAACGTATTCATCACCTCGTCGATCGAGCAAGCCCATCGCTTCATCCTCGCTCCTTCCACCCTGTCCTCCCTCTTCCAGGTACTCAAGCGGACCATCGTCTTGTACTTGCATACTTCTGGTGATTCCCTTTGGAGGTGTAGGAGGTGTGATGGACAGAGTCAATCTTTTGCTCGCCGTTCGAGGTGAAACCGTCACATCAATGGCTGGATCCACCTCGGCACTGGAGATGATGGGTTCGAAAGGAGGATGGGAACAAGACGATGGAGATGTAGATGGAGAGGATGAGATCATAGGGAATGAAGAACGAGGATCGATCGGATTGATCTTGGGTCGAGAATGAACGACGAAAGAAGGTGTGGGTGAAGTTGGCACAGTTGGTGAATCAAAGATGCTTCTTTCCTAAGGAAGAAAAAAAAAGGAAAGGACAAGAACACACGGGTCAAAAATGTGTTTGAGTTTAGAGGAAAGCATCTTTGTCATCTTCGCACCTGAATACCATCCTCAGTATTGACCGTCAATTTGATCCCTCCTCTCGCTCGAATCTTGGCGAGCGTACCGGAAGATCGACCGAATCGAAACGTAAAGGTGTTGCTCTTGGAAGGTTGAATCGAAGGCTTGGAGTTGAAAAGGGTCATGACTCGTATGGACGACTATGGATGTGTTCCGAGAGAGAGAGGAAGAGGTTGAGTACTTCTGATGGATCAGAAAAGGATCGTGGTCAAGTTGAAGGTGAGGGATTAGATCGAGTGGGTAATGTGGTTCGGTTCGAAGTGTAGCGGAAGATCGAGAAAGGTCGTCTCCTAAGAAGGTATGCTCATCGAGTCAAGAACTTTCACACGTGTAGATAAAGGGGGCTTGTGAGTGAGCGTGAACAGAGATTCAAGTCTGACTGAGGAGGAAACGAAGAAGGATGGCTTGCCGATCGGGGAACGAGGCTTGTCCCTATCTTTCTGTCTGAATCGTCTTGCGAGTGGTGTCATGGTCCTGGATGTTTTTTCTTCTTTTAAGGGGGGGCGGAAATCATGGCTTCAGAACTAATTTGAAAAGCGTGCGAATGAAAACAGGACTAAGATGAATATAATGCTAAGGATAGGTGATGTGTTTTAACGAGACTCGTTCAAGACGTGAAGAGTTCATGGAGAAATAAATGAACATATACAGACGGTCAACGTCTGCAAGCGTCGAAGATGAAGGAAGACTTGCGGAGGAAGGAAGCTAAGAGAGTATATTAACAAGGAAGAAAGTCACGTTCGGTTTAAAGTAGCCCTTTTTTTTCTTAGACGATTTCTTCCCACCAACCATCCTGACTTGTTGGAGGTCGCACAGTACCTGGTCGGATCATCGGAGCGGATACCCTCCACACTTCATCCGATCCTGTGTTACGATCAGACATCACGGTTTGAGGACGTGGTGCGTGCATCGATTTGCTCTCACCCACGCCTTGCCGATCGACGCCGTCCTGATACCTCATGGGTTCGGAGGGGTGCAGACGAAGATTGTGCTCAGAAGTGCAAGTATGATAGCGTTGGAGAGTTGAGAGATCATGATGGGAAGGTTTGGTGACTGATGGAGGTGGAGACAGAACCGAATTCTGCAGATGCTGAATGATAGGATGCGTGATTGACGAGCGACGATCGACAAAACGATTTTGATGCTGGTGATGGTCTTGAGAGGAAATTCGGCCATACGGTTGAGTTGGGGCGATAGGCGTCATGGCGTTGTGTCGAACAATCATCGATTCGGCGATTCGGAGGGCTTGTTCGGTTTCGGCTAATCGCAACTGAAGAGAGTAGAGGTTGTCCTATGGGTACGTGAGCGAGCAGAGCCGGAGGTGTCTCTATTCAGCTCATGGGGATAGGAGGTTTCAAGAGGCAGGGCCAAGGAGCAAACAACAAACCTCGGCTTGGACAAGTTTCGCATCATTCTCGACTGCGACCCGTCTCATCGTATCCATTCCTACTTCTGCACGCTCTGACGAGTGAGGAACCTCTGGCATTGATTCGGAACAATTTTTGTCCTGCTCGGCAAGATGATTGGCCATTTGAGTCTGAGTATCTAGCGATGCTTGTAGTGAAGCGACCTGGGAGATGCAGCCGGGATTATGTTCAGAAAGGTGCGTGAAGATGAGGTTCCATCTTGCGAATTGACTGACCTTTTCCTCCAGATTAGCATTCTCCATAGATTCCAATCTTGCCTGCTCGGCGATCCTCGCGACTTCATCCTGAAGACGTGTGGCCTCGTTGGAGTTTCTGACAAGGAACTCGAGCTTGTCCGTTGTTTGGACCTGAAACTCCGACCAACTTTGTTGGATTTCTGAAAAGTGGCGTCGAGAGTTGACGATGTTGGCTTGGGATATGTGAAGCTGAGAACAGAGTTTAGTCAGTAATGGGTTGATGACCTGTGGATCCCAAGACAGTGAAGTAACAGTTTTTTACCTCATTGAACAACCTGCTAGCCCCCTCGGTCTTCTCTTCTAACGCTTTCTTCCACGTCTGTTCTCTCTCTATAATGCTCTGGTTCTCCCGCGAGAGCACCTCAATCTCGTTCTCCAGATCTGACCTCCTCGATATCTCCTTGACTTCCCTCACTTGCATCTCAGCTCGCCATTGGAGAAGCTCCTGCTTTTCCTTCCTCAAGCTTTCGATCTCTCGAGCCTGATGAACCGCAAGTGTATCGGCGACCCGAAGTCGTTCCTCGATCGGCTCTGGATTGGCCATTCGGATCGCTGAGGTGCAGATATCGCCGAGAGAAGCAGAGTTTGTCGAAAGAGCAGCAAGAATCTCGTTCGTACGGGAGGATAGCGTTGAGAGGATGTCCTCGCGAAGGGTAGAACTGGTGGTTTGAAGTGAAGCAAGATCAGACTCGATTGAAGTTCGGTCGATGGTTGATAGTGTCTGAGAAGTCAAAGTAATCGATGGGAGTGCTTCGACAATTCGCGCGACAAGGGAATCAATGTTAAAGGAGGGTCGACCGGTTGACTCCAGTAAGGGCTTGACGACTTCAAAAGTGCAGTTTGTGATGTTTCGCCTGAGAGCGTCGGTTGAAGGTATCGCACTGACGATCGCTTGAACAAATTCCTCTTTGTCGATTCGTAGGAGTTTGATTTCCTCAATTAAAGACCCACGAGCGGCGTCGATGAGTTGGTGATGGTTCTCTCTCGACCATGCTTGATCTTGAGCAATCGAGTTTAAGCTGGGTTGAAGCAATTCAGAAATGGCGACAGCGAGTCGATCTAGGTTGCGATGATTAGCAAGATCGGCTGAAGCCAAGACTTGTGTCAAAGTGTGGGAGAAGTCGTTGAACTGAGATGGAAGCGACGAGGTATGTTTTGGAGATGCGGCGTGGATTGTGGCGAGAGATTGGAGCACGACCTCATGATTCTCGCAAGTACTTTCGGACAGCCCTAGTCGTCATCGATGGTTAGATAGTAAGTCAGCGATCCGTGTAGCGGTAGGCAACATGTTCGACACACACACACCTTGAAGTTGCTTGATGACTTGATCCAGCTGCCCCAGCCAAACTTCCCTCGGTGTTTCCTTACTTAGTTCGATCTGCGACGTCTGCCTCACTCGGCTCTGAGAGTCGATGCTTTCGACGATCCTGGCTACCAACGCGTCCTCGACGTCCGGGTGAAGGCTGGCGAGATGGACTATCCCGCCAGTCGTGGCAGAAAGCCTCAAACTGTTGAGCTTGTCATCCAGGACGTGTTGGATGCCGAACAAAAGGTCTTGGAGGTGGACATGTCGGAGGTCAGTTTCATCGCTCCCTTCGTCTGGACCATTGGGTGAAAAATTTGAAGGTGAACAATGGAAGTGTCGAGTGACTATTGGGGTATGATGGACGGAATGATGACGGTGATGATGGGGATTCGGCGGAGAATGATCGTTGTCGAAGAAGGACTCGCAGTCCTCGTTGTCATCATTATCGTCAAGTCCAATGACGAGACTGTTTTGAGTCCCAGCGAGACTCGAGGGTAAGGATGTGTCGACTTGTTTGTCTCTCCTTTCGGTTGTCTCCTCCGACGTTGGTGAGCCCTGCAAGTAGTTCGCCTCCGTTCTCGACTTGCCTTCAGCTTCCGTAGAGAAGAAAGGGATTGCACATCGTCTGAATCGAGCAGTTGCGATCGACGAAGCTGGTTTTTCCACCTCGACGTCCTGATCCGACGCCTCAGATGGTAGCGAGCCAAGATCCTCCACCTGGTCTCCCTCTTGAAAGTACGAGATGCGGTCGCCTCGGGACTGTTCAGCGCTCGGGGATGTGAAGGAGGATTTCCACTGAGTCGAGACCCGAAGTCCAAGTGAGTTATCGTTGGCTTGAGCACTAGAGAGATCCCATTTATCGATCCTTGTGTCGTCTCCATCTCCCTCGAGGTCAACGTCTATCGGATCGTCCGACGCAGCGGCAGCAGCAGCGACGGGTCCGAGAGGCATCTTGAACGATCGGAACTTGATGTCCGGGCTGACTGGAGACGGAGGTCTGAGATTCGAGTTTGATCGGTCGGTAGCGGTAGAAGGATGAGGCAATGGAAGGGATGAGACAGGGTCTTCGATCCGGATAGCTCGAGAGATCGTTGAAATGGGTGGAGTGGGTAGAGCTCTAGAGACTGTCTTCTGGGAGTCAGCTGGTTGTTTGATGAGAAGAGCAGGAGGCGAGATGTCAAGCTGCTGATCCGGGATAAAACCAGGAGCAGGTATGTTGAGATTTGGAAGCCCAGATGGTGCCAGAGAGTCGACGGCGGACGAGGTGAGAGGACCGGTGATTATAGTGTGACTCTCAAACGAGGAGGAAGCAGAGACCTCCCCGGAGACAGCAAATTCGATCTCGATGTTGCTGATAAGGTTTGCGGCTGATGCACTGCTGACTGCGAACGGCTTTGCGTTTGGGTTGAGTGCAGGGATCGAACGCTCGGGATTATCAAAGGTGGTATCTTGAACGATAGATGACGCGATATCCTGACAAGTTGAGGGTGATGTATCTCGCGAGTCAACGTCGATGGGCTCTTCGCTGCCTTTTTGTCCCGCAACCGTCTCTTCTGACACGGAACTCTCGCGATCTGATATATCTGTCCCTTCGCTGCCGCTGCCCTCATCTTCTGGTTCCTTCTGTTGGTCTAATTCCTCCTGTAGCTCGAGCGTTGTGGAAAGCGGCGAAGGGACCGAAACAACCTCTCTGGGTCGTAGCGGGCTCAAGTTGGTTTGTCGAGAGATGAGAGGGCCGGCGACAGGTGCGGGAGATGTCCTAAAGCGATGGGTATTTTGGACAGAGGTCAAGTCGACGAAGGTAGCCTCGTGAACAGAGGAGGAAGAGGTCGAAGGAGAATCATAGCTTTGGGGAAAGTAGGATCCGGGTGGGTAGGTCGGGGGAATACCAAACATGTGGGATTGGGAAAGAGAGTGTGGTTGCTGTTTGGGATAGAAGGATATCGATCTTTCTTGAGAGATCTGCGCAGAAGCATAGCAGAGTATGTTAGCGATCGTCAACAGAGCAGGCAATCAAACAGCGTTCACTAACGTGAGGCGAGGGAACCTCGACGACTCCAAGTCGCGCGAGTTTTGAGTTGATGATGTCCTCTCGGAGAAGCTTCCAGTAGATCTATGTGATGCATGAAAAGTCAGCCCGCGTCAGCTGCAGCAACGGGAAATCTGCAAGCGATTAGAAACGAACTTTTCCAGGAAGATAGACGTCAACCGTGTTTAAAGGGCCATGCGTCTCTGCCTCGACTTCTTCGGCTGCTCCGTCTCTAGAGACAGAGTCGACTTCTGAGGTATCGATCCCCTCCTGGCCCACATCTTCCCAGATCTGACCCTCGCCTGCGGGAACCGTAGCCCACAATGGAGTTGGCTCCCCCTCAGCATCAACCTCCTTTGGCTCGTTGTGAGCTGTATTACTTCTCGGTAACTTAACGATCACCTTTCTCTTCTTCGTGGTGACCGACGGTATAGGCGAAAATTCATCCTTAGTCGTATCAATTAATCGTTCAGGCCCTCCCAGCAGAGCTTTCGGGGGAGGTCCGATACTCGCTGAGAACTTCCTCTCGTGTCCGTTACCCCGAGTCGCCCTGATTCGTGCTAACGGATTTCTATCCGAGAGAGCGCCAGGAGAAGAGAGTGAGGAGCTAGGGAGATGCCTAGGAGAGAAAAGGCCGATTGAGGAGTATGGTAGCGAGTTTGGGAACGAAGATGATCTGACGAGCTGAGATGGATGGAGTTGCAGAGAGCCAGCACTTCGACTGTGTAGCTGAGACAGGTGGCAGTTGAGGGACAGTGATGTGGATGAGTTGCTTGGCAAGGGAGTCGTGGGGATGAGGAAAGTGGAAGGGGTCGAGTGGTGGGACTGGGAATAGCTATTGAAGGAATCAAGTGGCATCGTGACCATACAGTGGTTGTTGACGTCGCTCTGGGTGGAAGGGGATTCTAGCTGCAGGGTCGATGTCGAGAGGATGCCCTGATCGCCACCGGATTGGACGGGTCATAGGAGGGCCCAAAGGGAGAGGAGAAAGGGGTCTGTGCGTCCGCCAAACACAAATGAGCGGGAAGAGAGGTCAAACGCCTTAGGAAGGACAAGTCAGCATGCTAAGTCGAAAGCAGCATGATATCAGATTTTGATCTATCTGGTCATCTTGATGCAGCTTGTCGATTTGTAAGCCTCGAGGAGTGGTGATAGGATCGCAGTTGGTTGACCGAGGCCATCCTGATCTCCTCTCAGGCCTTTAATTATTTTCTTTCTTCTTCTTCTTGTTCACGTGTTCGAGGGAGTTTTCTCCTCGGTCATATTAAGCCAGAGTAGAGGCCATCTATCAAGATGAAGAAGCTTTCTTGTCTGTTTTCTGAGCCATACTCTTCTCCAACTGCTCATGAAGCTTCCTCGTCAACTCTTCCTGCTCCTTTGCCTCTCTCTCCTTCCTCGCTTTGATCATCTCCTTCTCCCGCCATGTCTTTCCACGAAACTTCATGCCGTCCCAATCCTTGTTCGGCATGAGCTGATCGATTCCAAGCTCCTCTCTGAGATCATCCAGATCCTGCTCCCAGCGACGCTCCCAGTAAATGCCGATAAGTGGTTGGCATGCTCGACCAGCTTCCGACGCCCAGGGAAGGTACTCGCGAAGCAAGAGGGAGCGTTGAGATGACGTCAAGGTGTTAAAGGGTGAAAGGATCGAGAGTGAGGAGAGGACGGGCATGGGAAGACCATAATGTGTCGATTCAAAGAGTTTCAGAGCAAGCTCGGGGAGAAGGTTGGAGGGAAAGCCGAAAAGGGTATGAAGAAGGTCATGGGTTTCACTGCGAGGTCGAGGATTATGAAGCGACACGAAAACAAGAGCGTGAGCGGTAGAAACTACGGGCGCCATGGAAGCAGATGAATCCATAACTCACCGATACCTCTGTAACACAAAGGCCAATTCGGGGTCATCGACATGCTGGACGGGAAGCCGAGTGTCAGGACTCGTGTTGCACCTTTCAAGCCAATCACAGTATTCTCGTCCAAAGGTTCCTTCAGGAAGAGCACGAAGTGAAGGCAGATCGATGGTTTCGGAGTGGATGCGCGGTCGGTCTCGTAGGATCGCGCGGCCTTCTGGCGTTGAGAACATGGTGTCTCGAAGCGAGGGCAGGAAGGGACCAGAGGTGGTCTCGGACAGAGCAGCAATCATATCTGCAAGGGAAGAAGTCGCAGCGTACGGACGAAGAGGACAGGTAGAGGCCGATACAAGTCGGTCAGCCAGCATCTCTTGATCTGGTTTCCGAAGTCGAGATGAAGTGTGCACCTCCATGCAGTAAGGAAGTCGCAGACTCTCTTCGATGGGGTTCCTTCCTATGAGGTCATCTCGACGGCTTCCTTGAGAACGACACGTGTTCGTGAATCAGAGGATGCTGCCAACTTACCAGCTCTTCTTGGATTCAACAGAGCAGCTCCGGCACTACCGAGGGTGAGCACCACCTTCTCGAATGCTGTGAGCGGGACATGACCGGGATATCGAGGAGGAATGGATGCGACGGCCCTTCGACTGGTCGAAAGCGAGGGAGATGACGTGGATGGAACGGAAAGAGCGACACGGACGACACGAGAGGATGACGATGGCTTCATGGCTTGAGAATGTTGAGACAGAACAAGATTGCTGGTGGATTTTGGAGGAAAGGAGAGTTGTCCTTGCTTCTGGAGACAGCCGAGGTAGGATCGCTGGAAGCTCTCACACAAGTCCAATTCGATTTTTTTTTCCGCCAGACCATCGACGCCAGCATCACAAACAGCACGTATCTAGGAGATCTTAAGTGAGACTCTGGACCATCCTGGCGACTTTGTTTGATCCAACATACATGTGCTCGAGAGGAAAAGAGAGAAAAAAAAAAAGCCCGAAGAGGAAGTCCTCCCTGCATGGCTCGAACGACGTCACGTTTGTGACTTGTTTGTCGATGATGGTCATTCCCCTAGTCTTTCACCAGCGGAAGCCCCACCGAAAAAGAAAATGAAGGTGATAGCGTCGGGAATCGCCGGCTGAGAAAGATATTTCGATACATCTCCAATCTCGACATTCCAAAGACCACCCTCGACACTCAGCGATCATGGATACAGGCCCAGCCGATGTCAAAGGCATAAACAGTTAGCCCTTCTACTTCGACTACTTATCACCACGTCCGATGACTCTTCCGCTGACTTTCACGTTTCTCCCTCCCTTCCTTGCTTTTGCTGCGTTCGGTCTTCCCCTTCTTTCCCCTACCCCACCTCCACTTTTGTTGTTGCTGTCAGTCGAGACAATCTACTATACTCCGCCCGACTCAGAGATAGTACCGAGCAAGAACAAGTTCGTAGGGACTTCGATTCACGAGCCTCCAGTCCCTACGAGGTTCTGGCTCCTCGTCTCGCCGTTACTGGAGTGGGCAAACGTGAGTCCACGAGAGCTAGCGGGACTCCTACATTGTATCTTACGCGTGGTAGCGTACTAAAGACTACGAGGAGCTTATAGAAGAGCGATTAAAGGACAACATTTTGCCGAAATGAAAACGCTGACGTAGTCGGACTGACATCGTTCGCTTTTTCCAACACTCCACTTGTTTCCCGCGCTATGTTTAGCTCTACACACCTCCCGACCCAACATACTCGCGTTATCTCATTCCCCCATTGCAAGAAGAACGATATCTGGACGCTCATCCCGCCGTCAAAGTCACGCAGCGGAGAGTCTTCATTGACGATAAGTCAAGAGGATCAGACTCGAGCTCTGTCGATGCAGAGTTCGTTAGACTCGTACCAGAGGAAATTACTTCTGGTAGAGGACGAGAATGGATCTATTGGAAGAGTTGGGAATTGCACGATCGAAGCGGGACTGTTGGTGAGAATGTTGACATTGTCGTAAGCAACGTTCCCTCCGCAGATTTCTCTCACCTTGTCCGTTATGTCGTCCTTGATTCTTCCATGCTGATGCGGTACATCCTTATGTATATATACACAGGTCATCCATGGAATCGGTGACTACGGAAGTCGTTGGGGCATCCACATTGCGTCAGTTGATCGACCCTTCCTATTCGAGCTTCTCTCGGATGATCCCGTTTTCAGGAGCTGACCCCGGTTGTTCCTTACAGGAAATTCATCTCGAATGGCTTCCGAGTCATCGCGCCTGACCTTCCCTCTCACGGCCACTCGACCGGCCTTCATTGTCACCTCTGGTCGATCGACCAACTGACCAACGCTATTCGAGTCGTGTTTTCCGACAAAGCCTCATTGGATCGCGCCCAAGGAAGGAACAACACCAGAAAGACTTTCATATCAGGGTCAAGCTTGGGAGGTTTCACCGTGCTTAACTATCTGCTTGCTTATCCACCTGAGGAGGAGGGTAATCCCTGGATCGATGGTTGCTATCTCATGGTAAGTGGAAGATAGGATTCTGCGGTCTAGTTGATATCTCTGATTTCACTTGGTCCACGAACTTGTCCCTTACATCATCAGTGTCCACTCATCGACGTTGCAAAGACCTCGTACGTTTCACCTATCCTCTAGTTTACTCTCTGCCTTCTGTCGAGCACAAGCGTCGTGTTTCAGCTTCAGAGCTGATTTTTACTCCTCCAACCGATTGTGTTCTCCACATATCCATAGACGGCCATCTGAGACGATTCGACGCGTCGCCGAATTTTTAGAATCATTCGCGGGTCGGATACCTGTCGCTCAGGCTCAAAGAGGCCAAGGTCATGGTTCGTCTTCTCCTTAAAAAAAAAACTTTTATCATCAAAAGAGCCAATTTCCGTCTCTTCAGAAATACACGATCGATGTTCTAACCAGAGATGCGATTCTTTCTGCTTCGTCGTCTTGCTTTGCTTTGTTTTGCTTCCTACAGCTGATCCTCGAGTAGAAATCAATTTCCTAGCCAATCCATCATGTTATCACGGACCTCTTCGAATCTCCACTGGCTTGACCATCATGAGAGGACTTTACGCTCTTCCTTCGGCTGCACCTCACCTTCACCTTCCCGATGGGTTTTGCGTCGTTCATGGAGCTCAGGACCGAATCACTTCACCTCAAGCGACGGTCGATTTCTTTGAGAGGGTCAAAGGTGCTAGGGTTGAGATCTGGGATGGATATGAACACGTGATGAACAAGACGGGGTTTGCAAAAGAGGATGATGAACCGAGGCAAAAGGTAAGCCGTCTGAATGCACCCGCGAAAGGCGGACGCTCGATGATTAATCCTCTTGCGACCTGATCATTTGAATCTGTATAGGTCCTCAACCACTGGTATGACTGGGTTGTCTCCTGTCTTTAGAGTCTCTCGAAGATCGGATCGTTCATGTAGCTTCTTGCATGTTTATTTTGTTGTATCTGAGCCCCCCCCCGCTTCTCCTTTGTTCTGGTGTCTCGTTTTGAACATGGATATTCTTATCGTTGGTTAGATTGTCTTAGCTAGCCCGGTAGCCTTTCTCATTTTCTTTGCATTCCCTTCCTTTCGACTGGACATCGGTTCCCTTCCCTCTTTCCTGTTGGCCTGACCTATCTCGTCTTCCTCCGCTCGTCGTAATGGTTGAAAATCAAGAGAGGCGATGATCATGTATCTAGCGACTGCAACGAACGGGGAAAGGATGAAAGCGTGAAAGAGGTCGATGAAGCAAATGGTACGAGGAAGTGTAGGCAATCAAACTGACGATGATAAAGAAAAGAACGAAAGTGCGTATGGTATGGGGGGTTATGTGTATGCGCGATGTTCTAAGCAGATGGCTTGAACCGATGAGTGATGGGGAAAAGGGTAACCAGTGCTTTCTAGAAATGACCACGATATACCGGAACTCTTCCATGTTCCTCCACCTTACTTCGATCCAACGCCCGCCCTCAGGTCCGTGTAGAGCGATCTGCCCGCCATCCTAAAGTCCTTGTGCCTATCATCCACTCCCTCCACCTTCTCCGGGATCTTCCAACCACTAGCCAAGCTTTCTTCCCTCATGATACTGACGAGATCGAGCAGATCTTGGATGGCTTCTGGTGTGGTTTGATGATGAACGACGAGACGAGGACCACCGAGGGTGATTGGTGAAGGGAGGGAGAGTGCTCGTGCGGAGAGAGTTGGAAGAGGAATGTTCAGCGGAGAAAGGTCGTAGAAGACCTGATGAGCAGGAAAAAGAAAGCAAAAGACAAGTGAGTAAGTAGGCGAGGTGGTCAACCCATCGGTTGACAGCTCAAAAGTGTCCTCGCTTCCACGATACTCTTATACGTCAGCGATCACTCACCATGCTAGTTTCCGCGTCAACGAGAATCTTTGCGCCCAACGCCCTCAGTCCATCCGCAAGCTTCTTGGCGAGCTCATGCGTCCTTGGAAGGAGAGGGTAGTTGTGTGTCAGAGCGAAAGAAGCTTGAGAAGCGAGCGAACCCGATTGTCGAACGCCTCCACCAAATAGTTTTCGGAAGTGTTTGGCCTGGAGAGGAAGGAAATCAAGAGAAATGAGGCCATAAGTCACGCCTCGTCAGCACACGTTTGAATCCAATCTCGGGTATCTATCTGATTCAATCGAAAGAGCAGCCGACGATCAATCAAGTGCACCCAGCTCACCTTCTTGATGAACGCAGCCGGACCGACGAGAACCGATCCGATAGGGGCTCCAAGTCCCTTTGACATGCAGAGTGACACGCTATCGAATGGTTCGCAGAGCTTCTGCATCGTTGGTCCAAGGTTGTCGATCGAGGCGGATCCAGTGCTCTCCTGTGAAACGGCAGCGGCGACGTTCCAAATTCTGTGTTGTGGTGGTATTGGTTTGGGTATAGAGTGAGTACTCAGACCAGGATGAAGAGTGGAGGGGGGAAGTAGACGAACCGAGCGCCGTCAAGATGCATAATGAGATCTTCCTCTTTGGCCCGGGCAGCGATCTTGACGATCTCGTCTTGGGGGAAAATCGTACCGTTCAGTGTATTCTAGTGGATGGTAAAGAAAAAAAAAACGGCGAAGCTCAAGTGAGTGGAAAGGAAGATCAGAAGCGATCATGCTGTTCGTAACCTACCTCAAGCGAGATGATCTTGGTAGGAGCGCAGTGAATATCATCGCCAAGGACAAGGTTTGGTTCGACGTCCTCTTCAAGAGTCAGGTGATGGTTGTTGGTTGGGCTGAGAGCTGAGAACCAGAACGAGAGAGAGGAAGGGTAAGGGTTCAAGAGGAAGGGGGATGTGCGACAACGGTCGAACGTCAGTCTTGAGGTTCGGGTCTGGTAGAAAGGCCCGAGATCATTCGGACAGAAACACTTACTAGTGGTGGCTGCCTGAGAGAAGAAAGCGATACCGCCTGACTCGTACTTGTGGACCTGGTAAGTTGCAGAGGACGAAGTGTTGAGTTGGGTTAGCTTCCGGAATATGTAGGGAGAGGACGACATTAGTTGCATGAGACATACATGACCTCGGACATCACATCTATCGAATGCAGGAATCAGTAAGGAGAGGTGAGTGTCGAACGAGCGAGTGATAAGTGACTGAATGGGCGCGAGAGTAGAACGCACAAGACCGAGTGAGGAGGTTGAGTGAGCCATGTCCGCAGAGCCAGTTCTGAGATTGGGAGTCAGAGTTTGAAGTCAGTCAAGGTTGAAACAGGACAAGTCCATGTCAGGCGACGGAGAAAGTCGGGTGAGTGACGGGTAGAAGCGATGGCAAATGATCGGGGATGGCAAATAGTTGGGCACCGAGGAAGAGGGCCAACCAGACACGTACGATTTGACATACTGGAGATCGGTACAAAGACGTATAATCTCCTTGTCAGCGACACTATTTGCCATGTACGTTGGCTTGCAGAGCGTAGTGACTCACGTTCCAGAGACGACAAACATGGCGCCCTCCTTTCCGGTCAGGTGAGCGATTCGGTCTTCCAGTGCCTTTGTCGACGGATCTTCGTGGTAGACGTCGTCACCTCTGGAGGCCTTCATACCAGCTAGTGGATGGAAAAGGGCAAGAAAGGGGCGAGAAGAAGGATCATCGTAGCGCTCAGTCAAGGTGTCGAGGTCGGTCGGACAATTTCAGGGTGAAAGGGCAGGCACCAAGGAGCATGGCATCCCTGATCGGCGAAAAGACAAGGATCGAAGCGTCAGGAATCATATCAACACCCTGGAACAGTCGAGCGAGACATACGAAGGGATGGTGATCGTGTCAGCTAGGATAGAAGACGAAGGAAAAGCGAAGTAATGAAATGTGTCAGCAGCAGCATCGAGTCAGGGTCCTGTTTTCATCGGACTCACTCCTGAAGTCTCTTCCGACCTTGTTGAGCTTGTCGACGTTCTCTGGACCTCCGACATCTTCGGAGATGCTCCAGGGGGTCATCTCGGCGACTTCACCATTGATGCTCGAGGAGGAAGAGGCGGGAGGAGACGAGGTAGGGGTTCGGTTGACTAGTGAGGACATGGTTGCGAGTCTGGAAATGGAGTTTGAGGCAGAGGCAGGGCAGATCTTTGGGATAGCTGAGCGAGCGGCGGAGGGAGATGAACCGAAGAGGTAGTGCATGTTGGGTGGGAGTTAGGGCAAGGGAAGGATCGAAGGAAGGAAGCGTCAACCAAGGGTCACCTGGGATTTGCTGGGATCATCCGGCATCCTATTCATTCAGCGCGTTCCTATGGGCGGATGTCACGCGTGACAAAAATTAAAATCAAAAATTGGAATTTTCGCTCGATCCAAATCGATCCTTCTCTTTCCCATCACATTCCTTCGACCATCCCACTTGACGTCCCTCCCCCACCAGGAACGCATAGGCCCCATACTTGTCCAGCCACTATTGACGATCGTCGGGTCCATCGTCCCAAACACACCAACCTATCTCATCATCCTTCCTTGCCATCTCTCCTCCTTTTACTTAAAATCTCCTTCCCTTCCCCCCTCCTTTCCCCTCTTCGGCGCCCTCTTTTGCCAGTCACATTCCTCCCCTCCACAGGCGCTCGTTCAGACCGTCACATTGGAGGAACGATAGGATCATACGACTCTTATAGGACTTGCCTAGACCAATCTTTCTCTTCGTCTTCAACCTTCTCCGTCCGCCTCCTTTTCTCATTCAACTTTACGGTTGGACAAGACCAAATGTCGACCTCGACCTTTTGCTCGTTATGAGCAGGTTCAGGTCGTGTTTGTAGAGGTTGCAAGCGATGGGATGGGCGAGAGATGACATTCCATCGACTCATGTCCTAGTTTCTATTTATCTAAATGATGATGCATCCTCAATCACAACATCATCACACGCGAGACTTACCTTTGAAGATCCATGAGAGCGAGTGAGAAGAGAATGTGAATGAAAAGGCATAAGCGGTGCGGTTCACTGCCGAGGTTCCTCAAATCGGAGAGCTCCTCTCCCTTCTTCCATCTCTTTCTCCGCACCGGCCCGATTGACGACCCCCGTAGACTTAGAAGACCTCCGTGTCTACCTCGTAAGCATACATCCATCATTCACTCTTCAATCCGTAGCTCCCTCGTACAGGATCCTCAGGAAGGAGAGAGACACACACCTCACGAGGGACCGGTTCATCCATCCGAACCTCTTCTCCCTTCTCGTTTTCTCTTCTCTGCTGTCTCACACTCTACTCTTCCACCCTTGCTCACCACCTACTCTATCTACTTCCCCATCCATCCAGACGCATAGACACCATCTTCAGCTCCCTCAACTCGCCTTACATACGTCAGACTCATACCCAATCTTCCCCCGTCGCAGATCTCACCCTTTGGTCCCGAGACGTCGACTCCCTTCTCATTCTCCCCTTCCCCTCTTTCTCATCGTATTCAGTCCGCTCAAGCTCCCGTGAGCAGAAAGACTCGACACAAAACCAACCGGCTCAATCATTCTCCTCCGGGAGTCGACGTTGTTGAGTTAGCATATGCCAGAAGAGAGCGCTATTAGCTTCATCCCTTCGAACCTTTGGGTGAGTCCCGGCTGCTTCCCTACAAGAGTCTCCTGCCCACTCTCCTGGCTTTCTCGTCCGTGTTTCAATCGAAACAAAATGACTCGCCTCCGCCTCTGTGCTCGCGCTGTGCTCTCCCAGCACCGATCCATAGCACGTGAGAACTGAGAACTGATGTTGGACCTGCTTTCCTCCACCTTGTCTTCCACCCAATCCTTCCTCTTCCCCCTTCGAACCATCGCTGCATCAGGACGATTCACCGTACCCGACACAGCCCTCCTCACCTTCTTCCTACTCATCTTCTCTTCCTTCCCTCGCCCCCTCGTCCGATCCATCGTCATATCCCATCTCCCATCTCTCGCCTCAATCAAAAGTCTTCATTCCACCAACTACTTCTTCATCCGCATCCAGCTCCTCTCCGAACGCTATATCCCGTATGCTTTCATCTCAGACGAGTCAGCAGCAACAGCAACAACGTCAAGCATATACAGAAGAACCTTCTTTCCCTGGTCGACCCGTACCGCCCTCTCTGCATCGATCCCGAACGGCATCTCAAGCCACATCAGGAGACAACCTGTCGTCATCATCTCCTTCTGCCTCGCCTGCTGCTGCCAACCGATGGCCAAACTCGTCGATCTCCGCGACAAAAAGTCCTTGGTCGGCCGCTCATCACGTCGGAACGATCGGCCCTAGTTCGTTCAACAAAACGACTTCGACATCGCCTTCTTCACCTCCCGCTTCTTCCAGCAGGCCTCGAGCCAACTTTGGATCTTCTCTACACACTTCTTTCCGCATGCCAGATCAGACCCAGCGCGACGACGAAGCGCACGAGGGCGATCGTCCCAAGCCGTCATCTCCCTCGCTCTCGACTCAAGCTCAAGAACCCCATCGATCCCACTCACCTCCAATCGCTCCACCAAACGCATCGAGGTCTCGTTCCCAGTCCCTTCTTGGCCCACGTCCTCTTACAGGATTAGCGATGACTGCTGGGCTGCCAAACCTAGGCGATGGCGTATGGTCTGGCTTGAGCAGTGGCAACAAGACCAAGCAAGGAGGTTCCGAGGTTTTCTACGACGGGGATGACACTGAAGAACGGGACAACGACGCCGACGTCATCGATGAGAGGTTTCCACTCGAGCGAGGGAACGTTACGACAAAGAGAAGAGGAATTTCAAGCAGTGGTGCGGGCGATCTGAGCAACATGGTAAGTGTCGGTCTTGGGTCTGAGGCTAATGAGTGCAAAGCCATTCTCATATCGGGTCGGTCTCTACTTTAGTCCCCTTTCACTCGAGACCTTCAGGAAATTCTCAGAGATCCCCCTGTGTCTCAAAGTCACCGCAATCATTTCGCTCCTTCCACCACTCATCTTGCCACTACGTCCCGGTTCACGGATGAATTCGGCTTTGGCCGAGGAACGTTGGGAGGTACCAACGCCACCTCGTCCTTCACGCCCCAGCCGACATCTTTCTCTCACGCCTTCGGTGGCCGGGCGCGAGGAGACAACGAGAGCTTGCTTGGTCTTGGTGGAACCAGCGATGAATCAGATCGAGCGATGGTGGGCACTTTCGGTCTAAGCGTTGGTGGAGGCGGTGGGCTCGCTAGTGGAACGGCCAGCGGAACGACAAGCAGGAGACACAGCGTTTCAGTCGTTGGACGTCGAATGCTCGGAGGAGGGTCAGGAGGAGATCGTTACCTTCCAGACAGTCCCGAAAGATCAATGGGGCTAACGTTCGCGGGTGGCTTGGGTTGGAAATCGGCGACTGGATTCGGCAATTCTGTTGGCGGCGGTAACGGCGGCGGTACCAGCGGCGGCGGAGCGTTCTCGGACGAGGAGTTGGCATTTAGCCTGGGCGAGCTCAGCATGAACCAGCATAATGCTGGTGGAACAGAGTCATCGTCTTACATCAACATTGCTCCTTCTTCCGCTTCGTACCAACACCCATCCTCCCTTCCTATCTTTGCACCTGAACCGTCTTCGTTCCAGCGATCACCCGCCTTTGATGACGATGGACTTCGGGGCTTGACAATGATGGGTCAGTCGATGGGTGCAGACAGAGGCAACGGATTCGCAGGTCTTCGTCAGCAACAACAGCAGTTCCAAAGTCGAGCTGAGAGTAGCGATCGAGCGGGGGGTGGGAACGGTTTCCTGGGCGTTGGTCGCCCGGCGAGCAAGAGCCGAAGCGCGAGTTACTCTGGCGTTCTCAAGGGTAGGAGATGGGATGGAGGGAAGCACGTGGAAGAGGGTGAAGAGGACGACTCAGAGAGTGACCAGGATGAGGCTGGAAGTGTAGATGTTGGCGCCGAAATCGCGGGTGTGTTCGATGATGAGGATCGGATCGGGCGATTCTCTATCCGAGTCGACGAAGGCGGCAGGACATCTGAGTCTGCTAGGGACGCGAGCACTGGATCTTTGGGACTTCAGCAGACTGGACAGCAGCAGCAGCAACAACCCATGTTTGGACTTGGTCTTGCGGGCTCGCCTGCTCCTCCGGAGGTCGTCAACGCGCGAGCTCGACAACATTCTCAGCCCCCTCTCTTAACCAATACTGCTGCTGGACTCAGAACTCTCCCACCTCCATCGGGTTCTTCTACCGTGGTTCCGCCTGCGCCGCTTACCGGATATTATCCCTTCCCTTCATCTGGACCTGGACCTGGGCTCCAGCAGCCCAAGCATCAGTACCCTCAGCAACAGCCTTTGCTTCAACATGCGCGGTACCTCAGCCAACCACAACCAAGCTTCCGACCCCCTCCACCAAACCTTGGCTACCTTCCTCAGCAGCAGCAACAACCCGGTCCGGGAGGATGGTACGGTCTCCAGCAGTCAGGCGCCGGAGCCCTCCCTAGTCCCATCGGACCCCCTCGACCTGGCGGTCGACAATCCTCACTTGATCAACCTCAGCAGCAGCAGCGTGGCTTTACACCTAGCAACGTCCAACCTTCCTTTAACAGTTTCAGTCCTCAACTCATGCGACCAGGTTCTCACCAACAGATCCAGCAGCAGCAGCAGCAATCGAATTCGTTTTACCCGATGCCTCAACAACAGCAAGGCCAGATGCAGCCACAGCTTCCACCATTCTACCCCCAACCCCCTCAATACAACATTCATCAACACCAGAGACAGCTTTCATCACCGAACTCGACCTCATCTCCCTCAACAGCATCATCCAACCTCCTCTCTTCACCATCATCCTCTACGACGACGGTCCCACCACCTTCGCTGACCGAGTTAGGCAAAGGCCTTCCGCTTTCCTCTGTCCCACTGTCTACCCCGCTCTACATCGTCGAATTCAAGGCTGGTCGAACGGACCTTTTCTACTCGTCTGACCCGAGTCTCGTCCTTGCCAAAGGCGATCTCGTCATCGTCGAGGCTGATCGAGGCAAGGATCTCGGTAAGGTGGTGAATGACTCTATCACGATTGAGGAAGTCAGAGAGTTCCAGGAGAGCCAGGCAGAAGTTCAGAGGATCCAGGCGATGGCTGGGCTAGCCCCCGGTGGAACTGGAGCAGGAAAGAGCAGGGAGATCACGCCGAAGCGAATCTTCCATAAAGCTCAACCACTCGATGCTCAGTACGTTTCTTCTCATCCCGGAGTTTGATCTCGAACGTGGGGCAGGCTGGTTCTGACTCGTTGCGTACCATCATCTTCGTTCCTCATGACCGCTGCGAACCGCAGACTGCTACTGCTCAAGATGCAAGACGAAGCCAAGGCACTCCTACTCTGTCAGCAAAAGGTCAAGCAGAAAGGACTACCCATGATCGGTCAGTTTCAATCCTCATCATCTCCACTAGGGATTGAAGGCAGACAGACCATTTGAGGCTCACGTCATCCGCTTCCTTGTCCTCGTGACCAGTCTGCGACGCCGAGTTCCAATTCGACAGGAGAAAACTCACGTTCTACTTCGTCGCCGAGAGAAGGATCGACTTCAGAGAGCTCGTCAGGGAGTTGTTCAGACGTAAGTGCACTGTACTAGGTCTGACACTTTCTTGTCTGTCTTCTAACCTTCTGACTCTCTCTTCCTCGTATCAACAGATCACAAGACTCGAATCTGGATGGCATGTCTCGCAACTTCAGCGACTTCATCCGCTGCCACCAATACCGGAGACGTCGTAACGACCACCTCAGTCCCGAACACCTCAGCTCCATGACACCTCGCTCGGTAGAGAAACCTCGTGGTCAAGATTTCCCCTTTCATGCTTCATTTCTTCCTCTTTCTGGGGTTTCCTATCTTCTCTTTGCTTCTCCTGGTTTCCATCCGTCTCCTTCTTGTTGGGTTTAGTGTAATTTTTGTGACATGTACAGTATCGAGTATGTCTTGTCATCATCGTCTTCCTTCTCTCTCCATTCCACTTCGTCCCTTCCCTACGCATTTCTGTCTTGTCTTTCAACAGAGTATTAACCCCTCCGGACTTTCCGTCAAACAACCTTTTCGGTTTTTCTCCTCGACCGCCCCCGCATTTGTTTGACGTTCTGGTCCTTACCTTTTTCTCTTGGCCTCTTTCTCCTCACGTGATCACCTTTCCCACTCTACGCACTCTCTCATTTCTCGCAAAATCTTACGTACATCACTCGAAACCCGTCGTCGATTCTTTCTCGTGTACCTATACCGAACGAATGCTCTCTTCTTCCCTCTTGGTTTCGACCTCTCTCTTTTCGGTGCGACGTGTTGATAATCCAAACATACATGGTGTAATTTACAAGTGTCAACGTTGAGAGGAAAGAAAAGAAAATAGATGAGACCCGGACAGGTGCGAAATTGAACCGAAGGAGGAGGAGCACGTCCATCCACCTCGACCCTCTTCCTCATGTCGACACCATCAGAACCCCGTGAAGCCACAGCTTCAAATCCGCCAACGACCTCAGATGCTACTCCGACTGACCCACCGAAAAAGACCCCTGCAGTCGTCATCTGTATCGGTCAGTTATCTCGTTCCCCTCATCCGTCATCGATATGAACGCTCATCCATTCTCATCACCTAATCCACTACTTGAAACAACTAGGTATGGCCGGCTCGGGAAAGACGACGCTAATGCAACGACTCAACTCGTACCTCCATCAACAGAAGAAACCACCTTATGTCGTCAATCTCGACCCGGCAGTCACGCATATGCCATTCAATGCCAACATCGACATCAGAGATACGGTCGATTATCAGGAGGTCATGAAGCAGTGCGTCTTCTCTCTCTCTCTCTCCATTCATTCGGAATAGCTTGAGGTGATTCGAGCGAGCGTCAGACCTGAGGCGAGGTGGAAACTCATCTTAGAATCAAGCCGCTTCGTCTCCCGCTCTTGGCCCCGTATTTTGGACCTGGTTGGCTGACTTAATCGATACCATCTTGAACCCTTCTACAAAAAACCACAAGGTACAACCTTGGACCGAATGGAGGCATCCTCACCGCCCTCAACCTGTTCACCACGAAGTTTGACCAGGTCCTGGGCTTTATCGAGAAGAGAGCAGAGACTGTTGAGTGAGTGTGTTTTATATATATTTTTTGCTCTGCTTCTCGCCGTTCCAATCGTCTAGAAGTGAGGTGTAGTGGAAACGCGCTTGGTGCCAGCATCTAAAGTAGCCAGTCGGAAACAGTTCAATACTTTGTTTGGAGTCTGATAGCTCGCCCGACTGCTTCTTCATGTCATCTCATTCCCTTCCTATTTCTTCCTCTGGCATCGATATCTTTCCCCTAAAAAAAAAAAACAACAGCCATGTTCTTATCGATACACCCGGCCAAATCGAAATCTTCACCTGGTCCGCCTCTGGATCCATCATCACCGATGCCATCGCTTCTTCCCTCCCGACCTGCATCGCCTACATCATCGACACCCCAAGGACCACTTCCCCAGCCACGTTCATGTCAAACATGCTCTACGCTTGTTCGATCCTCTACAAAACCAAACTACCCTTCATCCTCGTCTTCAACAAGACCGACGCTCAGGATCACTCGTTTGCTTTGGAGTGGATGAAGGACTTTGAAGCGTTTCAGGAGGCTCTGATGAAGAGGGACAAGGAGAACAGAGAGGGAGAACCAAGTTACATGAATGGGTTGATGAACTCAATGAGTCTCGTCCTCGATGAGTTTTACAAGAACCTAAGGGTGAGCAAGCCCCCCCCCCCCCCCCCCCTCCTTCCTCCCTTCCTTCTTGCTTTTCTGTCTCGTCCTTTGAGGTAAACTGAATCCACTTTCTTTCTGTTTCCTCACCTCTTTTCTCTTCTCTCTCAGGCCGTGGGGGTATCAGCTATGACTGGGGATGGTATGGAGGAGTTCTTCAATGCCGTTGAAGAATGTAGAGTTGAGTATGAATCGTGAGTCCCAAGAGAAAAGTTGTCGTCAGGGGGTTTTTTTTTTTCGTTGTTACCTGACGTAATTGTGACATGGTTCGTTCGACCTCTCTTCTATCGTTTTTTTTTTTTTGCATTCTTCTTTTCAAGTGACTACCGACCTGAACTTGAGAAGCTCGCAAAACAACGTGTACGTGCTTTCGTTCTTCTTCTTCTTTTGTTCTGTTCCTTCCTCTTGCATTCCAGTGTTGATCCTTGCTTGTCTTCTCTCAATCTTAATTCCCTTTCGATAGGAGGACAAGAAAGCAGCTACGGCACAAGAATCCCTCGATCGGTTGATGAAGGATATGGCTGTCGATCCTTCAAAGCCATCCCGGTCCTTAGCTTCTGCTTCTCCTCGAGGTGGAAGAAAGAATGGACCAGGAGATGACGACGATGGTATCATCCAAAGGGAACGATGGAGAGAAGGACAAGAATGGGGTCAGGAAGATGAAGAGGAAGAAGGTGAGGTTATGTGGGGTGATGATGATGATGAGGTTGAAATCGATCGAACGGAGGATGATGGACCTGGTGTGAGAAGGATGGGCGAGGGGGGGATCAGTAGTGTCAGTGGTGGTGTGGGAGGATTGGGAAGTGGGATGAGTTGGCCTAGACCGAGTTGATCTATGGGTTGATGAGTTTTCGACATGAAAGAAAAAGGTACAATAACCAAACAACGCTAGTTTAGTAGTCGAACGATCCTGGACCAGGAAAGTAAGGACGCAAAGTTTCATTGACATCGATCGTCTCTTCAAAGCTCATCATCTAGCCCATTCACGTCGCTTCTCACCTCCGACACTCCATCCTCCTTGGGTTCCGATTCATCAACCACGTCCGGTGCCCTCGGGATTGACGGTCTCATTGGTCGTCCCGGCTCCTCAAGGTCCTTTCTGACGGTAGACTCGCTTCTTCCAAAACCAAAATCAAAGATGATTCCACCATGGTTCGGAAGTCGAGCATCGAACCGGCGAAGGTCGGGATCCCAACGATTCGATAGAAAAGTTCTGAAAGCCGAGAAGGATTTGATCGATGATAACGAGGACGAGGAGGAGGAGGAGGAGCAAGAAAGCAGAGTGGGGTCTGTTGGGGATGAGGAGGAGGTCAACAAAGATGGCTCAGGATGGTGCGGCTGTTGACGTTGTCGATGATATTCTGAGTGGATTGGATGAGAACTTGGTGATTTCGATCCAATTAGAGCGGGTACAGGAGGGATGTGAAGTTTGGCGTAAAGCGACCCAAAGAAGGAACGGGACCAGTCTATCGGCTCGACAATTTCAGAGAGAGGTGAGATGGATTCTGATGGTGTCGATGGTGATGGTGATAATGATGACGATGACGATGATGGCAAGGAGCAAGTAGATTTTGTCGAGGCGATTGATTGAATTCTCTGTCGATAGCCAACGAGGACTGGCGACAAAAAGCGAGCCGAGTTCAAATC
Organism: Udeniomyces megalosporus; assembly: GCA_039545415.1. Lineage (NCBI taxonomy): Eukaryota > Fungi > Basidiomycota > Tremellomycetes > Cystofilobasidiales > Mrakiaceae > Udeniomyces > Udeniomyces megalosporus. The sequence continues at coordinate 460,558 of BCKM01000006.1, read as the reverse complement.
ACACCAACATCTAGCCTCATCTGGATCCGAAAGTTTGACGTTCTTCAATGGGTGATCGGAGTGCTGCTGCGTTGAGAATGATGGGACCGGATGAATGGTGACGGGCGAGTTGTCGACGGGCAACCCAGTTTCAGCGGTCGTCGGTATCGGTATCGAGGGAGGATTTGAGGGTCTTGTTGGGTTGGGAGAGTAGGTGTAGCAGGTTGAGAGGAACAATGCTGAGAGAAGGACGCTACAGTAGACGCTGAAGTCAGGTCAGGACGAGTGATTGAACAGGGATACACCAATGAGCTATCAATGAAGGGATTCGGGTGACGGTCTCGAGTCAGATCTGACGAGGGGTGATACACGATCGACCTACCAAGGTTTACGAGTCAACCATAGAGAGACGAGGTAAACGATGACGAAGAAGGGAGCCGCCGAGGGATAGGGGACGAGAAGGAGGGGCAGAAAGTGGGAGAGACCTGGGATGATCGTATTCAAGATGATGAGTGGTCGTGGTGAGAGGGGTGAGAAGGAGGAGGGGATATGGACTGACAGAAGACCATGGTATGAGGATGTCCAGGTCGGGACTGGTGTCCAGGTACTGGGTACTGGATATCGATAACGATCAATCGATTCACGTTCCGTTCACTTGACGTTACTTTGATTTTCCCTAAGAACAAGGAAGAGATCTAAGATGAATACTGTCAATCCCATCTGTATCCCTCAATCGTCTCCACCAGGAAAAAAAATCAAATCGACATTGAATTCGAAAGCCCGGAGTCACAACGTTCATCCAAGTTCATCTGCCCAACATCTCGTCGATACCAAACATCATTCTTGGCCGATACCTCTCGACCATGTCCAACGCCCCACTGCCAGCCAAGACGGCCGTCGTCGGCAGGCATCCCCTCACCCTCATCGTCGCTGCGACCGAGGCCAACGGGATAGGCAAACAGGGCGGCCTCCCCTGGAAGCTGCCGGGAGAGATGAGGTACTTTGCACGAGGTCTGTGCTGTCTGTGCTGTCTGTGCTGTCTGTGCTGTCTGTGCTGTCTGTGCTGTCTGTGCTGTCTGTGCTGTCTGTGCACGTGGGTGTGAATGTGCTCGTGAACATGTAGCTGACTGTGCTTGGTCGTATGTCGTATGTCGTCTGTTGTCGGTCGTCTGTTGTCGGTCGTCTGTTGTCGGTCGATCGTTTCCATTCACACGCATCTGCTTCTCAGTCACCAACGGCTCGCCCCCGGCATCGACATCGACATCGACATCGACATCGACATCGACATCGACAGCACCTCCCAACGCCGTCATCATGGGACGAAAGACTTGGCAAGGCATCCCGCCCAAGTTTCGCCCGCTCAAGGCCAGACGGAACCTCGTCGTCTCTCGGAACGCCGAGCTTGATCTGTGAGTTGCGAGTTATGAGTTGCGAGCTATGAGTTGCGAGCTGCGAGCTGTGAGATGTGAGATGTGAGCTGTGAGCTGTGAGCTGTGAGCTGTGAGCTGTGAGCTGTGAGCTGTGAGCTGCTGGATCGAGGCGGGACGAATCGCGATGGGATGGGAGAGATATCGAGATGCATAAGGCATGATATAACACGACACGACACGACACGACATGACACGACACGACACGACACGACATGACACGACACGACACGACACGACACGACATGACACGACATGACACGACATGACACGACATGACACGACATGACACTCTCAGGACGTTTGGCGATGGTCTTCCGTCAGTTGTCGTTCACATGAACGCATGACGACCCAGCCGTCAGGGCGTGTCCTGTGCAGAGCGTCTTCCCGTCAGCTCTCAGCCATTTGCTCTCGACCATCTGGGCCGCCTTACGTTGCGTCGCGTTGCGTTGCGTTTACATTCACCGAGCATGGCGCAGCGTCCAGATGTAGACGGCTGGTCTGTCTGGTCTGTCTGGTCTGTCTGGTCTGTCGCCATATCATCATGGATCGTTTGCTCGTTTGGTCGTTTGGTCGTTTGCTCGCTGTGCCATGTCTGTGGGCAGAGCTAAGCAGGAATGGCCAGAGCAGGGCCAAGCAGAGCAGAGCAAGGCTAAGCAGAACAGGGTCGAGCATCCGAGTATGAGTCCATAGGCTTACATCGTATCGACATCGTTTACTTTCCTTTCCCTTTCCTTGTCTTCCCTTTCCTTGTCTTCCCTTTCCTTGTCTTCCCTCTTCCCTCTTCCCTCTTCCTTCTCTGTCCTATGCCCACTTCCCTGTTCCCTCTTCCCTCTCTATCCTATGCCCATTTCCACTCGTCCACTCGTCCACTCGCCTCTACCGTCGTACGGCTGCGCTACCAGATCGTCGTCTCCCCTCACTTCGCTCCATCCTTCGCTCGAGTCGGCCATCGATGCGTGTGCGAGCGAGGCGGTAATGTTGTCATCGTCCACGTCCCTATCGATATCTACATCGGCACCACCATCATCATCACTATCATCACCACCGTCACCACCATCACCACCATCACCACCACCATCACCACCATCACCACCACCATCACCACCATCACCACAGTCACTATCATCACCACCATCACCACCACGATCCTTCCTCATCGGTGGCTCACAGCTCTACGAACTCGCTCTCGCTGCCGAGCCTCGGCCGCTCGTCGATCGGATCCTCGTCACGCGGATCACCTCTCCTGGCTTTGACGACTGCGATGCGTTCCTGTCCGAGTTCCGAGACGGCAGCGGGCCATCTGGCGCTGCGACCGGGACTAGGACTGGGACCAAGACCGGGACTGGGACCAAGACCGGGACTGGGACCAAGACCGGGACTGGGACTGGGACCAAGACCAAGCCCCGATGGCGACGAACGAGCTGGGAAGAACTCGTCGAGTGGATCGGGTTCGAGCCAGAGGGTGGACTGGACGATGAGAGCCGAGGGGAAGCGAGGAGCGGGAAGAGGGAAGAGAAAGGAGTGGAGTATGAGTTTGAGATGTGGGTTTGGGAGGAGTGAAGGCAGATCGATGGTCTTGACCATATTCAAGCCTTTCATCGGGTCACCAACCCTCTCATCGAGATTCAAGGACAGAAATTGGATCATGCATATCTTGAACATCACTCCAAAGAGTTTACAGCTCATCCCTACTCCTTAATCCCTCGACATCATCTGTCACCCTCTCACCCTTCTGAAGGTCCTCCTCGACGACGACACCCTTTGCAAGATCAACGACTTGGACCGTCTTCGTTCGGATCATCTGAGCTCCTGATAACTTTGAAGCCAGCGAAGCAACTTGAGCGTCGTAAATCTCCCATTCTGGAATCTTTCTCGCTCGATCGAGTTTGGGTTCTTTGGTCAGAGGGTCTTGGCAGAGATCAATGCTGATGAAGTCGTTTCCATAGGAAAGGATGTAGGTCAGACTCGGATAAGGTCAAAGAGGAATAACGGCAAAGTCAAAGGAAAAAAAAATCCGAGGAGGTTGAAGCACAAACAGAGCAAAACGACTCACGTCTTTGCGTCTCTCAGACTTTCGGCCGAGCACCAAGTCGCGCACCACAGCCAAGATGGGTCAAGTGTGTGGATCTTGAGTTGATCTTGCATGCTATTAGGTAAATCCTGGTCTAGATTGGCGAGTGAATTAGGATCCATGGAGAGGGCTTGATATTGCCCTCGGAGTCGATCTCCAGCCGCGATCTGGGAAGCGTTCCGAGGTGAAGATGCCGAATCAGGACTATTCTAACATAGGGGTTCTGGTCGAAGAAGAGGATAAAGAGAAAGAAAAAGAAAAAGAAAAGAAATAAAGAGCGTCCCACAAACCTGACGGAACCGATTTAGGTCTACGACATAGAGCGCACTGTCGAATAAAACATGAAAGGCGAGTGACATTCGAGTTTAGCCACTATTTGCCTCATCGACGACGGGATTGGATGGTCCCCACTGACCTAATGTGATAAGGTCTACCTCGAAGGACCTCCTTCCAATATCCCTGTTTCCAGAACCTGAAACCTTCCATCTCTTCTCGATCATCTCCCATCGGGGCGTAGCCATAAGGCGCGGCAAGCAGATCTTCGTTGACAAGGTTCATCAGATCGGTTCGGACGATTTGATCTGATGATATTACCATGGTGAGGATCGGCAACGAAGTCTCGGTCAGCTCAGGAAATTTGGGTGAGATAGATCCGATAGACGAACCAGCGTCGACAAAGATGACTTTGTCGAGGTCCATCGGGAACAAGACATCTAGGAAGAGAATCTTGTATCCTGTAGGAGAGAACCAAAGGGTTTGGATCGTATGATCAGTTCTGATCGTTGAACACGCATGATCGGGTTGATCTGACGCACCCCAGATGACACGTTGTTTCTCTTTTTGGCCATTCAACCATGTGGGCCATTTGTATCTACAACGAAAATCAATGGCGTTGGAGACGAACATGTTACGCAAGTGGAAGAAACCAACACGATATACACTCACGTTACCAATTCGTAATCAAACCCATACTCGGCTGCCAAATGTGGGATGAATTCCTAAGCGTACCCCCGAAGCAGACCAACCGGTCAACACTGATTCTGATTTCAGAATAATCACAAGAAGGTCGTTACCAAGAAGGATGGCGAGAGAAAGTTTTCGATGAACCAGAACTTGACAGTCTTGTCGGTGTGCTTCATGACCGAGATGCACATGATGTACGCAAATCGCTAGAGACACATGGAGATGGGGCGTCGGAGTATCAGAGCGTCAATATTTACGAACGATCTCAAACCAGATGGTGACGAGGGAAAGATCTATACCTCATAGAGCAACCCGCTGGCGACAGTGAAAACGTTGATGTCGGCTTGCTTCTTGCCAGCTGCAACGAGGTCTGTTCCGGACTTTCCACCGAAAAGAGAGGAGAACCTATGGGATACAACAAAAGAAGATGAGAAGAAAGGCATCGACAAAAGTGGGTGGGGCAGCAGTTGGAATAGGGTCACAATCTCCTCACTTGGACTTGATATTTCCAACGAAGGACGTTGGTCGATATCTGGATGATGACACGTCTAGAACATCCGCTTTCTCCATTCCAGGGCGTCGAGTGAATCGAGGGTATAGAACGGTCGGAGAAAAGGTCGTGACGTGGACGTGTTCGTGAAGGAAGTTGTCTTCCTCGTAGATTTCACGACCTCTTCCTTTGCGGATACCGAGACGGTAGGTACCAGGACCAGACTTCCTGAAGTGGTAAATGATGGTAGATGCGGTTTCAGTATTTGGCTAGTCCACAGAACAGACCATAGGACGTACAGCTGAAAGTAACCGAGGTTGGCCATAACCGATGTGTCGGCTAGTTCGTTTCCATCAAGATCAGTCAGTTGTAACTGAAGTCCTCTTGGAGGGAGACCACTTGGCACCTCCTTTGCGTGACCTTCGACGATTAAACTAGTAAGCTCAAAGATGGGTTCGACGTCCGAGCTGAGGTCCGAAAGACGGAGGTTGTCGAGGTCATGGATTGATTCACGAGGTCGAGCGATCCATGAGGAAGGCGTCTCGAGACCGAGCGTAAAGATGGGTTCCTGAGGGAGGTTGGAGAATCGGACCGGATGCGAGAGTTCCTCTCTGTGAGATCGCATTGTGGATTAGCCAGCTTCACATAAGCAAAGGTACAAGCGAATAGAACAGGGTAGTCGAACACACCCTTCGGCGTTGAAGCTCATCTCAGCAGGAAGATTGGCTCTGTAGAAGCGTTTAAGCGGGATCTGTCCATAGATTACACACGCAACGTCAGTGTTTCCACTTGTCGATGGCTGCCAGAGCATAAGCTGATCACGAACCTCTTCAGCCTTGAGGTTTGGCAGAAGAACAACCTTGACATAGACGAAGTCCATCTCGGATAGTACTCTGAGCGTCGTGGACCATCGCTGAGCAGTCTCCGATAGGGGATCAAGCACCGCCGTCACGTGAACAAGCGCGGTTGTGTTATAACCAGTCTCAAACGACCTATATGTTTGTGAAGAGGTAAAGTTCGTCAGGCCTCAGCTTGTTCAGAGGACAGTGCTGTCATGAAGCGCGGATGTACTGACGTGTGTTCGTTAGCGAAAAGTCGGAAGTCGGCGTCGGACTCCGAACCAGCCGATGTTGCAGCCAACGCTGCCTTGACCACGACAGGTGTAGCGTTTGCGATGAGATTCGACAACGTTTCCCTGGTGGTAAGAAGAGAACGATGAGCGACGAGTCTGGTCGGACTGAACAATGAAGTTACACGTACCGATCAAATGACTCGGCGTCTGCATACATTCCTTTGATCATGTTGGATATAGACCGGATGTATTTGACGAAATTGTGTTTTACCATGGCGTGGATGTCGTCTGATGTCCAACTAGCATCGACATAGACGCACTGAAGGATCCGACGCGACGCACACGCGGGATATCAGTCAAGAATGGGCATATCAAGATGGGTAAGGGAGTAACTTACTCTTGAGTTGATGATCAAAGCCACCTCTCCCTCATCAATCAGATTGAATCCGCGAGAGAACTTTGCTCCGCCTCTAGCCCAGAACTTCTTTGCTTCTTCGACTGTATCCCTGGCCTGAGTGGACGACTCGTGCTCGGGATCGAGATCACCATTCTGGAGGATGCTGAGAAGTGTATCGGGATGAAGCGAAGAGAATGTCGGATCGTGAAGAACCTCATACAAGATTGTTGACAGGAGAGTTCGGTGAGATGAGTCGGAAGAGTTCCTGCTGAGTGATGCGTCGGGGTTATGGACGAAGGTCAATCGGAAAGGAATGCGATCCGTAGACAGAGATGTCGACTGTAAATCACCAACCAGTAAATAATCAGAATCAGATTTCGAGTTTGCTCGAGGAAATAACGGAAGAAAATGTGAAAATGATCGCACCAAGGCCGACACTGCTGCTCGGACGATTTTTAATCCTGACTGACTGTCGAGATCGCCCACAACCATGATCGAAACGGGAACGCTGGTATCCGTTTCTGCCATCCAACGAGACCGTCAGTTCCATGCGAAATTTATCTTCGAGCAGAACAAACTGACTAACCTGGATAGATCCATCTCCTGCCTGGACCTGGTTCATCTCCCTCAAATCGTTCCTCGAGCTGATCCAACACTTTGTTCTCGTAGCCTATGGTAGGGTGCGCGTCCCAGATGGCTTTTGCTCTTCTTTTATTGGCCTGAGGGAGGTCATAAAAGTAGTTCGAGGCATCGATTTTCGAATCTGGCGTTTCAAAAAGAGCGCGGGAGTGAACCTGAGACAACGGAATGCGTCAGACAGTCGAGCAGGGCTCTGTTGATAAGGATTAAGGATGAGAAAGAGGACGGACCAGTCGAGTGATGTATGCGATCTGTCGGTTGAGTTCGATCTGCAGATCTCGAAGCCAAGCCTGACCCTGATAACATGGAGTAGCTGTCGTCAGGACCAGAGGACGGTTGGAATCATATCAAGGAAGATAGCGCATACCTCGTCTCTAGCCAACGCCTTGCCGTTAACGAACACAATCTTGCCAGCGTCGCCTTTTTGATCAACCGAGTCGCGCTCGACCTGCAACCTTTTCGCCCATGCCCTGGCTGCCTCTTCCCGCTCAACATCTTTTCTCTGGATAACTTGATCGAACGAAAGGAGCTGAGGCTCAGTGACCCCAGATGTGGGATCTTGGGGATCGGATAGGCGAGGAATCGGATCGATCATCTGTGTGAATCGTATGAACGATTGTCGGATCAGGTAATCCGGGACTTCGGGGGTAGGAGAGGATTGACCGAGCTACGAGAAGACATGCGGCACGACTGGATTAGTCACGATCGAGATGAATATTATGACACGAAGAGACGCACGCCTCCCAGAAATCGTATCGTTTGAGGCTTGCCGTAAGTCTCGATGAGATACCGAACAAGTCTGGACATGCGAGTAGCTGCAAGTAGAATCACCGTAAGTGTTCGAGGACATCAATATCAACCACGATCACTGACTGCAGCCAGAGCCTTGTGGCCGAGGAAGTATCAACTTACACTGATCGTTCTCGCCGCCGATGACATCGACGACACCGAACCTGACGCCAAGCCCTCTCTGGATGAAAGAGTTGACCGGACCAGCGAGAGCAAGCAGACCATCTGAAGTCGATAGGTCCACGCTCAGTACGACGTTGAACAGGTTTCGGCGAAGTTGAGGGATCGAGCCCGGATGTCCTTGGCCTTGGCGAAGAAGCTGATACGATGAGATGTGATGCAGAAAGATCAGAACCGGACAGCTTTACCGCATGAAAGATTGAGCATGCACTCACGATAGCCAACGAAGCGGGCCAACTCTTGTACTTTAAATCGTTCTCGAGATCGTTCCACCATTCGATAGCGTGACCGCCTTCTTGTCGGTCGCTCGCATCAAACAGCCCATCAAACACGTCGTCATCTCGCGACTGGATGTCCGCGTCATCTATTGATGGAGTGAGGAGTGTATGAGCTTGAGCAGGAGTAAATCCGAGTTTGACGAGTTCCAGCGATGTGGCGAAGGCTCCTCGAAGATGAGGAAGAAGGCTGTTGTAAGATCGTGATCAGTCCAAGAAACCGCTGACCGAACCTGGAACGGAATCGGAATGAGGGCACCTACGCGAATGCACTTGTGTCCTGAGCCTCGATCTGTCTTCCATTCAGCCACAGCCTACCATATTTGACGTGAGTAGGAGGGACAGGATGACCCGGCTGAAAGCCTGACATTGAGTCCCACAGCTTTCGGTTAGCCCAAGCTTCCTCGAACCGAGCGATCTTGGCTTCTCCCTCTTCCCCCTCCTCTTCACCGACGATCTCGCCGTTCGAAGAAATCTGGAGTCCTAAAGCATGGGAATATAGCGGGAAGTTTTGCGAAAGATGCTCGAGGGCGACAAGAGGACTTGGGTGCGACAATAGAAGCGGCAGTACGTGTAGAGACAGGGAGGCGATCTGGTTGGACGACAGATCTATTGAGTGCTGGTTCCAATCGAGGTCACTAAGGGTTGGAAAGACGGAGGGTTCGATGAAGCCGTCGGACTGATTGCCTTTTGGTCGAGGCGAGACATCAATTTGGTATGATGAGCTCAAATCAGGGCGATAGATCGACGATTTTACTCGACTGACCTCGCCCTTCAGACGCAAGATCATTCCCTGCACCATGTCGACTGGCTCGGTCATCAACACTGCTATATTCCATCTTCTTCAGCACCATCTCAACTCCCCAACCACCGGCCTTGCCCTTTTCGCTCGAGGTCTCTTCGGGGCCGGGTCGATACCGATAGATGACGTTCAGATCTGGAAAGGAATTGACAAATTGGAGCAGCGGCGGAAGAAGCTCGGATTGAGGGTGAAAATGTATAAAGAAGTGACCATCCGATGGGACATCGTGATTCATTGAAGATTGGCGCCTGATATCGAGTGCATTGGTGACCCCGTCCGCATCGGTTGCTCTATAGCGCAGGAAATTTAGCATTTGATCAGTCAGTAATGGATTGCATCGTTGAGACGTATCGCCAAGTTGATTAACAAGATCAAAGCCACCCTTACAACGGTCGGTTCCAATCAATGTCACCTCCATGCTCGCTTAGACCTAGAACCTGAACAGCGCCTTCAACCCCACATCCTCTCCAGCCTCTCCACTCAACCCAGGCCCCACAGGCGGACATGTCTTCTCCTGCCTTGTTCACTCTGACGTCCCGTTCGTGCTGTCTGAGTTTGGCCTCGACCAAGGGTGAGGTTTCGTGCAGAGCCAGTCCAAGTTTCCATGCTGAGAGGTGCGACGGATGGACGTGTTGCTCTAGGATAGGAAGTGTGTGGGCGTAAAGATCAGAGGGCGAGATTGTCGAGAGAGACGAGCCGAGGGAAGCGACTAGTGAGTCAAGCAAAGGCTGGCTGGCAAATTGATCGTGAAGATGGGTTTGTTCTCTGCATTGATGAGGCGGAACTCCTCATTAGAATCGACTTTCGTGACCGATCATCTGAGCTCAAGTGCAAACGTCGAGAGGCGTACAAGATTTCAAAGAGGAGATGATGGCCCGGCCAAGACGTCTCGAGCTCGACATTCACAGAGTTGGGTGAGCCGGTGGCCAAGACAGTGTGGAGAGCTGCACTTATGATGATAGCTGCCCTAGCCGTCATCATTGTGGTGATAGTGAGGAGATGGCGTGAGGCAGTGAGGTCGAGTAAGGAAAGTAGGGAGCGTTGGGCTTGGAGAAATAGAGGAGAGGGAGATTGCTGCGTACGAACGTCACGTCAGATCGATCCTCTCTCCTACAATAACTCCCAGGTCTGAGAAAATATCATTGTGTCAACATTGTGGGTTCCTCAAGCCGATGGCATCGGTACCATCGTTCATTAACGCATCTCAAGCTTCAATTAATTTTTTTTTGCCCCCATATCGTTTCGTGTCAAAGAACATGTCTGACGAGTAGCAGATACGTCGTTGGATCGATCGTGCAATCCACTCGGACATCGAGAGAGAGAAGTGAACTTGAGCGTTGGTGAAGAGCTTGCGAGAACTTTACTGGACAGGTGGAGAGGGCAAAGACATAACAGTGCGATAGCGTGTGGACAAATAACGAGGTCCATGACGAGATTGGAACGAGGAGCACTCTGATCTTTCGGGCGACGAAGCAAGGCCCAAGGGCGAGGAAGGTACCCGCTCACTCGGATTTCGGGCGGGTTGGCCTTGATGGGAAATGGCGAGAGCGAATGTCGGGCGTTTGTCCCGAGGAAGGAGCCCGATGATACGATTCCGTTTGGCATTGTGCGAGAATTCGTTCGATTGAAATTCGATTCCCATCTCACTTTCTCCTTCCCTCTCACCCCCCCCCCTCCCACAAACACACACTTCCCCCCCCCCCTCCTCTCCCACCACCCCCACTTCTTTCTCTTTTCTCTTTCTCCTCTTCAAAAATGGTTGCCAGTGCTGTTCTCGGATACCCTCGAATCGGTCAGTGCCATCTCTCCCCTCAGATCGGCTTTCCTTCCGGCATCTCCCCACACCTGTCTGACTTTTTTCTTCTCGCTTCAGGTGGAAACCGAGAGATCAAGAAGGCTGTCGAGGCCTACTGGGCTCACAAGATCTCGGCTGAGGACCTTCAGAAGGCTGCTGCCGACGTCAGGAAGACACGATGGCAGACTCAGCAGGAGAAGGGTGCCGATTTCATCGCATCGTCAGTTTTCGCATTGCCTCCTTTTTTTTGCCCCCCATCTTTCCGCTGACACGTTCGTCCGATCTCATCTCTTCACAGCGGTGACTTCTCGCTCTACGACCACGTTCTCGACACCTGCAATGCCCTCAACATCATCCCCGAACGATACACCAAGAACAACCTCTCCCCTCTCGATGTCTCGTTTGGTACGCGTCTCATCTCATCTGACCACGCGTGTTGCTCATTACTGATCACAGCCTCGTTCCATCTCTTTTCTTAGCCATGGGTCGAGGACGACAGGAGCCCGAGAAGGGTGTCGATCTTCAGGCTATGGAGATGAAGAAGTGGTACGTCTCGCTTCGTCTTCCCTTGGATGCTGGTCCGAATACTTATCTTTGACTCCCTTGCCTCCTGATAGGTTCGACTCCAACTACCACTTCATCGTCCCCGAGATTTCTGGTGCCGTTGACTTCAAGCTCAACTACAACAAGGCTCTCGACGAGTTCAAGGAGGCCAAGGAACTCGGTATCTCCACCCGACCCGTCGTCCTTGGACCCATCACCCTCCTCGCTTTCGCTAAGCCTGCCCGAGACGCCGCCGCTGGTTACGAGCCCCTCCAGGCCCTCGACAAGCTTGTCCCTGTCTACGCTGAGCTCCTCTCCCAGCTCAAGGAGGCTGGTGCCGAGTACGTCCAGATCGACGAGCCTGTCCTCGTCCTTGACCGAGCCGAGTCCCTCGCCGCCGAGTTCAAGTCCACCTACGAGGAGCTCTCCAAGGTCGCCCCCAAGATCGTTCTCACCACCTACTTCGGTCGATTGGGCAAGTCCCTCGACTTCGTCAAGTCCCTCCCCATCGCCGCTCTCCACGTCGACCTTTCCGAGCGAGGAGACCCCTCCCAGCTCGAGCCTACCCTCGAGGCCATCAAGTCCACCAACATCATCCTATCTCTCGGTCTGATCTCCGGCCGAAACGTCTGGAAGGCCGACCTCGCCGCCGCTCTCGAGACCGCCAAGAAGGCCACCGCCGCCCTCGGTGAGGAGCGGGTCATCGTCGCCACCTCTTCTTCTCTCCTCCACACCCCCGTTACCCTCGCCTCCGAGACCCGACTCACCGAGCAGCAGTCTGACTGGCTCTCGTTCGCTCTCGAGAAGGTTGCCGAGGTCGCTACCCTCGCCAAGGCCCTCTCCGGTTCGACCGACGAGAAGTACACCGCCGCCCTCGAGGCCAACAAGAAGTCGATCGCCGCCCGACGAGAGTTCGAGACCACCTCCGACTCTGCCGTCCGAGACCGAGTCGCCGCCATCAAGGACGAGGACTTCAAGAGGAAGTCCCCCTTCCCTGCCCGAAAGGAGGCCCAGCAGAAGAAGCTCAAGCTTCCCCGATTCCCTACCACCACCATCGGATCTTTCCCTGTTCGTGCCTGTTCCCTACTCCGCCTTTATTGACCTCAAGCTGACCCCTGTTCTCGTACTTCACAGCAAACCAAGGAGATCCGAGTCGCCCGAAACAAGTTCAACAAGGGCGACATCAAGGTCGAGGAGTACGAGAAGGCCATGGAGTCTGAAGTCGAGAAGGTTATCCGATTCCAGGAGAAGATTGACCTCGATCTTCTCGTTCACGGAGAGCCCGAGCGAAACGACATGGTTCAGTACTTCGGAGAGCAGCTCAACGGATTCATCTTCACCCAGAACGGTTGGGTCCAGTCTTACGGATCCCGATGCGTCCGACCCCCAATCATTGGTATGTTTTCATTACACCTATCATCTTCACTAGAGCACAGTAGCTGATGTCGTACGCATTTTGTTGCCTACCAGTCTCCGACGTCTCGCGAGATGCTCCCATGACTGTTCGATGGTCGACCTACGCTCAGTCCCTCACCTCCAAGCCCGTTAAGGTATGTTTGCTTCTCGATACTGCACACCCCCTCGAAATGCCTAGTTGTAGTAACTGACCTGGTGTCTACTTGTCGCATCCAGGGTATGCTTACCGGACCCGTCACCATCCTCAACTGGTCCTTCCCCCGAATCGACGTCTCTCGAGAGGTCCAATGCAAGCAGCTCGCTCTTTCCCTCCGAGACGAGGTCAAGGACCTCGAGAAGGCCGGTATCTACGCCATCCAGGTTGATGAGCCCGCTATCCGAGAGGGTCTTCCCCTCCGAGCCGTCGACTGGGACGCCTACCTCCTCTGGGCCGTCGACTCTTTCCGACTCTCCACGTCTGGTGTTGAGGACTCGACCTTCATCGCCTCGCACTTCTGCTACTCGGACTTCAACGACATCTTCCCCTCGATCCAGCGACTCGACGCTGACTCGATCTCGATCGAAGCCTCCAAGTCGGACATGAAGCTCCTCGATGTCTTCCAGGACCACAAGTACTCGAACGGTATCGGACCCGGAGTCGTGAGTTGGCTTGCCTTTGCTCCCTTGCCTCCCTGCTTGTCTTCTTTCACTTGCTCTTTGCTTATCTATCCTTATATCCACTCGTTTCCTCAACGTAGTTCGACATCCACTCGCCTCGAGTTCCTCCTCTCGAGGAGATCAAGCAGAGGATTGCTGCTTACCTCGAGCGAGTCGACGCCGACCTTCTCGACGTTAACCCCGATTGCGGTCTCAGTGAGTGTTTTCCCTCGTATTTCCCCTCATTCCTGCTCTGCGCTCCTTTTCTGACCACTTCTCATCCCGCTCGTCATTGCAGAGACCCGAGGATGGACCGAGACCGAGGCCTCGCTCATCAACCTTGTCAACGCTGCCAAGTGGGCTAGGGAGACCTACCCCGCCGCTGCTACCGCTTCGGCCTAAAAGTCTCGACGTCTCGTTTGCTCGTTTGCTTTCTGGGTTGGTGTTTCTTCTGTTTTCGTCTATCTTATATTTTCTACCTTCCACGTTTTCTCGGCCTCTCTGCATCACTTCGCACTAGCACACGTCTCAACGACGATCCCTCATCATCATCACATCTTTCCCATATGTTCTTTGCACACGTCTCTTCTAGTTTTCTTTTTCTCTCCTCTCTATGCTTGTATTCGCCTAGTGGTGCCATTGTGTTCTCATCGCCTTTCTTTAGTTAGGTTGTTCCCCCGACCGAAACGCTCGTCCTCGAACATCAACTGTTTCGTCGAGCCTCTTTCTAGTCACTTCTCGTCCTTGATTCATATGGTCTTGGTCCTGATTCCTATTCGCGCATGCTTGTGTTCTAAGTTGGAGTTGAGAGCTTTGCCTTTCCCAGCCGGGCACTCCTTGTCTGGCGAATTGTGGAGCAGCGTTTGCTTACCTTGTAGAACACCCAAGAGCAAGCTGCCCTCCTTGACGCCTATTGCTTCCTCTCCTCTGGGTCTGAAAGGGCACACAGAGCTACAAGCGATGAGAAGCAGCCCGGTATCTGTACAGATGAACGAATTTCGTCCGAGGGTGACTTGCGATCACCTTCAGATCTTCTTCTCCTCCTCCTCTTGTCGTCCTTGTTCTGGTCTGGGGATATTACTACAGCCTCCTCATCGTATCATAGGGCTCGATCGCCGATATCATCTCTCGGCTAGTTAAGACAATACTTGCCGAATACCCGTTACTGACGAAACTCCGCCGCACTCGGAAGGTGTTCCCGTCGAGGTCCCGATGTCTTTAGCGTGATCACTTTCTGCTATGGGATGTTGAGCAGGTGTAGAGTGCCAAGGAGGATTGGTGATCACTTGACTGAACCTGCTTACCGATCAGATCAAGATGAAGTCTGATCAAGGACAAGTTGTTGACTCAGCATTATCTAATCTCTGGAGACCCCACCCAGTGCTGACTCCCCGTTGCATGAATCCATTCTCAAAAACTCGCCAACTTTCTTGTCCTCCACACCCCCCCACTCGCCTCCCAGATACCTTTCCATCTGCTCAACACTCGAGCGAACTCCTTCTCCGCCCCACTCACGACCGCCGCCTCCTCTCTGGTTTCCTTGTCTGCTACACGATGATCGCACCTTCACCCAAAACCGCGCCTCCGGCTGATTCATCGACTCAGCCTTCCAGCATACCTGGCAGCACCACTCTCTCTCCGTAAATGTCTTTCCTATCCATGAATGCACCTAATCGACCGTGATCCTGACGTCATCTTCGTCTACTTGAACTCAAGGAGTCCAACCCTCGCTCTCTCCTCACCCAATGCTCGGCCTCAACCGCCTCTGCCCTCAAATCTGAGGCGGTATACCCTTCTCGCTATCTTCTCTGCGGCCCAGTACTTTGACATCTACAGCGCAAGCTCGCTTTTTGTATCCACCACCACCGTGAGTCTGAATCCAACCAGGAATCACGTCTTGTCCTACGCATGGATGCGCGAACCATCGACAAATTGTCAGAAATCTGACAAAGCACTTCTCCCATTGTACTCTCGATTCGACCTTACTTGTCATCTTTCCTCCTTTCAGATCATCCATGATCTCAATATGACCGTTGCGGAGGGAGTCTGGTTGATTAATGCCGTGAGTCCCCTCGTGGCGACCGATACCTCTCATATTCACTCAATTGGAGAACGAACGTCATCATCATCTTACCTGGCTCAACGGATCGTACTGACAACGTTGATTCCGCATCACAGTACACCCTGACCTTGGCCGCCTTCTTCCTGGCTGTAAGCGACAGGCATATCTTCTCATTGACTGTTCTTCAATCTAATGCTCACCTCTATTTTCTCCTTTCCTTTTTGCTTCTTCTTTTCTTTCTCACTTGCCCCCCCCCCC